>OY987332.1:111597792-112197792 GCA_963920685.1 Polydrusus tereticollis | reverse complement strand
CTGTGATATTATTGTACTAAGTGAGTGTTAGCAAACTAATAAAAAACTGTATAATATTAAGGGTTATAACAGCTATATTACAATCATAGGGATCAAAATAAAGATTATGTTATTGTGATTTTTGTTAGGGGCAACCTTAATATTGAGTTTAAAATTCATAAGTTGGAAAATTCTGGTGTAAGTATGAGTAGAATAACTTTTGTTAATTATAGTATGAGTTATGTTATCACTTGCGTGTATCGACCACCATTTCACAGAAAACCAAATAGTTTATAATTTTGTGACCATTTACCAATTCTCATTCCTTTCTCACAGATCTTGAACTGTACTCTTAAATACAATATAGAACTGTTTCTAGGTGATATCAAGATTAATATTTTTGAAGGAACTGATCTTATTAACTCATATCTGTCAATGTTAAATCATTATGGGTTTAAATCGTTAATAAATGGTCCCACATGAGTAACACAAACATATGAACATGGCTCCTGTTTGGATCATGTATTTTTGAGAACAACGTTAACAACTGAAACAATCTTTGTATGTTATATATTCTGATTTGACTGACCATTTCCCAGCAATGGTGAATATTGATAATACAGATTGCAATAGAAAAAACATACCGCTTCTATATGTAAACAAAAATATCTCTACATTAAATTTTCAAACCTTTGACACCATTGTTTCAGAAGAAGGTTGGTCAGGGGGTAACTAGTGTGGATGATGCCAATATGTCTAGTTATGATTCTGTGAACAAGGTTTTAAATGCTATTGAAGTCGCTACTGAGACTAAGACTCCAAGCAATTAAAACTAGGGATAAAATGACAAAGAAGTTATTATTGGGGCCACCTAATATCGAAGAGAACAATAAGTGTAAAGCCTATAGAAATAAAGTAAATTAATTGATTAATAAATGTAAAAGTGACTATTATAAAAAAAATAGATAGAAAGCAGTAAGGGTGGCCAACTACTGTAATGGGTTTTTTTGTCAACGGTGGCCATGAAATGTTTAATAAAATAGGAAATTCAAATGAACCATTTGTTGATAATTATCACTCCGTTTCATTAAATTGTGCAACTCGGTCCGAAAGTTAGAGCCAAAAAAGTAGATCGTTGGGTACTCCTTTGGGGCTCTGAATCTCCGTCAAGGAGCAAAAAAAATTAGGGTTATTATGACCTCTTTTGTATGGCCCCCAGAGGAGGTACTTACCGGACACCCTGTATGAGGTGTTCAAAACTTATTTATTTTATTTATCTTATTTGTTTTTAAAAATAATTAGGTGAAATTTGGTGCACGTAACGATTTTTGTAGTTCCCGTAAAGCCAATTTTATTTTAATTTTAATGCTTCAATTAATCCAAGGAGCAGGAATCCCTTGTGTCAAAGTTCTTATAATGCAGGAGTGAATAATAAAAATTTCATGTTTTCCTAAAATATCTTGTCATATTACCTGCTTGGAAATCTGCATGCACAATAAGTCAGAGCAAAAATTGTACCAACCAAGTTTGCGAGGATTATTTCTGTACTAATGATTTTAACATAATATGTCACCCGTTAAATGTCAATTTGAGACAGAACACAGCCATGCAGGTATTATCAAACCTCGCATGTTATTCTCTTTTTGCTTTCTTACGGTAAATCACTACAGGGTTAATTCTTTATGGCACTCTGCGAGCGGAGCGTGTACAAAAGAAACGATTCACGTTGGTCTTGAATCTTTGGAGATTATACTCGTTGGGGAACACGGCCTCAGGGAGGTCGTTCCAGAGTGATGACGTTCTCCAGATGAAAGAATTTTTAAACAGTGTCGTTCGAGGGCACTAAGCTGAACCACATACGGGTGGGTTGCAGTGGCTTGTCGTGTATTTCTACCATGCGCTGCTCTGGGTGGAATCAAGCGGGTAACCTCAGTTGAGCACTTGTCATGAAAATACTTGTAAAATGGACTCAATTCGCCAACCTGCGTTCGATGTTCAAGGCTTTTCAGGTTGTTTGTCTTGGCTCTTCTTTAAATGGAATCTAGCAATCTCAGGGTATGTTTAGGAGCAGAGCCCCAAATATGCGAACAGTACTCCAGCGATGGTCGAATTTGGGCTTTATAGAGTATCAAAAGTTGTTGGGGTGAATTGAAGAAGCAGTTTTAAGTTTAATTGATAATAATTCAGAACTAAAAACATTGGAAATATCTTGCACATCTCGCACATTCTAGTTTGGAGAATTCTTTACGATTCCCTGTTATACCCGTACCACATTCAACGGGACAAAGTTAAACTTCCATGAGATTTTCCCCTGCGAATCATCTTTCCTCAATGGTTTTTGGAGAATATTGAGCAAAATCCGGTATTTCACTGTGAAATAATGTTCATAGGCGAAACTTCTCAAGAAACGCTATCAGAAATTTCCACAATATTTATGATTTGACAGACAGTGGCGGATCCAGAGACCTTTCTTGGGGGTGGGGGGGATTTGGGGAAATTAGACTTGACTTTTAATTTTGGGTGTAACATTTTTCTACTATACTGGCAAAATCTATAAATTCTGAGGTCCAAGGGGGGGGGGGGTGAATTTCCCTAACCAGTCAGTCAAAAAGCAAGAGAATATTTAAATCGTACATTTTATAACCAATGTGTAGGTTGTGGTGGACCCCAGCATTGGCCCTCGAGATTCCCAGATTTAAATAGTTTGGACTTTTTCTTATAGGGGCATTTTAAAACTTTTACGATACTCCAGTTTGTAGAAATACTGAGGAATCGCATAAGAGCTTGCTGTGATGTAATAGGAAATATTAAAAGCATTCTTCAAAGAGTGCCCACTCATATGAAAACAAGAGCTAAAGCATGTAGGTACCCATGAAGGTGGAGGGCATTTTCTTATTTAATTTTTTATTTGGTTTTAGAAAAATGCTATTTATTAGTTTGTTAAAAGGCAATTAAAATCATAAACTAATTTAATCAGAAATGGGTATTAGTTATCTACTAGTTAAAAAATTATATCAAGAAAATGGGTAAATACGTTATTTTTACGTACAGATAATTCTCATTCTTCATTCCTTCACTGAAAGATGCGAAAGAAAGGCACGAGATCTTTTTTATTACACCATTAATAAAATTATTTTTGTTTTTAAATTTTTAAAGGAGCAGTGGCGTATCATTTTAATCACCTAAAATAATCAATAAATTTAAATTACCTACCAATTAATTGGAACGCCACTGGTCAAGACCTAAAATTCTATTTTTACACAAACGATAGTTCGCACCCACCAAGTTTTATAATTTTATAAAAATATCTATTAATGTAGTTTCAGAGTTACTAAAAAAAAAAAGAATTTTTCAAAACAAAACTTTTATCACCGTGTATTATTATAATAAAGCAAAAACGGGTATACGGGGTTTATATAAACTTTTGTAGTTTCGTGTTGGACTAAAATCAAAACAAAACTTAAGAAAAATGCCACATATTATTACATCTTTAAATTAAACTCGCATTAATTTGTTTGGTCATAAATATGTAGCTCTATCTCTACTAAGCATAATTAATCTATTATTACTATAATATTATGTCGATAAAACAAGTAACAGAAAAATTCGCAGGTACCTGGCTAATTAACTATCCAACAACCCTATTTATTTGCAGAACCTTCCATTCTTCTAAATAACGAACGTTTTCTTCTACATTGAAAGTCGTAAGTAGTTCTCACTGATAGTACAAACATGGACCATGGCGGCGACTATTTTCTCCTATCGATGCATTCGCGTCCGTAACCATAAAATAATTAATAAGTACCTACTAATCGTAATCGCGCCCCGGAACGCATCAAGCCAAATTCAAACAGTGATAAAATCGGCCCTGAAAGAATATGTCACCGCCTACTCCCCGACAAGTAGCTTCGGTCCTCGCCGCGACCGTCCAAGCAAACCTACCGAGAGTCGTAGCCCTTAAATTAAAAAGTTAAATATTCTAGATAATAATAATACAGTTTTGCCTTTCCCCCCAGTTTTCATTTTTATGATTATGACTTCCCCAAGTTAAAAGATAATACGTCTGCCCTAACTTGCTTCCTTAAGAATTATCACATATCTGTGTTACAATTATATTCTCTGGATTTTTCAATACTGGATATTGCTGACAACCACTTTCCGCACATTAACTTCGGACCTTTCGGCCGGACAGTTAATTCGGCAAAGCCTTTGTTGTAGCTAGCTATTTATGTATTTACTATAAGACGTGTTTATTTGTTCTCGTGTTTCAGTGGTCATTTTCGGCATAAATACGGCTAACTAGTTTATTGTTTATAGTATGAGTAAACATAGTAGCGGCACTAAAGCCGCAGAAGAAAAAATTGCGAAGTTTGGCGAACATTTTTCACGAAAAACGAGGTCTTTTTCGCTTGATTCGAAGAAATATTTAACTGCTGACAAAATAAAATAATTTATGGCAACGATAAAAAAAGATTTCTTAATTTTTCATCAAATATTAAGAACAAACGAAAAAGAGACCAACGCTCGCACGAACATATCGCTATCTTTGCTGTCAAGTGCAATAATCAAGTTACCTTAAATCGACGACACTGGAGGTGTATCATCTTTGAATTTCGACATTTTAAAGTAGCATTTACGTAAAAAACGTAACCTTTCAGTTACCGAGGCGGTAGATAATCTTTTTGGTGAATCGCAAAATCACAAAGCATATAACTTTGAAATTGACCTTGGTTCTTTGGACGAGTCAAGTCTGAGATATGAAGAATTTTATTACGATTTTAAAACGGCAGATTATGTCGCTATTAATAACTATTTGGGCGGAATACATTGGGAATTGGTTCTGAACTTAACCGACATTAATGAGGTAGTATCACAGTTTTATCATATCTTGGAAATGGCTATAGCTCTGTTTGTTCCCTTGAAAAGATACAGAACCTCTCAGTTCCCTTAATGGTTCTCAGCTGAACTAAGATCATTGGTTAGGCAGAAAAAAAATTGCTTACAAGTGCTATCAGGGTAGTCGTAGTGTGAATGATTATCTCACTTTTTCAAATCTTAGAGCCAGATGTAAAGCTTTGACAGACATTTGTTATCACAACTATATCTCAGACCTAGACCGGCTGCTCTTTACTGACCCTAAAGAGTTTTTGGTATAGTTTCAACAATTAAAAAGCCATGAATAAAATGCCTAGTTCGATGTGCTATAGGGATAATGAATTTGAAGGCTGTGATCAGATAGCTGCAGGTTTTGCATAGTTTTTCTTTACTGTTTTTTCTCAGAATAACAATCGTAATTATGCGTATATTAATAATCAACAGGTGAGAGGGAGTGCGAACATTCCAAATCCCATATTGTCAATCGGTTACTGCCACTCAAGGTTAGATCGGGTCCTGATGGTGTTCCAAATTATTTTTTAGTAAATTTTGTATACACTCTATCACGTCCTCTTTTTATTATTTCTAAAAGGTCTCTTGACTCAGCAGTGTTTCCATTTAGATGGAAACATAGTTATGTAGTGCCGATATTTAAAAACAGGGACAGTAACAAGATTGAAAATTATAGAAGTGTATGCCTACAATCAGCCATTCCGAAATTGCTAGACAATCTGATCTATGATCAATTATATTTCTATAGTAAAGAGTTACTAATCGGTGAGCAGCATGGCTTTACCTCTGGAAAGACCACTTTGAAAAACTTATTGATATTTCAACAGAAACTGTTAACTGCCTTAGAGGAGGGATATCAGATGGATGTCGTGTACACTGACTTCTCCAAGGCATTTGACAGGGTCGATCATGATATTTTGGTGAAAAAGTTGGATCACTTTGGTTTTTCGAATCTTATGGTGGCTTGGGTTGCTGACTCCCTGTCAGGCAGAACACAACAGGCACGAATAGGAAACGCTTTATCTAATTATATTCATGTATTCTCTGGGGTTCCGCAAGGTGGTCACTGCTCTCCTCTACTCTTTAACATATTTATAAACGATATTGATACTTGTTTTGAAAGCAGCAACGTTATGTTGTTTGCGGACGATCTTAAGTTTTTTAGGAGAGTTTTGTCCAATACTGTTCAGACTTTATTGCAGGATAACTTGAATAGGCTGAGTGAGTGGTGTTATAACAATAATCTATTTTTAAACGTAAATAAGTGTAATTATATTAGTTTTCATAAGAAAAATAAAAGGGTTCATTCATCTTATAATATCGAGGGTAATACACTTCACTATTGCGACACAATTAAGTACCTTGGGATATGGTTTGATGAGAATTGGAACTTTAACACACATATAAACAATATTGTACTCAAATCTTCAAAAGTACTGGGGTTTGTTCTGCGAAATTGCAGAGAATTCTCTATAGAGACCTGTAAGAGAATATATATGTCACTTGTCGTATCATTGTTAGAATATGGGTCAAAGGGTTCAGAATAAATTCATTAGGTTCTGCTTGTTCAAACTTAATATTAGGATCCCGGAGGACCATGTTTATGATACTGCTTTAGAATTGCTGGGAATGAAAACACTAAGGCAAAGACGTATATTTCTGGATCTAATTTTTCTATTTAAATTATTAAATGGTCAAATACTGTGTCCTGAACTCCTTGGTACAGTGTCTTTTAATGTTCCCTCCCGAAACCTTCGACAAAATCGCATCTTTTCATTGCCGATTCATAGCACAAATTATGCAGCTCACTCACCTGTTGAAAGAACGTTAAATGTTGTAAATACTAGAGGTGTTGAAATATTGGGTATTTCCTTATATCAATTTTAGAGACAAATTAGTGAAATAAATTGATTATATTTTCTATTTGGGGTATTAAATGCTAAGAATTGTATTGTTCATTAGCTCCTGAACTAGTAATTAGTGGTTAGGTTTAAGTATTGTATTAATTATTGTATTATTATGTTCTTTTTAATGGGGTTGATCCCGTAAATAAATAAATAAATAGTGCATGCATTTGTTCTTCTGATCATCATGAGATTAGATGAATGTACTCTGGTAAATTAAATGGAGAATAGAGGAAAATGCTTTATTAATTTCAAAATCATAATAAACCTAAAGAATGTACCTAAGCTCTAATATACATAATAACTACGCTCTAACGACTCAGTAGTTATGATTACAACTCAACTCATTATGCAAACCACCAAGCCGTTATTAAAACACTGGTTTTACCGTAGCGATAGTAGTAATCTAAATACCACGCCGTAAAGGAGAACAGAATAGCCCGCAATTGTTAATATTAGTCATACACAAAAACATTTTTAAAATATGGGTATCGAAATTTGACGGTGATATATTTATATAGACATTTATACCTGTTCTCGAAGTTTATGTATTACTATTTTTTAATTCATAATTAGCAATATCATTTATTTTAAGTTTTTTCTTTTCTATTTTTCTTTTTTCCACTTTTCTTTTATCCCGTTTTTTGTTCTCTTCGATAGCCTGTGTGTATCTAAAATGGGCATTTTTGCAGTACAATTTCAGTTTTTTAGTAATAGAAAAAGCTCCATTCTTATTAAGTACCGCATCATGAACTTGTCGTCGAGCAATAAAAGAAGATTCTATCTGATTTTCAACTAACATATGTTTATTTACTGAAAAGCCGCTTTCAACGTTGGCGTTGCCATGAGAAAGAGATAATACCATTTTTATTATTGAAAATTAATCCTTGTATTTCATATTATTTAAAAAAATATTACCATAAAACTTATTCAGTCTCAAGGCTTAAATTTTGTAGCTTTCATAAGCAGTTTTAAAAGTGTCTATATTATTTAGAAAAATATACATTTGACACATTGCATATTCTGCAATTTCAAGATCTATTATCTATAAAAATTTCTAACAACTGACTAAATTCCTTTCTTGACAAATCTGTGTCGTTGAATAAATAATTCAGATCTAAACAACTACACATTTTCGTAGCTTTAAATTTCAGTGGGGACCGCTCAATTGACTTTTTTATTAAAGCGCTAATGAAATAACGACAATCCTTAAGAAAACACAATTTTCTTGACTCGCTAGCTTTACTTTATTTAATATTCTGTTTAGTGACTCATCAAAGTAAGCAATATAAAATGAACATTTAAGTAAAAATTCTTCCAATTCCTTGTGAAAATAAGAAAATAATAGGGTTTATAACATATGATAGTTTTTTGGAAGAGAGTTTCACTTTTTCAGCAATACTACTGCCTTTAAACAATAATTTCAGTATTGGCAATGTCTTATTATAGAAGTTCAGTGACATATGAAATTCAACAGAATGTAAAGCCCATAAAATTTTTGCTTCCAGTACATTTTCTGATGCAAAAAAAAATGTAATTTGCAGATTTATGCATACCTACTTGGTAGATTATGGTTGTCATTTACAGAATTAGAAATGTTCGGTACACTCTGCTCATCATTCGATTCAGTTTGCTCATTACTTTTTTTGTTTGAAGTATATTTACTTAAAACAACTAATGTGCTTAGTGTTCCTTGCATTGCAGTAACTTTCATTAAGTGGATACTACATCTCTGATGGCTCGTAAGAGCAGATCTGCCCATGTTGCTTAAAGAGAAACTCTTTAAGCATAGTTTACAATATGCAGAATGGCAGAGAAAGGATCCGCTCTAATCTCTTTAAAAAGCTCAGCTAATTCATGGTTTAAATTTGGATTTGTCCAGAGTCGGGGGTAAAAACGGTTTTTTGCCTACTACACATCTAAAATTTACAGCGAAAATAATATAATATATTATAACAATAAGAGTTTATCATCCCCTACCTGATAAAAATTAAAAGATTATATTGTAGTCAGTTCTTTAACCAAACCAAAATACTTCTTTCGATTTCCCAAACGAAATTAATTATCCAATTGTTAGAAAATTATGTTCAACACAAACAAACAACACTCAGCAAGCTGTTTTAAAACTAGTGAAGGGAGTATTCAAATTCAAAGTATTTGATTTTGAAAATCATTCGATTCTTCTCGTCACTATTTAAAACTACGACTAACAGATAATAAATAATAATTGGAATTGGCCATAATTACGACCTAAGATCTGATATCCTTTTTAAACTTCATTAAAAATATTATCGTAAGAAAAGGATAAAATAATACCGCAGGTCGAGGCTTTCTTCGAACCAATCGAAGGACGGGGAAACACCAGGCGAGTTCGGTTAATCCTCTGTGAGGGCTCCGATCCGTCGGATTGTCAAAATGTCGTTCGTTTATTCGTTTCAGAGCTGACGGCCGACAAAGAACTCCGTTCGTTTAAAGCGGGGCAGATGACTCGGAGCGTCATCTTTTTCATCGGAGGTTTTTGAGCGAGGAAACCGAGGATACAATCAGCTGATTGACAAATGCTACACTTTCTCGAACTGATTTATTTGTTCGGCATCATGATCTTTCATAATCATATCGTAGTCGATTTGAACCATAGGGATTAATAATTTAGTGTAAATTTTTATTTAGGAAAAGAAAAAGTCAAAAATTGAGGTTATCGTGGCTGTCAAATACGGGAGACCGTTCTTTAAATACCGGCACCTCGGAGTAATTTGCGGATCAGCTGTTTTAAATTTGCGGTCTATTTCATCTCATCTGCGAGGATTAACCGAACTCGACTACCAACCTTTCCCGGAGAGGTAAGGGCGGAATACGACAATCTGCATGGACGGAAAATTCATAAATTTGAAAATTTATTGGTACAGGTACAAACTGCACGGATTGGCTGGAAATCAATTTGGTAAGAATATATTAAAGAATTCCAGGTTGCCATATCAAATTTCCAGGATTTTGGGTATGATTAGGAAATTCCAGGACTTTTCCAGGTTTTTACGACCAGTTTTAAATTCCATGACTTTTCTAGGGTTTCCAGGTCAGTCCGAACCCTGATACATTTCAAGTTTATCTATAAGTATGTTTCTATCTAGATAATCATACGGCTTGGATAAATCAAGAAACATCTCTAGTGCAAACTCACCCCTCTCAATGTGTTAAATTATTGATTGAAAAACAGCACTCTGTGTGGACTTTCACTGAATAAAACCATGTTGACACTCATTAAACAATTTAAATTCTTTCATAAAACTAATTAATCTTTTGCTCATGGCCAATTTAAATAAGTTTGAAAAACTTGGCAGCAAACTGATAGGCCTATAATTGTCTAGGTTTTCGGGATCTCCTGTTTTATATAATGGTTTAATCTGTGTTATTTTTAGATTTTCGGGGAAAATGCTTACCTCAAATAAGTTATTTATAATATAATACGCTAATACTTCTTTTAATTCACAAACTAACAATTTCACAATACTAGTCGGGACTTGATCTATACCACTGCTATGCTTGTTTTTAATGGTTTGGCCTAATTCACAAATTTCTTCTGGTGATACAGGCGTTAAATACATAGAGTTTTCGTTTATCATTATGTCACAAGTAATAAAGGTGTATCAATGAAATTATTAAGAAGTTCGGGAACAATAGATAATAAATGTTGTTTATACCTTTCAGCAATAATATCACAATTTTCCTCTATGCCGATTCTTGAGACATTTATAACTTGTCCATTGATTTCTTTACCGATTGGTCACATACATTTTGTCTCCTTATCAAAATTCTTTAACCTGTTCTCATATATTTTTGCACGCGCGGTAAGTAATATTTGATCATAAACCTCTTTTTCTTTCCTATACATTTCTTTATATGATTGGTTATGTCTTGATAGCGTTAGCATTATATCTAACTTCCTCTTGCATTCTATGAGATCAGGGTTATCAAGGGACTTTATATTTTGTTTTTTAACACACAGCTTTAGAGGGAAGTTCTCATTAAATAATATTTTAAAGCTATTCATAAACATATTCCATTGTTCGTTGACATTACGCTTTTCAACCTCATAATATACGTCCAACCAATTTTGATCTTTCAGTTTGTAAAAATATTATCCGTACAATTAGCATTGTCAATGGTAATTCGTGTACTTTTATTAATAGTTTCAATTAGGTTAAAAGTATTCATTATGGGGACAACTTTACACTTAGTTTTATTTCCTTTTAATATTTCAATATTAAAGTCCCCACCAAAAAAAAATGATTTTGTTCTCGTTAAAAATTGTTACAAGAAGTTGCTCTATTTTCTCCATAAAAACTGTTATACAGATGCGATTATTATTTGCCTCTCCGACTGTACACTCCACAACCGCGCATTCAAATAAGCCAGTTATCGATAACCTGTTTAACTTAGTCTGAGCTTTACACTTTAAACTATTGTGAACATATACTGCTGAACCTCCATGTTTCCCTTCATCACGACAAAAAATCTTTAATCTCCAGCTTTTTCAAATTTTTTTCTGATTTCCAGTGCTCGGTGACACAAAATATTTTGCATTCCTTATGGGTATTTAACATGTCGTTTAATATGTCAATGGAATTCCCTATTGACTAAACGTTTTAATGAATGATACTTATGTTTTGCAATTGGATTCTTCTTCATAAAAAAGGTTCTGAATAGTTAACATGACTTTGATATTGTGCCAGTCTTCCTTTATACACTGGACATTGTCTCGCGTACAGTGGTGGTTTAATTCCGGGCTAAATTTCATTTTAGTACAGTTCGGACATGTCTCTCCTTGTCGCATTCTTTGCTAAGATCTCCACATTTATGGCAACGTTGTTTTTCCCTACAGTACTTGGCCACATGTCCAAAACCTGAACAACAATCGAATAATTTCCGTTAAAAACTCTTCGTTTGGTGTTCATTTTTCAATATCAGTAACCATAAACATTGGGTTGGTGTTTGGTGACTCTTTTATTTTAATAAGTGTCTTTAAGCGCTAGCTTAACTTTCTTCTGTTGTTCTTTGTTATGACTTTAAAGTACAATCGCGCCACTTTAAGGATGGCGAATATTTTTAAAACCGCCGTCAGTTACTTTTGAAGTTATCTCTTGTTTAAGTTGTTTACTGGCTTGCTTTGCATCCGTTATATTTTCTATTGTAATGACGGATTCAAGTTTTTTATTTATATTTGGGGTTGTCCACTTTTCCGTTTGCGGTTTCTTTATCTGCCTAGTTGACTGAAAGGTTTCATTGTTTTTCAGGGAGATTATTGTGGCATATGTTTTAGGATCTACTATATTTTCCGGCATGTCCAGTTGTCTATTATGACGCTTTTGTTGTTATATCTTAGCCCCAGATTTTCATTTTTTAGAAGTCCAATTTGACGGATTAATACCGTTTGACATTTGTGAATATTAATCGCGGATTTTCTAAAACTCTCTCGGCCCTCTCTCGAGATTTCCTCAGAGTTTTCTGCTTTATCATGGATTTTATCTAGTGATGAAAATACTTCAAGATTATATGGACTGTACCCAATGGATCTGGTTTGTCGCGTGGTGTTACATTTTCAGTATATATTTTATGTTCAACTAATAAATATATCCCGGTCACATGTTTTTTTTTCTAGTTTTCTTCGAGTCTGGAGTGGTACCAGATCTTATTCTCTTACCGTTTTCATTTTTTGTATTTCTAAGATATACTTTGTAACTTTCTCTGATGGTGGGGTTCGGGTTACTGCAGAATTTACTGGATTGAAAGGATCGTCCAAAGGTTTATTAAATGTCCCCTGTATGTCGTCTTTATCTATGGTATTGGTACTTTTCTTATCAGCATATGCTTTTGTTGGTTTGCTTACACTTTTTTCTCCACTATGCCAATAATCCTTTTTATGTCCAGATCCGATATGTCTTCAATTGAATCTGATAAAGACAATGTACGTCTTGTTTTAACTATCTTTGAACCACTTTTCAACTTTTTTTTTATTTTCTACATGTTCCTTGCCGTTACTTGTATCTCCCATGTTCAAATTCAAAATATTATCTTTTACTATGATCACGATAACTTTTTACTTTAAATGCGGATTCGCACAACTGATTATGCTCCTCCGTGAATGTAGAATGAATTAAAATGTATGAATTAATATAAACCAAGTTGTAAAAAAGTTGAACTGTGTATGTTATGGAAGATGGAGAGAGAATAAAGAAAAAACATTGAACATTTTATATTCTGCTAATTTTGAGTTAATTTAAATGTATCGAATTATCGTGTGGGTCATACGACACACATTTATTAGCCCAATATGGGTCATGAAAAATTTGGAATTTAATCAGAATGCAAAAACATCTTTAGATTTATAAGGATTATGACTGTGTATGCTATGTAAATTTTTACATGTCTTATGTTTATTTATAGGAACAAAAATATATTTGAATTAAGCAGCACCTACTAATAGCTAGTGTTTTAACAGATCAGATCATCTTAATTACCCTATACATCCCCATAAAATACTAACAGCAATTCAGAATAGACAAGAAAAATTAAAGAAACTTTTTGTACCAATTAGAAAACTGTTGTCCCAGTATAGAACGGTTTCACCTATACCTAAGCTTAAGCAAAGTATACCTGTTTTCGTTTGTTTCAGATTCGTCCATCTTGATGTCTAGTTCTTCGTTTTTCAATTTCCACTCCGTGCAGTTCAAATTATACATTTCATCGCACCCATTTACTGCTTCACTCTCTTCAACTTTAACCTCTTGTTCTGTTTGATCAGGAAATAATTGTTTGCCCCTGAAAAACATAAAATAGTAATTGTTTGGATTACCTATAAGTACAGCGAGTTTTTTCCTAATTTTTTTTTATAGAGTAATTTGAGGTCAATTTTTTTTAAATGTTACAACTGACTTCCTGAAGGCTTAAAAAGCATACATACGTAGCTTTAGATTGTTTGTAATAGAACCAAAACTTCACTTAGGCATACCTATAAATTAATTAGTTTGTAAGCAATCCACTCTACTGAGCATGATGATAACTGCAATTACTCTTGGGATCAGAGTTATAACAAGCACAGTTTAGAGTTTAAAATTTAAAAATTATAATTACTTACTCATCATCAATCAATAATAAACTTTATTAGGTACATGACCCAAAAGGCTAACGACGACCGAAGTCTTCCCGCCAATTTTACTTTTACATATAATTTTACAATGGATTAATTAAAATAATACAATAGTACAATGTTTAGTTTTGCAGCTCTATCAGGGATTCATATAGGGTTTGAGAAGGTAGCTTACGATTTGAAGGGATGGTAGGGTTTCTGATGTGGATAAGTGGGATTATAGCATTTCGATTTTGGGGATTATTAACGAATCTTATATTTAGGTTGTGAATTTGTTCTAAAATAGGTACAATTTGGATTTGTTGGTATAGAAAAAGGTTGGAAGGGTTGTGAAGGGGGTAATGGGGTGTCTCATCTTGGTTATTGTTCTTAGACTGCTTCTTTCACCAATTTCAATGTCGTGGAGACTTGGTCTTCGTGCATTGCAAAACAGTACATGTCCATATTCAAGGATTGGCCTGCAGATCATGGCATAAATTCGAGCGGCTCCAGTCAAGGTATTGATTCCTTGGTTTTTGTATGTCATGGATCGAAAGTGTTTGGCTCTGGACAACATCCTTTTTTTGACATCTTGGGTATGTAGTTTTAAATTTAATTTTTGATCGATAATAATGCCCACAACATTGCAATTGTTGGTGAAGCAATGGATGTTTTGTGACGAAATATTGTTAATTTTGACTTGAATATTGAAGCTCGTTTTTATGAGGGTACTATCATGAAAAAGGATAGCAGTATCGTCAGCAAACTGCAACATATATTGCTTTGCATCAATGAAATTTGGATCTGCATGTATGATTATACAAATCATGGCGGTAAATATTGTAAAGATATGGAAAAAGGGGAGAGCTCTGAGGGAGCCCTTGCTCTGGTGTAAAACCTTCAGACAGGGAGTTATTTATGCGCACTTTTAGTTTGCGATCACATAGGTAGTTTTTAAGAAGACAGATTAGGTAGATGGGACAGTTAATAGCTTGAAGTTTGAAGAGCAACCCATTATGCCAAGTGCTGTCAAAAGCCTAGCCATACAAAAAATCAAAAGTTGTCGAATTTCATATTGATGAGTATCTCGATTGGTCAGGTCAAATTGAGTACCTCAACTGTAAATTAAATAGAATTTGTTATTATCTGCGTATTGTTTTTAAATACCTAAACGAAACTTCAAGAAGAACACTGTATTTTGCAAATTTTGAATCATCAGCTCGATTTGGTAGGTATTATTTTTTTTGGGTGCAAATTCAAAAGTACACAAAATATCTATCAATCAAAAACGGGTGTTAAGAGTGCAATATTTAAAGTCATGTAGAGGTATCTTCAAATCAAATAAAATTCTCACAATTTTTGCTTTGTGTATTTATAAAACTATTGTATTCTTCTACAAAAACAAGAATATGTTAAGTGAGCAAAGTCAACACAATTATAATACCCGAACTAGTAACACGAATTACCCAATTCATCGATTAACTGTATCCGAAAAAAGTCCACACCATACTGGTATTAAATTTTATAACAAGTTTAAATATGATATTAAAAATGCCCCTAGAGAAAAGATATTTAAGAAATAGGTAAAAGAACTACTGTTAGACTTAGAGCCTTAGTACAGTATAAAAGACTTCTTGGAAATGTGATGCGGATTAAATGTTAGAAATTAGAAATTTATTCAGGTAAAATAAATAATGTATTGCTTCTGGTATGTATGTTCTTTTTTTTTTTTTTTTTTTTTTTTTTTTTCAATAGCGCATCAACCACTTAGGGTTATTAGCGCGACAGTTTGGTAGCTAATTTGGCTTAATTTAACAAGGCAAACTTATTTACCAGTAGGTATAACATTATATTAGGGTTAGTAGGTCACCATCTTTAAGAAAGTTCAGAAGGTTTTGGTGGTCACTGTTCAAAATGTCATGCATGTTGTCTTTAAGATTATATTTGAGTCTTGTTGGGTTAAATTTTGGACACTCTATTAAAATATGTTTTATTGTTAGGGGTATTTGGCACTGTTCACAATGGTTCTATGTATGTTCTGTTAATCTATAGTGGACATATTTTGTTAAAATGCATTGGTTACAACTTTGTGTCTGACGTCATTTCATTTTATGTTTGTTTATATATTCTGTATAAATTAATGTAATTTGAAATAAAGATTTTCTTTATTCTATTCTATTCTATGTCCAGAAAAAACGCAACAGAATGCCGATTCTCTTTGTAGGCTGCTTGAACATTTGAAGTAAGTATTGATAAAGGGTGTATGGTAGACTCTGCTTCACTAAAGCCAAACTGGTAGCATGGTATATTATGTCCAATCGCTAGCTCAAGCCTTCTCTTCAGGATGGTTTCAAAATAGTTTGGCACCACAGAAAGGAGAGTAATAGGGCGATAATTTGATGCTAGAGTTTGATTCATGATTGGTTTGGGAATCGTTATGATAATACCCTCTTTCCATTCAGGAGGAAAGTATGACTTTATTAAACAAAAATTGAATATTTCCATCAGATATGTACTTTTGGATCCAAGTCACGAAATAGCTTTCTCGGAATGTTATCTGAACCCGGTAATGTGTTGCGTCCTTTTATTAGTGCTTCGAAGTATTCTTCTTTAATAGGGGGTACGTCCTGAAGAGCAATGAAAAAACGACTTGTCCATGAGTTAATGAATCTTTCATGGTCGGCATCAAAAATTGGATCGTTATAAATTTTTAAAGTTTGCTTAAAATTTTTTCCAAATATATCGGCCTTATCCAGATTTTTACTGTAAATTTTTCCATTTTCATGTACTTAGACAATTTATTGATGTAGTGCTATTGCATTTTGAGAGTATGCGAATTTGTCGCCAGTAGTTTTTGCCTTGTGCATTATTGGTTTTATTACAGGCGTCCAAATATTTTGATGATCGATATTGCTCTGTTAATTTGTGAATGTTTTTGTTTAAATTATTATATTGTATTTTTAGTTGCTTGTCCTGTGAATTTTTAAATTGTCTATAAAGCAGTTTTTTTTGTTTTAACTAGGAGTATAATATATGGAGGTAATGTATGGGAATAGTATTTTGATTTGAACTGCGGTGTATTGTCTGTGATGGTTTTTGAGAGAAGGTTATGAAATTCTGAGATTTTTTTGAAAGTTATTTTGTTCATGCATTCTTGGTTCTACTTAAATACTTACTTGATGTTCTTTATTAAATCATAGTCATACAATATAAATGTCGGGGTCCTTCAGCCTTAGAAGATAACATATAATTGCATACTAATATTGTTAAAAATGTAAAAGCATAAAATCTTAATTTGTACATAACAGTTAAAAAAAAATTGACAGGTTAAAATGTTAAAATCCAATTCATAGGGTATAGCTCAATAGTTCTTCCAATGTAGTATTACGTGGTTCAACATTTCGTGGGTTATCAATGGAGACATGCTGAAGACAGTAGGGTTGGATAATATTAAGGTTATGTTGTTTTTTTTGCAAACATTCTTGATAAGTTAATCAGTCCGGTGGGCTGCACGTTACAGAGCTCGTATTGTACTTGATTTGGGGGGTTGTGGATGGGATTATTAAGGTTACGTATCTTGGTAATTTTCCTTAGCGCTGTCGTTTCTCCGACTTTTAGGTTTGTCAGTGCAGGTGACTTACATTTAAGCAGAAGTTGATGTCCATACTCTATTATTGGTCGGCAGATAAGTTTATATATATTACATGCAGTAGTTCTGGAAATTCCTCAAGTTTTATTGGTAAGACTTGAGAAATGCTTAGCTCTGCTTATGATTGATTTTTTTACAATTGCAGTATAACCATTAAAATTAATTTTATTGCCTATGACCATTTCTAAGTATTTTGCATTGGCAACTGGGTGTATTTGTTGATTAAACATAGTGATCGTGGGGCTATTCTGGTTATTATTATGGTTAAAAATAATATATTGTTATTTAGCAAGATTAGGCTTCCATTCATTAAACCAGGTAATCGTTTTGTCTAATAGCTCCTGTAATCTATGTCTCGCCTCATGTATTGTTCTGCCATGGGAAATGAGGGCCGTATCATCTGCATATTTTAAAATATATGCTGTGGGTAAAAAAAAAATACCGCTGGTCATTGTAAAGATAGTTGTAGATGTCTGAGCAATAAATACTGTAGAGAAAATTTTTTAAAAGGTGGAGAAGTTGTTTTGAACAGTTGCTAAGGTGTAATTTGTAGAGGAGTCCCACACGCCAAACACTATCAAACGCTTTCTTTATATCCATAAAAAGAGCAATCGACTTTATTTTATTAATCCTGCTCATGCCCATATTGTTCTTCAGTATTACTAGTGGGTGAGTAGTGGAATTTCTGTTTTTAAAGCCGAACTGGTAACCAGGTATGACATTTCCAGTCTGTTCCTGATGATTATTTCCAAATTCTTACCTAATACTGGAAGAAGCGTGATGGGTCGATAATTAGATGGGATTGATAGGTTGGTATTTGGCTTTGGGATAGCCACAAGCATGCCTTTCCATTCCTGTGAAAAGTATCCTTGCTTAAGACAGAAGTTATACATTTTAATGATGCATCTGTGGAAATCAGGATCTATGCCGGGAGAGGTCTTTTCTCCTTTGCCAATTATCTCAAGATATTCGTTTTCATCAATGTTTATATCCTCTTATTTTGGGTAAAATATGTCTCAGCCCAATTTTGAACAACCCGATCATGATGTTCATCAAAATTGATATTTCCTCTGGTATAAAGGCCCCTTTGAAATGGTCAGCAAGTAAATTTGTTGTCTCTACATCAGTCTCGTAGCTTCTTCCTCCATTTTCTAGTGTTGGAGGTGCGCGATTTTACATCTAGAGAGCTTTTTAATTTCAGTCCAATAGTTTCGACCTCTTTTGTCATTAATATTTCGCATGTAGTGATCCACTGGTGATTTTTAAATTGCTGAATTAGAAATTGGATATTTTTGCTAAAGTTATTTAGGTACTCGGTTATTTATCTCTCTCTTGGCCCCAGGATTGTGGCCCTGTAAGTATTCTCTACACATACGTCTTTTTTTCTTTATTAGATGAATGATAAATGGAGGCGCAGCTCATGTCCATGACGTTGTGTACTGTACTTTGGCGTGTTTTTCTCTACAACTTCACTCAATGTTGCGCTGAATGTTGATATAATCTGCTGTGACAAATTGGAATTTTCAATATTGTGTATTAAATTAATCATTTTCTGATTAACCTGCTCAATGTTTGTTTTATGGAAGTTTGGTTTTGGAATCGTAGGCTTGAATAATGGATTAGTTGGTTGAATGAAAAAGTAGAAGGTCAAATGGTCTGAGCCCAAATCTGGAGTTAACTCAATATGCGCTATGCTCTGTTTAATGTTGTCCGTGTATAATAACAAATCAGTTGTCGAATCTTCATTTTGCGGCACTAGAAATGTCGGTGGGGTTATGTGTTTTTGAAAGTTCGTGGAGTTTGGAAAATCGTACTTGCCTTTTTTTATTTCCTCTGGTTGCGTTGAAGTCACCAATGAATAAAGAGTACTTGTAAAGTAATAATGCTTTAGTAAAAATGGTATTTTCTATTCGACTATTCAATATTTATTTATTTATTCATCTCAATTCGACAGTTATTTTATACAACTTGTGGTTAACAATAAAATACAAATCACACAATAATATATGTACAATACAAGTATAAAATAAACATATTTACATCACATTTTTACACATTTTTTAAAACGACCAATGGAGGGCATGCCTTCAGCAAAAAAAACACCCGGGAGCGAGTTCCAAATCCTGACACCGACCCCGACAAGTGAGTGTAGCCCAACATTTGTCCTGAATATAGGCAGTCTAATATTAAAGAGATGATCATTTCTACCAATATATGAGGGTTGTCGAAGTGCATCCCTTAGTTCTAAAAACGCTTGTGCACCGTTATAAACTCTGTGCATAACCAACTTAATAAAATACTCCCTGCGCGCAAGAAGTGAAGGCCACCCAAGTCCCTCCATTGCTTGTCTGGGACTAAAGTCCCTGTCAAAATTCAAGAAAACCCACCTTACAGCCTTTCTCTGTATTTTCTCCAGTTCGCCGGCAAGACCTAATATTCGGGTGAACATATACCAAGAATATATGAAGCCTGTCATCACAGGCCGGAATAGAGAAATGAAGGCATTCGTTGAGGTTATTATTTAGTCTGGGAACGTTTTCTCTGCTCATTTTCAAGGCCGCGTCTATTTGGAGTAAGTTTTCTCCTCACACATTGTTTATTCTTGTTCCATTATATTGCAAGATATCCCAATCTCTATATGATACATTAGTATTACCATCCATCATGGCTTCAACATTGTACAGTTTATATTGTTGTTCGCAACAAACTCAAACTCAAACTCAAAAATAATTTATTTACCCAATAAACATATGTGACAGGATATTCAAATTCATACATATTTCTTAATATTACGGATAAATAGGGCAATACCGCGATTATAAAAACCGATAGCACAAAGCACAGAAGAACTGTGCCTGTGTGGTAAAGCCCTTGAACTAAAACTAAAAAAAGAAAATATCAAATAATTCATTGGTACATTGGTTCATTGGTATGGCGACGCGAGGACCGACCCAGGGGCAGGGAAGAGAAGAGGGGAAGGAGGGTAGATATTAAAAAAAATATATAAAAAAATAAATAAATAGGTGCAAGCAGCCCAGCAAGGTAGTAACATAGTATTTATATACTCTAAGCATATGCGGGAATACAACAAAAAAAAATAGATAAATAAAAGGTGGCTAAACTTCACTTCTCTGGGTCTCTAAAAGATGTTTTTTTATATAATCCCTAAATTTAATAGGGGAAAAGTCTTTAACGCTATTAGGTAAGCTATTCCAAGTTTGAACTGCTTTAAAACTAAATGATTTTTGAAAATTTGCTGTACGATGCTGAGGTATTCTAAAGTAATTCAAATTTCTTGTCTGATGAGGGTGATTATATGACTGAAAATTTGTTCTTAAATATGAAGGTTCTCCATTTTTTAACAGTCGAAACACAAATTGACACATATGGTATTTTCTGCGGTTTCTCATATTTAAAATATAATTGTCATTTAGATAGGGAGTTATATGTTCTCTAAAAGGAATATTAAATGAATATCGCATACAAGAATTCTGAATCTTTTGTATAGAGTAAGATATTTTTTCTGTCAATGAGTCGCCATATACTACATCTCCATAGTCAAATAAAGACAAAACAAGTGTATTACACAGATAATATTTAGTCTTAGAGGGAAGACAATGTTTGAGATGGTACAATTTTTTCAAGCGCATGTACGCAATTTTAAGTTTATTTTTTACATGTGCCTGAAATGTGAGACCAGTATCAAAATAAATACCCAAATTCCTTGCCTCCTTAACCAATGGTAAGGGGGTCATTGCTAATATTTATGTGAAAATTATCGGAGATGAAGGAAAGAGCATTGTTATTATTACTGAAAAAAATAATGCAAGACTTAGCAGCATTCAACTTTAAATTATGTTCTTCTGCATAGGAGTTGACACTCACCAAATCCTCATTAAATTGTACTTGAGCAGTCTGCAAATTTTGAGTGGGAAAAGATATATATAACTGTGAATCGTCAGCATATTGCTGTAGTTTTGTGTATTTTAAAATGTCAATCATATCCGCAACATATAAAGAAAATAACAAAGGCCCTAAGATGGAACCCTGTGGTACTCCTGTTCTCATTGGTATGTAACTGGACTTTTGTGTAGTAGATTCTGATTTTAGAATAACACAGTGAGCTCGATCATGGAGATATGATTCAAAAAATTTTACTGCGTTAGGTGATAGTCCGAAGTAGTGAAGCTTAGCCAATAACATTTTGTGATTTATAGTGTCGAAAGCCTTACTAAAATCTAGTAAACCTAAACATGTGTGCTCTTTTCTTTCTATATTTAACCGGACTTCATTAAGGAGATGAACAAGACTAGTAGTTGTACTAAAATTCTTACGAAAACCTGATTGACAATCTGGAATTACTTTAATTGAGTTAACAAAGCCACATAATTCTTGATAGATATGTTTTTCTATTATTTTGGATACTACTGGCAGGATACTAATAGGTCTTAAGTCTTTAAGTTCTTTGGGATTAGAAATTTTACCTAATGGGTTTATGATTGCCCGTTTCCATAGTGTAGGATAAAAATTCTCTAGAATACAACTATTTATTTTGTTTAATAGTGGCTTTAGACAAAAAGGTAGACAAAATCTTACGTCTCTTATTGATAATGAATCCTCACCGATAGCATTCGTATTTATGGTGTTTAAGAGTTTTTTGAAATCTAACTCATCCAACAATTTAAAATTCAGTTGTGATGTTGCACTTTTATGCCTACTTAATTTATAAAATTCTATTTTTTCCTCTGATGTAGAGTCTAATACAGCGTTACAACTTGCAAAATAGTTATTGAGAATTGTTGCATCAGAAAACTCCTCAGGCAAGCTAAAATTTTTGTCGCGAGTTAAATTTAATCTATTAGCATGAGTCCAAAAGTCCTTTCCATTTTTTTGAGACATTAAATTAAAATACGATATTTTTTCCCTAGTAATAGCGTGTTTAGTAAAATTTCTAATTTGTCTATAATACTGGAGGTGTCCTTCTGTTTTTTGCTTCAGGTATTTCCTATGAGCTTTATCTCTTAATTTCATTAAAAGCTTAATATTATTAGTAATCCACGGTGTAAAAGGTTTTTCTTTGATTCTTCTCTGCTGCATAGGTGCATATTTGTCAATTAAAAACAAAATATTGTCATTAAAAATCTTAAGTTTATTGTTGATATCTTGAGAATAATATATTTGATCCCACTGTAATTGTTGGGCATCATTTTCAAAATCTGCAAAATTTATGTTATTGTAATCTCGAAATTGAACTAATTTATATCTATTTTGACTTTTGGGTAAATTTACAATCGACTAAACTAAGTTATGATCCGACACCTCCTCCGATATAATGATAGAAGCATTTTCCTTAACATCCAAATTGTTGTTTGTTATAATAATATCAATGAGAGAACTACTATTACTAGAGATATTTATTCGTGTTGGGTCTTTAATTAATTGCTTTAAATTAAAAGTGTCAATTAGTTTTTCAAGGTTAGTTTTAGGAGCATAATCTTTTAAAAGGTCTATGTTCAGGTCTCCCGTAAATATAACATGATCATAGAATGGTACAGTCAAGGCAAAAAAAATTTCCAGCCTGTCAGTAAAATTGTTGATATTGGAAGAGGGAGGCCGATAAATATTTGTGAACAGCATATTTTTATTATTAAGAGAAAGATTAATACTTATATACTCACCGTCAGGTGTGGCAATATTAAAATCAACCAGTTTAAATTTATACTTTTTTCCAACATAAAAACCCACCCCACCTCCTCTAGTAGCTCTATCTTTTCTCACAAAATTGTATCCTGGGATTTTAAAATTACAGTTCTCATAATCGGATGACAACCAGGTTTCAGACAAACCTAGTAAGTCAAAACCATAATCAATTACATAATTAACAAACTCGTCAAAGCCAGTATTCAATGAACGTATATTAAGATGTGCGACCATAAAATTGTTAATATTATTAAATTTTTCATTAGCAAGTCCACCATGCTGGATAACTGCTCGCATACCACCATGATTATCCTCCATCATCCCCACACTCGAACCCCCCATCCCCCCCGCACACGTACCGGTCCATACCCCGCCATAATCCCATAAAACAATCCAATTTATATACCAATATCAACCTAATATTAATAATCATAAAAATACCAGAAATTATTTCTTTTACCATGAAATTCTAAAAAGCTTTTGAGCTGTGCGCAAGCCTATGCTCCGTAACGAAAAAAAGAAAAAAAGAATAAATACAATAAAAATAAAATAAAAATAAATAAATAAACAGCAAGGATATTGCGTAACTGGCGTATATAAATTTATTACAGAAAAATCAAAATTGGGGTTCATCAACCTAGATCTTGTGAATAAAATATAAAATATAAAATAGGCAGGAATCACAAAATTATGTATTCATCTAAGTTTTTAATCTCAATAGTGATCATTACTGAACAATGTAAAGATGTAAGTATATACCTACCAAAATAGAAAGATTATTCTTATTTATAATACAGAACATGCTACCTGATTACCACTAGAAACAAAACAGTTCCATAATAATCAATAATATTTTTATTAAATGTTCATTCAAACAATACCATATTTTATTAAAAGAAGAAAATACCAGAGCTGAAAGAAACATATGCAAGAAAATAAAATAAATATTCATTCTGGGGAACACTTAACGAAAGATAAGAGTTTTGTTTTTTTTTGTGTTCAACAAAATACCTTAAAATGCACGAGGTAGTAATATAAGCACTTTCAACAAGATAAAATCGTGGGACTGATTTTAGACACTTATAAGTCATCTTTAGAGTTTACCAACACTTTCTTGTTCAACACAGCATCCCAATAAAATACCTTACCCCTTGAAGACCAAGCCTTGGTATTACCATATTTTTTTTTAACCAGCTTTAGCAAATCATACTGCTTAGAAGTTAGGTCCTCGTATACTGCAAACCGCGTTCCCTTCAAGACTTTTTTAGACACAAAAACGGAGTCTCTTTTTATATTGGCAATAAAATTTACAATGATTGTGCGCGACTTTTCTTGCACTACTGGACCAATACGAAATACAGAGATCACTTTCCTCACAAGACACGTTAAGATCTTTTTTTATAAATTTAACTATTACGTTAGTCAGGTTTTCGCCAGCGTTCTCTGGAAAGCCAGAGAACCGTAAAGAGTTACGCTTTCTCTCCTGTTCCAACATGTCCACCCTGCTCTGTAGTTCGTAAATACCTTTAGCATTTTGGGCCACATCCGTTTTGATTTGCTTGAATGACTCACAAACCTGAGAAAGCCGATTTTCTAATTTTACCATTCTATCATCAAGTTTTTTCTCTAGCTGTTTAACGAAATTACTACAAGGTTATTTATAAGATGTTTTTTGTTTCTGAAACAGTTTATGTTTGCATATAAAAAAATTAAGAGTAGCCATGGATAATAGCTTGTGCATTGTGTTGACTGGCTGTAGGTTCAGTAGGGGATATCGACCCCTCTTGCTCTAGATCAAACATAAGAATATATATCCTGCTACCAGAGAAAACCGCATTAGTGTCCACATTAAAGTTGATGACAAACCTTCGTCTTAGGTTTTCCAATAGTACTTGCCGATCGTTGTTACTGAGATCGTTGTGTTTATTAATATAATATGTGTTTATTATAGTGTCGTGGATGGTAACTGCTGTTTAAATTCTGGATTTCTTTTTATCGTTTTTAATTTCATGATTTTTTATTAAGGATTATAATTTCAATATTTGGTACGCCCTCAAAAGGTTTTGTAGGTCTGTTAGGACATTTGAATGGCCAAGCCTGGTGCTTTTCAGATCCGCAGCTTGTACATTTTGGTGGCAGAGTAGATGTGCACTTACTAATAGATTGGGATCCAAAGCATTTTGGGCTTTTTTAGGAACAGAACACACTTCAGTAGTGCCTATTGAATAACATTTATTAAAAAGCTTTGGTACTGGTAGTGGTGGTGGTTTACTTGGATAAACCGAATAGTGCTTATATTTAAAGTAAAAACCGCGATTTAAGGGTGTTGGGTAATCCCATGTCAAATCAACCAAGCAAAAAAAAATCGATATCTCCAATTTTATTCATTTTTACTGAAAATGTTAGGCTTATAGGGAATACGAAATTAGCAAATTTTAAAATTTTTTTGAATTGTCCGTTTTGAAGTTATAGGCATTCGGAAATTTAAAAAAACCTAAAATTTGTAAAAACATTGACTTTTTGAATGCAAATATTTTGAAAACTGTTGCAACAATTGTCATTTTTAAATGTTTTGTAGTAAAAATGTTTAAGTTTTTTTTTGGTATACCCATTGAAGGACCTTGAATTGCAAAGTGTCAAGGTCAAGGTCATAAAATTTTTAGTAGGTTATCTCAAAAAGTATATTTTTGAAAATTTTGAAAAAAATACATGATGGGCTGGCTATGGGTTCATGGTAAAAAAAAATATTTCTGGTTTACATATATAATCTACCATGCATCTAGTTCTTAAAGGTTGCTGCACACTTTTGTTTTTTTTTTAGATGAAAAAATTAAATTTTGGTATTATCTAAAGCATATCACTTCCGGTTTAGCCGGAAATAGGTATAACTTTCGAATTTTAAATAGGACACCCTATATTTGCTAGTTTATTTTGAGGAAAGATTAAATTTTAAATGACACCCAATATTTTTCTCATAGTCGATCAGTCCCAAAAAAAAATTTGGGGGGAGGGTTGCCTTTATAAATGTATTGCCAATAAAAGAATGATAGATAATAAAAAATAAAAATATTTTTATTTGCAAAACTCAAGACAAAACAATCGTGTTAGATTAGAAATGACAAAATATTTACAAGTTATTAAGAATATTAGAAGAATGCAACATTTCATTTTCATTTCTTTTGTACACACGGCCAGTTTCTGTTACGGGATTAATTTTCAATAATATGGATTTCATATCCACTGTTAATATGTCAGGTGTGTTTGGATAATTAAATGATACCGATGGTCATTTTGTATGAAGAAAGTTTATTGTAACATCTTGTGTTTCTATGTTTTTGTCAGTGACACACCCTAGCCACCAGGATCCATTATACTACACTGTTGACATAACCACAAATTTCTTTGTATGACATATTTTCTGCAATTTTGTTTCTCGAAGAAAACTCGATTTCTTTTCAGCTATCTGAGTATATTTTGGCAATTAATACGTTATCTTTTTCGGTAATAAAACAATGGTACTGTTGAATTCCATAAATTCGTTTTGCCTCATCAAATCTTTTTCTTAAATCTTTAGCATTTTCTTTGTGTTCCTTTTCAGTACAATAAAAAAATGAAATGTTTTTGATGTTTTCCTTTAGTAATTCGTAGAGATGTTGATGGGGTGTAGGGTTAGTGTGGGGTGTAGGGTTAGTGTTGTAGAGGTAGTACCTTTCACCAAGTACGGTCGTAACTAACGTCTATGACGGAAGTTAGTAGGCGGTGACTGGTCCTCACAAGACTACCAATTCTCACTTGTGGCTCCCCGCGCCACACCCCGGGCAACTGCATCGATCTGCAGGCTAAACCAAGTGAGGATAGTCAGATATGACGAACCGAGTAGCGTCTGACCCAGAATGGGCGGCTACTAACAGCGTCTGTTCCCAGATTGGGCGGCTGAAATTAAATCAAGGAAGGCAACGGGAAACCACCTTGATCACCTTTTTCCCAGGAAATCACTATGGCGAGAAACAAAAACAAGACGGCCCCTAGTCCCGGGCAGCCCTTAAATGGCCAAGGGGTGCTAAGAATCCCCCGGCTCAAGATAGTCAAGATAGTGAAATCAAAACTGCGCATTTGTACATGGAATGTGAGAACCCTGTTTCAGGCTGGGAAGCTCGATAATTTGGTTCAGGAAATGAAGAGAATGAACATACACATAATGGGTATAAGTGAACACCGTTGGTCAGGCTGCGGATCATATCAACATGAGCACGACACACTATATTACGCAGGTAGTGATGACAACGACCAAAACCATCGAGGCGGCGTCGGCATCTTTGTTTCATCAGTCTACACAAAATATGTCAAGAATTTCGTACCAATATCCAACCGGATATGCTTACTGCAAATGAACTGCAAACCATTCAATATCAATCTTATCCAGGTTTACGCCCCGACTGCTAAGAGGAGGCATGATATGGAAGTGGAAAATTTATATGAGCTAATTGATTCCACAATGAAGACGTTAAAGAGCGATAGTATTATAATTATACTGGGAGATTTTAATGCCAAAATTGGTCAAGGACAACGCACCGATATAGTTGATAATTTTGGGCTTGGTAGCCCCAACGAGAGAGGTGACAGACTCTACGAGTTTTGTCAGGACTCAGGGATGATAATTGCTAACACGTTTTTCGATCTACCCAAACGAAGACTTTATACTTGGCAAGCTCCGCGCAACGATCTGAAGAACTCAACACCAATTAGAAATCAGATCGACTACCTACTGATTAATAGGCGTTTTAAAAATATAATTAAAAATGCCAAAACTTACCCTGGGGCTGACATTGGCTCGGACCATAACCCCCTCGTGGCTGAACTGTCGTTAAACTTAAAAGTTAAAAGGCAAGCACACCCAGCTAGAACAGTTGATGTAACTAGACTAAATGACCCTCAAGTCAGACACATTGTTACGGAAGAAATAAATAACAGGTTAACAAGTCTACAGGAGAACCAGCTCCAGGATATGGAGACTCTCTGGAATAGTATCAAGGATAGTATTATGGACACGTGTAAATTACATCTCCGCGAAATCTCTAAACCCAAAAACAAGTGGATGACAGATCACATTCTAACCCTCATGGAACAGCGTAGACTGGCGAAGAACAAGCCTGACAAATATAAAAAAATACAAAAGGTCATAAGAGGGCAGATCAAAGAAGCCAAGCAGAGATGGATGGAAAGGGAATGTGCAGAAATAGAGGACCTCTGCTCCAAACATGATACTTTTAATATACACAGAAAAGTAAAAGAGATAGCTGGAGTTCACAGGAAGAGAGTGACTATGTCACTTACAGATGATCGTAACCAACTAATTTTGGAGGAACAAGAATTAAAAAACACATGGACCAGTTATATAGAGGCCAACTTTGAGGATCATAGAGCTGACGCGGTATACGTGCATGAGGGCACGGGACCAACTATTCTTAAATCCGAGGTGATGCATGCATTCTCTATAGCAAAAAATAGAAAAGCATCTGGCCCTGACGAGATTCCGACCGAGGCTCTAAAGCTCATTACAGAGGAAAATGTTGGCCTGGTAGTTAAACTATTTAATAGTATCTATGAGACGGGTAAAATGCCATCTGACTGGTTAGCATCAACCTTCATTGCTCTACCTAAAAAACAACAACCAAAAAAATGTGGTGATTATCGCTTAATCAGCCTCATGTCCCACATGCTTAAAGCATTCCTACGGACCATTCACGCTCGCATCAGACGTAAATGTGAGGAAGATCTTGATGATTCTCAATTCGGTTTCAGAAACGCATTCGGAACGCGTGAAGCACTTTTCGGAATGAACCTTCTCCTCCAAAAATGCCGTGATCAACGGAAGGATGTTTTTGCATGCTTTATCGATTACGAAAAAGCCTTTGACCGCATACAGCACGATAAACTTATTGATATACTACAGGGGGTTGGAATAGATGATAGAGATATCCGCATAATTAAAAATCTATATTGGAATCAAACGGCACAGATAAAAATAGGCAATATTAAAACAGACCATATTAGAATACAGCGGGGAGTAAGACAGGGTTGCATACTGTCGCCCTTACTCTTCAATCTATACTCTGATCGAATATTTAAGGAAGCGTTGGAAGGTATATCACACCTCGGCATCAAAATAAATGGAGAGCCAATAACAACAATCAGATATGCTGATGATACAGTGATTTTGGCAAACACAATCGAGGGACTACAGTTGCTTATAAACAAAATCGGCGACGTGGGAGTGACATAAGGCCTAAAAATTAATATAGGAAAGACCAAATTTATGATATTCAGCAGGCAACCCCACAATGGCACCACCCTAGAACTTAATGGAAGCCAAATTGAACGTGTCTCTAAGTTCAAATACCTTGGTAGTATTATTACAGAGGATCTAAACCCGGACTGCGAGATAAAGTGCCGAATAGAAATTGCTCGGGCAACGTTTAATAATATGAGATCATTTTTTTGCAATGACAACCTGAATCTGAAGTTAAGACAACGCATGGTTGAATGCTATGTATGGTCGGTATTGCTGTACGGCGTAGAGACGTGGACTCTGAAGGTCAGGACAATGAACCAACTGGAGGCATTTGAAATGTGGCTTCACAGAAGAATGCTTCGTATTTCGTGGACACAACATGTTACAAACGAGAATGTACTACGAAGAGCAAACATCGAGAGGCAACTCTTGACGACCGTAAAATGCCGAAAGACATCATATCTTGGACATATTTTGAGAGGTGATAAATATCGTCTATTACAGCTCATACTAAAGGGCAAGATAGAGGGGCGCCGTGGAGTTGGAAGAAAGCAACAGTCGTGGCTCAGAAATATTCGGGATTGGACCGGCATAAGAAGGGCTGGTGAACTTTTTCGCTTGGCGGAGGACCGTTCAGCTTTTGCCATGGTGATCGCCAACGTCAGGGAGACCGGACAAGGCACATGAAAGAAGAAGAGATGTTGAGTAGTTAGTATCTGATCAGAGTAGGGTCGCTGTAGACTTGCTTTAGCAACTGTTCGTTTTGCCGTTGTGCCTGGTCCATCACAAGCACTTTTACCATGACTTGTATTGTAGCGAAGAAATGCCATTCAGCCTTTAAATTATGATCAGACTCATGTAAATCTAAATTTAAAATAATATTACGATTTTTATATTGTGATAGGAGAATCAGAGAAATACCGTTTCCATAACACGGCCGCGCATACGCCAGCGCTAATGCTAATACACAATGTTGCCATCGTGACGTGCTACAAGGAGGCGCCTTTTCTCATTTTCTGAGATTATTTTTTGTCTGCCCATTTTAAAATTTTAGAAGTGCACTCAAGAAAAGGTAATAAATATAATATAATTTTTTGGAAATTTTAAAAAATATAGTTTTAGATATATTGAGTTTTAAATGTTTGTGACCTTGGCGCTGACCTTGAACATCAAGGTCATTGCTAATAATGGCAATAGAAAAAAAAATATAATCCAAGTGCTGCAGTATGGCGTTCGAATGACATTCCTATCTGTAACGGTTGTCATTATGTCAATATTCGCATTTAAAAAATTCATGTTTTTACAAATTGCGTGTTTTTTCTAATTTTTAAACTGCCATAACTCAAAAACAAAGTATTTAAAAAATTTCAAAATTTGGGAATTTCTTATTGCATAAGTATAAGCCTAACAAACTGGTAACTTTTAAAAAAAATCGGAGACATCGATCCAGTTATAATCCGTACGAGATAAGTTTTTGAGTCGTTCTTAAAGTGATCCTTTTACAAAAACGATGATTTAAGTTGATAAATTTGAGGTAATTACTGATTTCGACATCTTCAATTTCCAGTGCTACATTGGTAATTACCACTGAATAAGTTGCTACGGGCCGGTGAGCGCTTCTCATTTTCAAAAGTCTGAAGGACCTAATTATTTTTTGTTTATCCGTATTTGTCTTTAACAGGAATCCTATCTTCGTTTTAATTATCTCATCATCGGTATGTGGGAAATATTTTTCCCAGACTTTTATTAACTCCAATCCGAGCTCCAATCCAAAATATTATGTTGGTATTTTTGTGGATTGTTTAAAGTAAACAAACTGGGATCTCCCATATCTGTTTGGTCGTTTTTTGTAGTATAGTTTTTTAGGTCGTCGCCTAAGATTATTTTGTTGATTTGTGACTGAAAAATGTTTGGTTCTATATATCCCGAGATATATCCTAATAATTTTTCTGTTTACTTCTGTTATGATGCACCTATAGAAGTTGTAGAGATCTTGCAGTTTCAGCTTCTGTATTAGGAACTGCTTGTAGATTCAGAGCGAATTCGATGGTAATATGGTCAGATCCTAATTCGGGGGTGAGTTTTACATTGAAAATATTTTGTCTAAGGTTTCTTGTGCAGAAGAATAAGTCAGGTGTGGTGTCGTCATTTGCGTTCATTATGAATGTTGGTGGAGTAGTGATTTGAATAAAGTCCCTAACTCATTTTAAAAGAAATAGTTTTCAAAAAACAAATGAAAAGACACTCCCTCCCCCCCATCCCCTAATTATGAGGAAACAATGATAATAATAATAATAATAATAATAATACTTCTTTATTTCAAATTATAATACACAAAGTATACACAAAATGAAATGACGTCATAATATGGGAATGGAATTACCATTCCTTGTTTAAAAAGTCCTGTAGCGAATATGGTTCAGTCTTTATTAAAACCTTTTTTAAAGTATTTCTCCATTTTATCAGAGTGCTGATAGATTTAACATTATTTGGCAATTGTACAACTTAATACACATATAATACGGACTTTTTTCAGTTACTGTAAGACGATGTCGAGGATACAATAAATTATTGGTTCTACTACTATTTACAGTCTCAAATTTTTCCCTATTTCTAAATAAAAACATTAAACATTCAAACACGTAGAGAGCATACACTGTCATAATATTCATTTTTTTAAATATTCCTCGGCAGGACACAGATTACTGGCTCGTTGTGGACGTTTGACCACCCATCAAGGGGCATATTCACACACTGTTCTGACAGAGAAGAAAAACATTTCGCTTTTCCTCCTCATACATTTCCTCTAAAAGGCTGGTTGCTACCGTTTTTCGTGATGGCGGCGTATAACCAGGTCTTAATAACTTAATAGCTTTTTTTACTTCTGAGTTTTCAATGCATCTAAAGCTCGAATTGGTAGCAAAAATTGCCTTCGCTATTTGTTTGTCCACCTTATGTTTATCAGCTGTTGATGTCCGCATAACGAAACCACTCATACTACGTTGATTTTTAATTTTTTTCTTCAATTGGAACGACTCAAAAGTCGTTGGTGTTACTGTTGAAGGAGATTTTCTAAGATCTGACATGTCTGTCATGGAACTTGAGGCAGACGATGTACTAGCAGCAAAACTTACAGAACTGTCAAGCAACATTTGAGCGCCTGAAAAGAAGAAAAATAATTTATGCCAAATGCCTATTTTTGTTAATAAACTAAAGACACGCCCGATTTTTCTTTCGAAATTAAATTAATGAAAAAATAATTATTTTTTTTATTTGGTTTACTTTGAAAATTAAATAATAAATAAGTAATATTGATATAAAATATTATTATTTATTTACCTGTATTAGTTTCTTGCTCCTTATTACAAAAATCGTAGTGTGTTTTAAGTCTTTGAACTATTCCTTGAATTTCTTTTTTGCAGTTTTTACAAATCGCTCTATACCCTGATTTATTTGGTTCTGTTCATTTAACATAAAACTGCCATATGCTGTCTTCTTTTCTTCCAGCCATTTGTTTTTTTTTACTTAGACACTTAATAAATATCCAAGAAAAAATTAGTAAAATAAATTACTTAAGAAAAAAAACTATTTACCTTCACTTCCTTGAACAATCAACATCAAAATACGCGAAACATATTGGGCCACGGCAATTTATAGATCGGGAAAGAATCAAGTCGCGACAGGAATTTTCTTGCAAGAAGCGCGTTCTGACAATATCTATTTTGGGTAGAATTTAGACCTACTATATTGTTAGACCGACATTAAAATAATGTGTATTAATTTGAAAAGAGAGAAAAAATGCGAGGAAAAATGTTAAATTTTTAATAAAATCAAAATAAAAATCAAAAAAATAAATTTTTGATTTTTTTAATAAAAATCAAATTTTGCCCAACCCTGCTTAAAACATTAAAAACAATCCAGAATAGACAAAAAAAAACTAACAAACTTTTTGTACCAATTAGAAAATGATTGTCCCAGTATATAACAGTTTCATCTACACCTAAGCTTAAGCAAAGTAAGTACCTACCTGTTTTTGTTTGTTTCAGATTCGTCCATCTTAATGTCTAGTTCTTCATTTTTCAATTTCCACTCTGTATAGTTCAAATTATACATTTCATCGCATCCATTTACAGCTTCACTCTCTACTTTAACCTCTGGTTTTATTTGACTAGGAAATATTTGTTTGCCCCTGCAAAACATAAAATGGTAATGGATTAGGGTACCCTAAACAGCCAATTTTCTCCTAATTTTTTTTTATAGCCTAAGTTTGAAGTCTATTTTTTTAAATGTTACAACTGACTTCCTGAAGACTTAAAAAGCATACATACACCTAGCTTTAGATTGTTTGTAATAGAATAAAAACTTCACTTAGGCCTACCTACATTAATTAGTTTGTAAGCAATCCACTCTACTGATCACGGTGTTAAAGCTGGATTTATAAACTCGAAGCCGGCGTCGGCGCCCGCGCTGGCGTGGGCGCTGAAAGTTAAACAAGTGAATCGTAATGGAGCGATTTATAAACTTCGCCGGCGCTGGCGCTGTGCTGGCTGGCGTTCGACATAAACCATCTTTTTCTAATTTTGTCTCGAAAAATAGATATTTCGAACGCGCTAGCGAGTTCGAAATATATCCATTTCGAACTCCGAATTTTATTTTTTAAAAGTTGGCATTGGTTATATTTAAATGTTTTATTCTGTTGACGTCTGACGTTTCCTGTTATTGTTATCCATGAGAAAAGAAAGTTTTCGGGATTTCTCTGGTAAAAGTTGATTTATCGTTTTATTAGCAATATCCCTTAACTCAGGGGGAGTTAAACTTAGATTATCATGCTCCATATTTTTTTAATTATAATTATGAACAACTCTATGAAATATTAAATCACACATTTCGTGACAATGACACAAAGAAAATATTATTTATTGTCAAGGCTACTATGATAAAAAGAAATTTAGAGTATTACCAACATAGAATTTAGACACACAAGTTTACAAAATTTGAAGGGTTGATTTTCTTTTTAAATATGTATTTTCTTATTGAAAAAAATACAAAATAGAAAAAATAGTATAAAGTACGTGTTTTATAAAGCAGTTAGAGCACTTGTCCCGTTAAAAAACTCGCCGCAAGCGGCTCGTTTTTTAACATGGACGCGTGCTATAAGATGATGCTTTATAAAACATGTACTTTAATATACTATTATATTGCCAGCGCCGGCGTTCGTAGGAAATCCGTAGCGCCGCGTCATAACCAATGGGATTTAAGCATTTCTATCAAGTCATCGTTGGCATCTGCCAAAGTGTCAACGGCCAAGCGTCATTTTAATTTTTGTGTTGATGTCAGCTTGGTATTTCTAGATTATTTGTTTTTGTGGTTCTTATATTGATCTCGTTTGTGAAAAGAATTGCTCCTAAATACTTTTAGGTGAATCTGAAGTTCTCCAAGGAACAGAAATTGATTTGGGGCTCCTGATAGATACGATCCAAAATTATGAGTATTTATATACAACGTTAGCAATAGATATTACAAAGATGCTAAAAAAAAGAATCTTGCGTGGGAAGAATTTGCAATGATTCTAAATACAACTGGTTAGTAAAAAATTATACCAAAATAGAAAATGCATAAAAATATATAAGTAAAAAAGTTAGCTGCTCTAATTACAATATTTAGGTATCTGAAGTACTATGTTTACCAATTCGTATATTTTGTTTTTAGTTGAAACATGCCAAAAGCATTGGAAAGCCCTTCGTGATAAGTTTGTTAAGGAGAAGAAGAGCAAATCTGGGTCTGGCGCCCCAGAATCTGAGTGGTTATATTTTAAAAACATGTTGTTTTATACAAAGTATACAAAACCCAGAAAGTAAGTCTTTCATTTAAAATATAACTATTTAGTTTCAAAAATATTTCATATTTTAGAACATACTGTACCACGGTACAACCATCAGTTGAAAGTCGACCCCAATCTGCAGCTTCTGAGAGAGATATTTGGCACAACACCTACCGTTACATCAGGCACCTCTAAAGGTAACATTTGGTTTATTATTAATATTATATATATTGATGTAATTCTTTTCCTATTTTGATTATTACTATTTATAGGAAAACCAGTTATGAGGAAGAGAAAAGCTGATTCCGAAATAGAAGGAGTCGTGGAAGTCGCAAGAAAAATTTATGCCACTTTAACTGTAGATGAAAGTAAAGCGACTGCAAACACAAAATTCGGGGAATATGTGAGTGCAAGGCTGGAGGAAATGCCCCCAGAAGAGGCAAAAGAAAAGAGAAGACAAATATTGCTAATTTTGGAGCAATAAGATTATCATAATTTTTATACTTGTAACAGGTTTCGCAAAAACTTCTCTACTAGCACAGCTGCCTACCACCTTTATAGTAATAGGAATAAAACTTCAGGGCTCCTATTTAGAGAAACCAAATGTTAGATATGGCGTTCCTCAAGAGGGCGTAATCTCTCCATTGCCCTTTGCATTATTTATAAACAATTTGAAAAATTATTTAATATCAAATATCAACTCTGCAAAGCTAATATTATATGCAAATGATGCATCAGTAGTCATATCTGCTTCTACACTCAATCAATTACTTGAAATAACTTATACAATTCTGTAAATGAAACAATGCAGTCTTCCTCCACAGTTTAATGTCAAAATAATTTTTTTAAGTTCCCAACATGTTTCGAATGCTTAAGCATTCATCATCAGGGGATACTAAAAGGATAGTACAGGATTGAGAATGAACAGTGAATATAAAATAAAGTTTTAGGACTTACCTAACATCCAGTTTAAAAGCGATGTAGGTTGTCTCAAATTAATGATTACAACTTATAATATATTCACTGTTCATTTTCAATCCTGTACTATCCTTTTAGTATCCCCTGATGATGAATGCTTAAGCATTCTAAACATGTTGGGAACTTTTAAAAAAATTTATTTTGACATTAAACTGTGGAGGAAGACTGCATTGTTTCATTTACATTACATTGACTCCACTGTAAGTATGGACTACTTTTTCAACTTTATACAATTCTGCTTAGATTTTCTGTTTGGTACCAAACAAATTACCTAGTTGTTAACACAAAGAAAACCCATTACATGGCTTTCTACAAAAAGCGACAATTCCCCGAGTTAAACTTGAAATTAAATAATGATTCTATTACAAGAGTAGAAACACAAGTTTCTGAGCCTTCACACAGACTCACAATTAAAGTGGACAGCTCATGTGGACAATGTTGCTGCAAAACTAAACTCGGCTTATTATGCCATTGTCCCCTTAAAAACTTTTATGGACCCCAAACAATTATTAAATATATATTATGTTTTGACCTACAGCCACTTAAGTGTGCTTTACTGGGGACAAGCAACGGAACTTCAAAGATTATTTATTCTACAAAAAACAATTATTTGTATAATCTACTCCTTGAACCCACTTGAGTCATGCAGAGAAACCTTTCAACAGCATAAGATTCTCACACTTCCTGGTATCCTGATTCGTGCACTAATGTTTGTTAAAAAACACTCCTACAAGTTTTAATATACTTCAAATATTATACATGACCGTAACACAAACACAAATAAAATCTATATTTCAGGCTACAAAACATCACCATATCGGAAAAGCCTATTTTAGGTTACTGGTTCCTTGATGAGTGGACTGTATATTTTTTCGCCTGACTCGGAAACTTCTTACGCAAATAACCACACGACTAATTATTCACTCAAAAGAAGATTTATTGTGCAAATACAACTTTGATGCATTTATTTAAATGCATTAGAAAACATATGAACGTTATAAACTAATTAAATAGACAATTATTGTGCTACCGCTTTACGAGCGCCTGCACCCGATATTCACATCGATCGCGAAAACAGATGCCGATTGTCCAAGCAACAAATCAACTTGCGTTCGAATTGCGACTGCTTGAGTTATGGCGGGGCTCTCCCTTCGCGTTGTGACGCGGCACTTTTAAGCCATCGAGGCGGGGGAGGGACGGTGTCGCTAGGCGCGCTGGAGATGGTCTGGGAATGCGGGTACCGGAGAATTATTGCACTGTCTAGGTTTTGCATGGCCGACGTTATTGTACGGAACAAAGCTCTTTCTGCATTTGCAGCAGATTATACAATGCACAACCAGAATCCCCTAGAGAAATTTCTCAAGTAAAAAGGTTTAAAAAAAAATTAAGTGCTATCTATTTACTTGAAAAAGATTTTTACGACATACGTAAATACCATAAGAATATCCTCTAAGCGCCGTGTATCATTTTAGATCTCCTATTGTTGAATTCTTGACGTTGGCAGCAGTTTACATTGTAAATTTATATTTATTTATTTGAAACTTTACAAGCAACATGTGCAAAAGTACTTGTTTATAACATGTAAAGTTGGGGTAAACCTATATGCTAAAAAGAATTAAACTAAACTAAATAAGTATTAGTATTAGCACTGAGCACTATGAGAGATCTATGCACAGCTTTTTAATTTCTGTGGTAGTTGTATGGAAAATATCGAAGTTGGGGTAAACTGATAATTTATTCATGCTATTAGGTATACGATCTGCATTTACTATATATGTCAATAAAATAGTATATAAAAACCAAGTATAGTTAAAGAAAATAAAAAAAAAAACATACAAGTCGCAAGATATAAGATACAGTATGCGACAATGACAATACTCTACACAAAAGAAAATTTAACAGTTAAAATTCTTGAAGTATATTAAAAAATGTATGTTACATTTAAAATATTCCTCAAAAAGTAAAAAGCATTTCTCAATGGCATGGCCTTTACCCTGTTTTCAGATGTTTGATATATAGTATGTTGCATAGATCTAGCATATTAGCAAGTGGTAAGTGTCCAATCAACTTCTTCTTCTTATAGTGCATCTCCTATCATTCTTGCTATCATCACAGCTATCCGGACCTTATTGACTGCAGCTCGGAAAAGCTCAACATTGCTACAGTTAAACCAGTCCCTTAGGTTTTTAAGCCAAGACACACGGCGTCTTCCAATATTCCTCCTTCCACCAATCTTCCCCTGAACTATCAGCTGGAGAAGTGTGTATTTGGGTCCTCTCAGTATATGACCTAGATATTGAAGCTTTCTCTCTTTTATGGTGTTAATGACTTCACATTCTTTATTCATCCGATTTAGAACTTCCACATTAGAGATCTTATCTGTCCAGGGATACGCCACATTCTACGGTAGCACCACATTTCGAAGGCTTGTAGTTTGTCCATGTGATTCTTCTTAAGAGTCCATGCCTCCGCTCCATACAAAAGCACAGAAAACACGTAACATCGCAGCATTCTTACCCTAAGTCCAATCTTGATATCTCGACTGGTGAACAACTTTTTCATTTTCGTAAATGTTGATCTGGCTGTCTCTATTCTCGCTCTTATCTCTCTTGTTTGGTCATCCGATTGTTCTATCCAGGCTCCCAGATATTTATATGACTGCACATTCTCTTATGAGGTGTTTGCTACTGACACGTTTATATGGTTGTGATTTTGGGGAAACTTTGTAACTACCATTAACTTGGTTTTCTTAAAATTTATCTTTAGACCGTATTCGTTACATCGATCATTTAATTTCTCTAGAAGATGTTGTGTGTCCCTTTGATTGCTCGTTAACAAGACGGTGTCATCAGCATATCTCATATTATTTATCACTTCTCCATTAATAACTATCCCTACCGATTCTTCTTCCAAGATTTCTTTAAATATGGCTTCGCTATACAGGTTGAATAGTAGTGGCGATAGGATGCATCCTTGTCTTACAGCACGACGGATTTCCATTTCCTCTGTCGGCTGGTTTTCTACCTTTGTATTTGCTCTTTGGCCCCAGTATAGATTAGTAATTATTCTCACATCGTCCAAGTCAATGTTTTTACTGACGAGTAGCTGATGTAACTTGTCATGTTTCACTTTGTCAAAAGCTTTCTCAAAGTCGATGTAACATGCAAACACATCTTGGTTCATATCAAGACAGCGCTGGAAAAGAACGTTTATCCCAAAGAGCGCCTCTCTTGTTCCAAGTCCTTCGCGGAATCCAAACTGCGTGTTGCTCATGTCCTCCTCAAGTTTTCTGTATATTCTTTTATGGATGATCTTTAAAAACAGCTTTAAGGTGTGACTCATGAGTGCAATGATCCGGTAGTCTGAGCATTCTCTTGGGTTTGGTTTCTTAGGTATAAGCACAAAAGTAGATGTCAGCCATTGCTTAGCGATTTCTCCCCCATCATAAATGTTGTTAAAAAGGTCCAGAAGAATATCGATCACATCGTCATCGAAGAGTTTGACGAGCTCTATAGGTATTTGATCAGGACCAGCAGCTTTACCGGGTTTCATAGTTTCCAAGCCATATTTTATTTCTGATCTTAATATTTTTAAGTGTATGTTGCTTGATTCTAAGACCGGCCTTGGATGTCTTTCGTCGTCAAAGAGTTCCGAGAGGTATATTTTCCATCTCTTTAACTTGTCTCCCACGTCAGTTATTATGCGCCCATCTGGATCCTTAATTACGCTACCAGCAGTTTTACTTTTATTATAACCAGCCATTTCCTTTATCTTTTTGTGCATGTGGAAGCCATCATATTTCCTATCTAGTAATTCTATTTCCTCGCATTGTGTGAGTAGATATTCTTCTTTGGCTTCTTTTATTCTTTTTTGCACTGCTTTATGTAGTGCCTTATATTCATCTATTTTACCCTTGCTCTTTCTTCTCTCTTCCATAAGATCCAGGATTTCTGATGTTATGCAGGGTTTTTTCTTAGTTCTTTTGCTTATTAAGTGTTCTTTGGCTATTATTTGTTTCTAATCGTGTTTGCATTTGCTCCCACCTTTCATCCACACTGGCTACGTTTAGTTTGTTGATGTCTCTCATACATTCGTTAGCCTCTTTCTTTACAGAGTTATGGATTTTAGGGTCCTTAAGAAGTTTTGTGTCTATATAGTTGTTTACCCGTTTTGTTATCCTCTTAATCTTTATACTGAGTTTAGCTATTACTGGGTTGTGATCGGAATTGATGTCAGCACCTGGGTAGGTTTTCGCAGCCTTCACTGAGTTTCTATAGCGGTTGTTGATGAGTATGTAGTCTATTTGGTTTCTTACTATATTCTCTGGGTTATCCGCAGGAGATTTCCAGGTATACAATCTGCGTTCTGGTAGTTTGAAGAAGGTATTTGTTATCATAAGATTTCTCTCTTGACAGAACTCTATTAGTCGATCACCTCTATTATTCCTCTCTCCCAGGCCAAAACTCCCTGTGTGTGCTTCGACCTTATGTTAGCCCACTTTGGCGTTGAAATCTCCCATGACTACTGTGATTTCATTGTTCTTTATGCTTCTAAAGATAGTATCCAGCTCAGTATAAAATTCTTCAACTTCGTCATCTTCTTTCTCAGCTGTGGGTGCATATGCCTGTATTATATTCATATTTCCATTGCGTGTTGCCAGTTGGAGCATCATGACTCGGTCTGAGTATGGTGTAAAACTCACCACCGAGCCTGTAATATTTCTGTCCACGATGATTCCAACTCCATAGAGATGCCTCGCATCATTATTTCCCGAGTAATAGAATGTACCGTTGCTTGTTGAGCAGCTTCCACTCCCTGGCCATCTGACATCGCTTACTCCCAAAATGTTTATGTGTAGTCTTAACATTTCCTTTACAATGTTGTCTAATTTCCCTGGTGCAAAGATACTTCTTGCATTCCATGTTCCGATCTTCATATTGTTTGTTGATGCTTTCATAAACTTGTTCTCCACTGTTCCCCCCGGAGATCCGATTGGGGAACTTTTGACTCCGGAATATTCCGTTTTGAACCTTTTCATGATTGCTGTGTACGATTGTACTAAGGATACCTTCGCGGTCTTTAATGCAGTGGTTTCCCCTTGCCTTCTGCATCCACATGTCGTTGATTATTTCTTAATTCCTCCGCCTTTAGGCATGATTTCTCATCCCTAGGACAAGTGAGTGCCCTTACTCCTATTGACTCTTCCACCCGAAGCTGTTGGCCAGTAAGAGGGGTCTGCTTATTCCGGCAGATATTCAGTCAAAAGAGCCTCGTTAGTTTTCTAGCAGGATGCACCACGTGCAGGTGAGGTTGTCTTTGTCCAATCAACACAAACAGCCTATTTCGTCTTCTTAAACTAAAATCTGTGTACCTCTATTGTGTCTAGCTGTAGTTTGTTGTTAATAACATTTGATATAACGTTGCAAAAGGACAAAGGATTCAATACTGTTGACTTATCGTGAACAAATCCATGTTGTTGAGCATTAATATAATTCTTCAATGAATCAGAAATATTTTTTGACAATATAATTTCAAACATTTTTGCTATGGACGACAATATATTGTTAGGTCGATGATTATTGACGGTTGATTTTTTCCATTTTTAAATATAGGTGTTATGGCTGTATATTTATTAAATAATAAATAAATAAAATAAACAATACCATTTTTTATTATAACATACTCATTACATGAAAAAAAGGAACTATCTGATAAATGTTACAAATTAACAAGGAGGACAAAAATATACAAATAAAATAGTGCAAAGGAACAATACCCAACACAAGACTGCCTAAAATAACTAATCCTAAAATTACTGTTGGAGAAAAGTACAAATTATGAGAAATATATGAAAAATATAAGAAAAAAGTAGACCAAATTATTTCTTACAAAAAATCACAGAAGCTTACTTGCACAATTCATACACTTTATTGTAACAATAAACCTCTACTCATGACTTGCTCCTGCCAAGGTACTTGTCCTTCCTCAGAAACAAGGTACTCTGCCAATCTGTCCCTAATTGCATATCGTTTCCGCTTGGAAATATTGGCTGCCATTCTTTCCACTGGCTGTAAAGGAGCTTCTTCATCCCTCCAACCTCCAGTTTGATCTTCACCATTATCCACATAATTTGGTGGACAATAGTCAGTAGCAACTTCGCTCTGGCAGTAGTTGTGCAACACAACTACTGCTTTAATAATACTATCTACTGTTTCCACGTTGGCATTTATTATTGTTTTTAATATCCGCCAACGAGCAGACAGGATTCCAAAGGCATTTTCAATCACTTGCCGAGCCCTAGACAATCGATAATTAAAAATACGTTGGTTTTTGGATAGATTTTTTCCTGGGTAAGGTCTCATGATGAACTTTTTTAAAGGAAAGGCCTCATCTCCTACGAAAAAAAATGGCATTTCTGTATCTGAATTGGGCAGATTTGTTCTTGTCGGAATATTCATGCCTTCATTCTCTAATCGTTGGCCAAAAATACTATTCTTAAATATACCCCCATCACTCTGAGGCCCATAGGCCCCTATATCTACGAGAGTGAATTTATAAGTAGGTACTATCACAATAAGCTGCAAGTAATACCACACTAAAGTTCTTTTAGTAATTAAAGAATAAAGATCCACTAGCAGGTGCTTTAATATTTTTATGTTTCCCAACTAAAGCGCCCAAACAGTTAGGAAAATTCCACTTGCTATAAAATCCATTGCTGATAGTGCGGCAGTCCGCTTCACTACAGGGATTCTTTAAATAAATAGAGCTTAACTTTTCCCATAGTGCCTCACATGTTTCTCGGATAATTTTATGAACAGTTGTAAGGCCAACATGAAAGTTTCATGCTAGGGCTTGCATACTGCTTCCTTGAGACAAATATCTAAAATAAAAAATTATATATATTAGGTATAAATATACAAAAGAACTGTGGCAGTCTTCTACTGCTAACTGCACTGCGTTTACTAAAAAATATACCTACATACTGTAATGTTATTATCACTCTTTCCTCGGGCGATATTCCATCGGATCTCATGCCTCTTTGGATTCGTAGAGAAACATACTTTACTAGCTTATCAAAGGTAGGAACATTCATTCGTGTATACTTAAAAAACTGCTGCTTATCCATCGCCTTAATCTTTTGAAAATATTTAAATCCACCTTCATTGCGTCTGGCTCTATTTATGGGTCTCGTTTTGAAGCGACGAGTGCGTTTCCTGAGTAATGCTACATATAAGCATAAAACTACCCCTAAGACCCGAGTAACTTCTTCCTTGCTAAATCCATTTATTTAACTCTTTTTTTGTTCTAATAACTGCACTAAAAAAAACACCACCAACAGTACAAACTAAAATGTCAGAAGTGTCAGATTATGTTTTTATTTGTCATTGTCAATACTGCGAACAGTGCGAACGCGAACGCCAAGTTTATAAATGCTCACTATGCACGTCTACGACGAACGCTGACGTCGACGCCAGCGCCGACGCCGGCGAAAGTTTATAAATCCAGCTTAAAGTGTGCAATTACTTTCGGCACCAGAGTTATAACAAGCACAGTGTACAGAGTTTCCAATTTAAAAATTAGAATTACTTAAAAAAACTAAAAAAATAACCCCCCCCCCCCCCCTTCCCTTACCAATTATGAGGGGACCTAGCACGTGTTGTTGAATCCAATTCTGTGTTAGAAGTGTGAACACGCCTTAAGATGTTGAAGTGACGTATGTCAAATGTCAGTGTTAGAGAGAGTGTAAAATAAAAGTATGAAGAATAGAAGTTGTGTTTTTCTCTTTTGAATGTTTTAATAAATATAAAAGTAAATACTTACCTTGAGCGGCCTTCCACGTCCATAGGTTATGAGCCCAGGGCACGACTAGTCAAACTGAAGAAATCGCTGGAATTATTGGTGAAAATTCGTTAAAGGAAAGAGTTAGGTTAGGAATAAAAAGGCTCGTTCTTGCGATAAGGAATCAAGAAGAAAATGGCGGAGAAACACAGTCAAATGTTTTATGTAAAACCTTTTGATGGAATGTCCTACTCAAATTGGGAATTTAGGGTCAAGTTGTTGCTTGAACAACAAGGAGTGAAACATATGTTGACGGAAAGTCCTCCTAGTCAGACTGAAACTGATGGGTATGAAAAGTTTAGAAAAGCTGATGTAAAGGCTAGAACCATTATTATACAATGTGTATCCGATAACATATTGGAAATGTTGAAAGATAAGACTTCAGCAAAAGAAATAATGGAGTGTTTGAACAATACCTATTCAAAGAAAGGGATTTCTTCACAAGTCACTTAACAAAGAAAATTAAGAAGTATGAGGTACGATGGTGGAAGTTCTTTGACACAATTCTTGACAGAATTTGATCAAACTATTTTTGAATTGAAGTCAGCTGGTGGAAGTATAGTTGAAAGTGAGGTAATATTACAGCTTTTATCTGCAATGCCAGAGGCATATCAGACTGTAACGACGGTAATAGATATTATGTTCTGTCAAAACCAAGCTGCAGTTAATTTGGAGTTTGTGCGAAATAAACTGTTATTAGAAGAAGCTCGACAAAACAAAGTAGAACCAGAAAATTGTCAGAACTCGGCTTTTGTTGGTTACAAAAGAGGTGGAGTTAACTGAAGAAGACCTACGAGAGGAAGTTATAATGGAAATGGAAGTAGAGGTGCTGGAAATACAACTTTAAATGGAATTAATCAAGAAAATAAGTTTTTATTTAAATGTCACCACTGTGGGAAACCTGGACATAAAAGGTCACAATGTTTCTCTTTGCATGGAAATAGGAACAGAGGAAGTCATGGTTATAGAGGTGGTTACAATGCTCAAAGTGCCATGGAAAATAACACTCAGGACAGTTTAAATGATGGAGAAAACTCAATATCCTTTCTTACTTCATATGAAGAAGATTTATCTGAGAATACAGTAAATATATCAAGTGATAATTTGAGAATTGTTAAATTTGTTATAGACAGTGGTGCAACCAATCACCTGGTTGAACAAAATATGAAAAATTTTATTAAAAATGAGAGAACAGTTGAACATAGCATTAATGTGGCTAAACAAGGAGAAATGTTGAAAACAATGATGGAAGGTGAGCTAAACTTAAGACTTAAGACTGGTGAGCATGTGGAAATCAAGCATGTATGGGTCTGTGAAAGTTTGTTGTACAATTTACTATCTGTAAGAAAACTGGAAGAGAGCGGTTTTAAAGTAATTTTTGGAAATAAGAAGGTCTCAGTTTTAAAGAGGAATAAAGTAATCTTTGAAGGACAATTAGAAGGCAATTTGTATATAGTGTCTTTCTATTTAAATACTGATTTTCAAAATGCTAGTGTTGCTATTAATGGCGATATAATGTTGTGGCATAGAAAAATGGGACACTCTTCGAGGTATCCAGCTCCTGGAGTGTGTGAAGTGTGTATTAAGGCAAAGCAAACGAGGTCACAATATATAGACGTTCCTGAAGAAAGAAAAGCCAAAAGAATTCTGGAAATAATATCAACAGATATCTGTGGACCCATAGATCCTCCTACATACGATGGCATGAAATATTTTATTACATTCATAGATCATTACTCGCATTTTTGTGTATGCTATTTACTGAAACATAAAAGTGACGCATTGGAAAAATTTCAAGAGTATGTAGCGATGATAGAGGCTAAATTTAATACTAAGATTTGTAAGCTAAGATGTGACAATGGTGGGGAGTATACGTCCTATGATTTTAAACATTTTTTGTGAAAAGAAAGGAATCAGAATTCAATATACTGTTGCACACAATCCTCAGCAGAACAGGGTTGCGGAACGGTACAACCGTACAGTGATGGAAAAAGCAAGAAGTTTAATTTTTGATGCTAATCTAGATAAAGAGTTGTGGGGGGGAAGCTGTACGAACAGCAATATACTTGAATAATAGAACAAGAACAAGAACTTTGAAAGATAATGAGATACCTGCTGAAATCTGGTACAAGGAAAAGGTAAACTTAGATAAGATAAAGTTGTTTGGATGCAAAGCCTACAACTTAGTACCAAAAGAAACAAGAAAATCAAAATTGGATTCACATACTGAAATATTGATCATGATCGGTTATGCAGATAACGGTTACAGGCTTTGGGACCAAAACAAGAGAAAAGTAAAACATGGAAGAAACGTTATATTTGAAGAAATAAAGAGTATAAAAGAACCAAATATCTGTATTGAAGATGAATTAAGACCAGAAGAAGGAAAAATAGAACCTGAATGCAACCTAGAAAACCAGAATAAAGAAATAAGTATCAACAATGACAGAAAATAATCTAGAGAACGAAGAAGACAAGAAGAAGTAGAAGAATTGGAGTTACCTGTTACAAGAAGAAGTGTAAGAAATCGAGTACTACCAAATTATCTTATTGACTACGACATGAATAACGATTTTGATAATGTAAACTTGTCAACGGCTCTATCAGTGACTAATTACCTGATGGATGTACCCAAGACTTATTCGGAGGCTGTAACTTCAGATCCTGGATGGAAAGATGCTGTTCAAGAAGAACTCGATAGTTTAAAACGATGTGAAACATGGGACTTGGTCCAGCTACAAACAGATGACGAGGTGATAGACTCTAAGTGGGTGTTTAGTGAAAAAGTGGTTAATGTAAAAGTAAAGAAAAAGGCAAGGCTTGTTGCTCGTGGCTTTAAGCAAAGTATGATTATAAATGAAGATGTGTATGCACCTGTTGCTAAAATGTCAAGTATTCGAATTTTGTTATCATTGTATGTACAGTTTGATCTATATGTTATTCAACTTGATGTAAAATCGGCATTTTTAAATGGAAGGCTGAAAGATCCAGTATATATGCAAATACCAGAAGGTCTTAATGTGGATAAAAATTTGAATTTAATTTGTAAATTGAAAGTCATTGTATGGGCTTCGTCAGTCTCCTAAGTGTTGGAATTCTTTATTTAACGACATTTTGATAAAACTTGGTTTTCAGCGTTCCAAAAAGGATGCATGTTTGTATCTTAACGGTATGACATATTTACTTATACATGTTGATGATGTTATTGTTTTTTCTAATTCTAGAAAAGTTTTGGATTTGGTTAAAGCAAGTTTACTTAAGCAACTTGATATGAAAGAGTTTCAAAATAAAAATATAAATTTTCTAGGGTTGGAAATAACCAAAGATGATAATGCGGTTTATATAAGGCAAACAAATTTGATCGAGAAAGTTTTGGAAAAGTTTAATATGTGTGACTGTAAACCTCATGCATTACCAATGCAGCCAAAACTTCAGTTGAGCAATGTAAACTCAAATGTTTGTGAAAAATCGATTCCATATAGAGAACTTATAGGATCACTCATGTATATAATGTTAGGTTCAAGACCTGATCTGAGTTTTGCAATTACCTATTTTTCACAGTTTCAGAACTGCTTTACAACTGAACATTGGAATCACTTAAAGCATGTCTTGAGATACCTGAAACAAACTAAATCATTTGGTTTAAAATACATTAAGAGTAGCAATTCCAATATTCAATTGTCAGCATTTGTCGATTCTGATTTCGCAAATGATATAATAGACAGAAAGAGTATTTCAGGATATGTAATAAAGATGAACGATAATGTTATTGAGTGGAAAACAAGAAAACAGAGTGTTGTTGCGCTCTCAAGCGCTGAATCAGAATATATCGCTTTGTCCTCTTGTATTACTGATTGCTTATTTTTTGGTCAAATCTGTTCAGAAATTTTAAATGTTAATGTTTTTCCTATTGAAGTTTACGAAGACGATCAGTCATGTATTCGAATGGCGTCTACTTTAGAAAGCAAGCGTACTAAACACATTGATATTAGACATCATTTTGTGCGTGATTGTATTGATCAGAAAAAGGTTATTTTGTTTTATATCCCAACAGAAAGTCAGCAAGCGGATTTATTAACTAAGGCTCTACCGTTTGTAAAATTAAAACGTTTTCAAGATTGTTTAAATGTGGTGAAAATTAATGGATAATCCTACATATTGCTGATATTCTTGTTGAGAAATGAAAAGCAATTTTAGTTTTATAAATGTTCATTTTTACTGTTTAAAATATTAGAATAGTATTGCAGAATTGGGGGGGAATGTTGTTGAATCCAATTCTGTGTTAGAAGTGTGAACACGCCTTAAGATGTTGAAGTGACGTATGTCAAATGTCAGTGTTAGAGAGAGTGTAAAATAAAAGTATGAAGAATAGAAGTTGTGTTATTCTCTTTTGAATGTTTTAATAAATATAAAAGTAAATACTTACCTTGAGCGGCCTTCCACGTCCATAGCACGAACACTAGTACTTACTTTTAATGGAACACAAATAAATAGAATTCTGAGATCAGCAAACTTACCTCGTTTGCCCCGTTTCCTCAGCGTCGCTGTTCTCAGTTTTTATTTTCTCCTGCAAATCACACATGTTTATGATGTTTATAAACAATTTAATTCAGCCTAATTGGTTAATCACAGACGGCAAAAAATATCAAAACTGAAAATCGTGTTAATTTCATAAAAAGCTTGTTGAGATATTTAAAAGCATAAAAGTTAGGTTATTTTGTACTTTATCATGCTTTTGGCATTCTAGAATCAGTGTATCGGAGCAAACAACCAGCTTAGCGTGGACCCAGATGTCACCTATGCTAGTTTGCACCATTGCTTTTAAGGAAGACTTAAAGCTAAGATAGTTTCAAATTTAATTTTCATCTGCACATATTACGATAAACGTTAAAGTGCCCGTCTAATTTTGTAATCCCGATTTTCTCGTTTTGGGGATATTTAAAAGTGGGTAGAAATCCTTTTTTTCTACACGTGTTAAAAAACGCTTTAAATTGCCGCGCAAGTGATAATTTTTCTTTTATAAATTGGATACAATGAGTATCCCGAGATGTGAGAATAATGAAAGTTTGAAAAGTTTTAGAACAACTAAAATACCACTTTTTTAGTGCATATTTTCGACTCAATTATTAAATATGGCCACAAGATTCAAAAAGATCCAATAACTCTGTACCTACTGTAGGAGATATTTATTGGGAGAACACATATTATTTTTTTGTTTAAAAGTAATGACGTCAATTTAATCTCTAGAAATGTTTGGAAGCTCTTATTTGTTTATTTAATCCTAAAAACAGGTGGCGATGCTTTCAAGATTATTTTAAACGCTCAATTTTGAATGAATGAAACTGTGGTGACCCAATTGTCACGAGATGTGACTGGCGTCTTGCTTTTCGATCTTAAAAATCTGCGTTATATATCTGACGTAGGTTACTCTGCCCGGCATTGGCGTAGTTAGGGGGAAGAGAGGGAGGGCTTAGCCTCCCTAACAAATTACCACCAGTCAAAAATAATTTCACCTTTTATAGCCTGCTGGAGGTCTAAGAAAGCGTGAAAATTTGTTGGCACCCAAAAGTGACAGTGTAAATTTACTACTGAAATGCAAGCAGAGTATCCCTTTTTAAAAAAAAACACTTGCATGGTAAGAATATGTACTTTTTGTATTATTTCCTATTAATGTTGTAAACTTGTTCTTAAGGACTCTTGCGCGACTTCTTGACAAAATTTGAGCGCGACTTCGAAAATATTTTCGCCTATGGCACTTCTGGGGCTAAAACATCCCAGATAGAAAGCAATATAGCTACGCCAATGATGCCAGATTGATAAATCGGACCCTGCTTCGAAGTTAAAACTCAAGGTCAAAACTTTCGGTTTGTTCTTTTTAAGATTAGGACCTCACATAAGGGTTTTAAAATTTAAATAAAATATCAATTTAGACATTTCGAAAAATTGCGGGTAACGCACGCAACGACATCGAAAACCAAGTAGAAACTGAGGTAAAAGTGATCGTACTGATCGTATTCAATATATTTGAAGTTTAAAAGATGAACCCCTAAAAATATTAAATTTAATTAACACGGTAGAGAGCCAAGGGAAGTAATAGGTCATTAGTAGAAAAAATGGTATCAAGAATATGCATGGCTTACGGGGAGTGAAACCATGCACAGATCGATGTATATCGATTTGTGGCAAAACCAAAATCAAACTATTTTGTTGGATTGTTGGTCAAGCAGTTTGTTTCAAATTAAGAATAAGATCAAAATACGTAGTGTGAACTGCTTCGGAGCATGATATTTCCATGGAGCATATGTCTCAGTCAACTAAAACTTTACGAACGAAAAATTTACCTATTCGACTCGACTCAATCATCACCCACATCTGTGTCAAATGAGTGAGGATTTTCGTGTCTAAAGAGCTTTAAAACTTATTCTTGTAATACAATTAACCAGGAACGACTGTCAAGTTTTTCACAATACTTATTGGTAAGTACTTTATAGAAAACAAAATTCTAAAAAAAACTTCAAAAAACATCTCAATTCTTTGACGTTATTCATCATTTAGCACCGTACAGACTTAATTTAACAGGTTTGGAAAACTCCAAACTTTTTTCATAGTACCTAGTTAATTTCTAGTTAGCGAGTGGTTGGAAGGAAAAATATACCTATTTAAAAAAAAACACAATTTTTTTTCAATCCTTTATCTAAAAAAAATTCATCATAAATCACTATTATTTCATTTGATTAACAGTTATGTTATCTAAAGAAATAAAAATAATATACCGAACAAGACGCGGATGCAGAGGAGAGATATCATGACCAAAAATGTGATACTGTCATTATAATGAACAATGAATGTGTGATTTCCATTTTCTCAAACCAACCTTTTTCACATTATCAATTAGAAATTAACACAACTATTGAATATGCCGAAGTTATTGTTACCGCGGCTCAGCGCTCTTACGGATTATCTTAAAGATTTGTAAAGCTATAACTAAACTTGTTGAATCTTTTACACTTTTTGCTGCCATTCGAGAGATAAATGAACTGATTACTGAACACGATTGCAAATAGAGAAATATTTTAGTTTACCTTGGCTTGGTTTAGCTTTGCATGGATCAATGGATATTTTTGACTTTTCTCTGTTGGTACCTGTGATTTCACACAAAATTTGCATGCCATCTGACATAAAAATAGCACGTGTTGTAATTCGATGCAATGCAAATAAAATTGCAACAGCTGATTGCAAAGTCGCAAGCGTACAGGCCTTAGACGAGGTTAGAAAATTCTTTATTGCACGTGCATCTTGCAATTTCCTAATGTGAACAGGCTTTAAGCATTGTCATTCAGAAAAACTCTGTAGAATCAATTTTTGCAAAAGATTTAGCTTGTTGTTTATATATGTGGATATTTGAACCAGTAAAGTTGACGCTATATTCGCCAAGGATCACAACTTCAGAATTGAGATGGCGGGATGGCAAGAAGTCCATAGTAGGGGAGCCCGGGGCTGGTTGACGCACCAGGTTGGTTGACGCACCTCAATTTTTTTTAAAACAGTACACTTGGCAACGTCGCCGACCGGTTTGTCTTAAAGCCGCCATAAAAAACCACTTTCGAACGTTTGTTTCAGTTTGATTGCATCAGTGGTGTTGTGTACAGTGCGGTTTGTTGTTTTTTGGCAGTGGTAAGTAATTTTTTATTTTTTTACAGTTTTTGTTCTAGAAACTTTATTTTTAAAGATAATTGAGATCGGTTTTGTAGGATTTTGAGGAGAGGATCGGAAGTAAAACACACGCGGTGAAGGTTAGAAAACGACTCAGCTTTATTAGGGATGCATTCCAGATAGGAATAAACAAAACGACATCTAACATACCGACTGAAATTCTTCAGACAATAGAATATACCTAGTTGGTAAACAAACCGACAGATGGCGCCAGAGGTATTACATTTTAATTTTTGATACAGGTTTCCAACACCCCCACTTAGCAAAAATTATACACTAAAAAAGAACAAAAACCTAAGGCTAAACATTCTGTAAACCTAAATCTAACACAAATTTACAAAATTTAGTAGCTCCCAAGATTTTTGTGAGAACATCTGCTATCATTTTATCAGTAGACAAATACTTAACATCGATAACACTATCTAACACGGCATTTCTTACAAAATGGTACTTAATGTCAATATGTTTAGTGCGATCGTGAAACATGGGATTACTACACAGTTTTTGCGCGCTCTGGTTGTCATTGTACACAACCAGTGGCTTTGAAATATCAACCAATTCTCCTAACAAGTTTTTTAAATACATAGCCTCTTTAGAAGCCTCGCAAAGAGCCATGTACTCGGCTTCAGTACTAGAGAGAGCGACTGTCTTTTGCTTTGTACTTCTCCAAGAGATTGCACCCCCTGAAAATTTGAACACGTAACCTGTATAAGACTTGCGGTCTCTCTTGTCTGAACCCCAATCAGAATCAACAAAGCCAACCATATCAGAACTATCTTTAGAAAATTTTAAACAAAAAGATTTAGTCCCCTGCAAATATCTCAAAATACGTTTGGCACATTGCCAATGATATTCTGTATTACACTTATTAAACTGACTTAAAAAACTAATACTGAAAGATATATCAGGACGTGTTAACACTGACAAATACATGAGACTGCCTATAAGCTGCTGATAATGTGGATTTTCACTCTCATTCACATTAGCACATTGAGAAAAGTCAAAACTTTCTATAGGCGTATTTACACTTTTGCAGTCTATCATATTAAACCTTTTTAATATCTGATTTATATAACCTTCCTGATCTATAATAACACAGTCTTTACTTTTACGAATTCTCATACCTAAGAATTGCTTTACCTCTTTTAAGTTTTTAATTTTAAAATGCCTGCTTAATTCATTTTCCAATATTTCAGCAGTTTTACAGTCATTACTAAAAATTAAAAAGTCGTCCACATATAAGGCAACGATCGTCAAGAGTTCACCGTTTCTTTGAGTATACAAACAAGGCTCATAAATAGATTTATTAAAATTCAAGCCTGTCAAAACCTCATCTACTCTTTTGTTCCAGGCTCTTGACGATTGTTTCAGCTCATATACAGCCCTCTTTAAAAGACATACCTTATTTTCCAAGCCCTTTGCTACAAATCCCTCTGGTTGCCTCATAAATACTTTTTCTTCCAAATGACCATTTAAAAACGCTGTTTTCACATCCAAATGAGTGACATTCAAATCAAGCTGTACAGACAGAGCCAATAGTAACCTAAGACTTGAAAATCTGATCACTGGTGCAAAGGTCTCGTCATAGTCGATACCTGCCCTTTGGGTGAAGCCCTTAGCTACCAACCGAGCCCTAAAACTTATCTTATTTTCACTGTCACATTTCTTCTTAAATACCCACTTGCACTGTACCACTGATGTACCATCACATGGATCAGGAGAGTCCACCAGGTCCCACGCATCATTCTCAGCAAAAGACTGCATCTCGTCTGCCATAGCTTGCCTCCAACAATCAGCGTCTGTTCTTGACAGGGCCTCACTCACTGTCAATGGAACATCCTCAATGTCTCCATAGTCAGCACACATGTAAGTGACATACTCTTCATAAGTCTTGGCTCGTCTTTCTCGCTCTGACCTTCTGACTGCACCTTGACCTTCAGTTTCGGATACTTGAGACATATCATTCTCACTAGGCACAAAATCACTATCATTTGCCTCACTATGCTCAGATTCTGATGTTAACTCTAGAAACTCATTAAACAGTGGATCTGGATCCCCCACTCGATCCTGTATTTCTCCTGAAAATGGCACTTCTGTCACAGGCTCAAGGACTGAGATAGGAATTTTTTGCTTGTCCTTCTCTATAATTATTACGTCACGGCTAATAACAACCTTCTTTTCAACAGGGTTCCATAGTCTATAGCCCTTGACATTGTCGCAAAAACCAATAAGTGTCATCTTTTGTGATTTTTTGTCCAATTTGGTACGCTTTTCTTTTGGCACATGTACCATTGCATCACTGCCAAATATCCTAATGTGAGTCACATTTGGCTTTTTCTTGTACCACATCTCATAGGGTGTCTTATTATCCAGGCCCTTGGCTACACAGCGGTTCCTTAAGTAAACAGCTGTATGGACCGCCTCTGCCCAAAAACACTTCTGCAAGTCTGAGTCAAATAATAGGCAACGGGCCTTCTCTGCAACAGTTCTGTTCATTCTCTCTAACATCCCATTTTGCTGGGGTGTATAAGGGGTGGTCTTTTGATGTAAAATACCATTGTCACTAAGGAATTTTTCAAACTGTCGTGAACAGAATTCTCCTCCATTGTCAGACCTCAATATTTTTATTTTGTGGTTCGTCTGGTTTTCTACCATTGCTTTAAATTCTTTAAAAAATTGCAATGCCGGGTCCTTGCTTCTCAAAAAATAAACAAATGTCATACGAGTCACATCATCCTCCAGCAGCATGAAGTACCTGGATCCTCCAATCGATGGCACATCCAAGGGACCACACAAATCAGCATGAACTACTTCTAGCATTGAAGTGGCTCGGTGGCCTTTATTCTTGAAAGGTAACCTATTCTGTTTCCCTTCAGAGCACACTTCACAAATGTCACTGATGTTCAGCTTTGTGGTAATATCTAGGCCTTCAACAGAACCTTGCTGCATGACTTTGAGATCAGCATAATTTAAATGAGCAAAACGTCTATGCAAAATTTGACTAGTCACTGCCAAATTTGCCATCAACACATTGAGTTTCAGTTTATAAACATTGTCTGACAGTACTGCTTCAGCTATCAGGGATCCTTCTGCATTGAAAATGTTGCACACTTCATTTTCAAACTTGACTTTATTTCCCTTCTTTAAAATCTGACTCACCGAAAGCAAATTTGTTGCAATTTCTGGCACATAGAAAACATTGTGTATTTTTATGCTTTCTACACGATCTCCCACTTTCGTAGATACTGTCACATCACCAGAACAAAGTACTTGAATTGTTGTACCATTTGCAATAACAATTTCTTTCGGGAAAGCACTATAGTCTATGTTTTCCAGCCAATCTTTGCGAGCTGTCAGGTGGACACTGGCCCCCGAGTCAACATACCACTCGTTCGCGTTAAAATTTCCGCTTAAAAACACTGCACTGAACGCATTTGATGAACTTTTGTCCGCATTTGTACTATTCTTGGGGCATTTGTTCATGTAATGTCCCAATTGTTTACATCTGAAGCACCTAACCTCATTCTTCTTATCACCATCTTGGCGTTGATATTTCTGGACATTTCTGCCACCTCTGTCATATCTGGGAAAACGGCCTCTGGCTGCGAACGCACCCCTTGCGCCAATACTGCTGCTGCCCTCTGTTGTACCCATATCCAACAATTTGGTTTTAATGACATCGGCGCTAACTGTAATTCCAGAATGTTCTATCGCCATTATCATGGGCTCGTACCTGTCCGGAAGTCCCGCCAACAGCAAGGAACCAATCCAATTTTCATCAATATCGAATCCAGTACGCCTCAATTTCTGTGATATTTCTATTACAGAGTTTATGTATTCTTCCATCGAAGCACAACCATCCAGCCTTAATGAAATAAGCGCACGTAGCAAACCGATTTTTCGCGCAAAGCCGGTATCGGCGTACATGCTTTTTAATTTCGTCCATATTTCTTCGGCGGTTTTTGCTTCTTTAACATGAATATACAAGTTCGGATCGATAGTGAGCACCAACTTTGCTTTAGCTTTCGCTATCTGCACTGTGTCCACTTCTTTCCCTTCGATCGCCTTCTGTAGTCCTTCGAGCACCAACAAATTTTCAACGGCGAAACACCATTCGTCGTAATTCTCACGCCCGATCAATTTTGGCACACTAGAAAGGTAATTCATTGCCATTCTGGAGCCGGTCTATTCGCGACACACTTCCACGATACTATTTACTTCGAAAAACGAATCCTGGGCCCATAACCTGTAGGATTTTGAGGAGAGGATCGGAAGTAAAACACACGCGGTGAAGGTTAGAAAACGACTCAGCTTTATTAGGGATGCATTCCAGATAGGAATAAACAAAACGACATCTAACATACCGACTGAAATTCTTCAGACAATAGAATATACCTAGTTGGTAAACAAACCGACAGATGGCGCCAGAGGTATTACATTTTAATTTTTGATACAGGTTTCCAACAGGTTTTTTGCTAAATAAAGCTTCAACCGTCCCAAACAAGAACTGTTAATCAGATTTTCTAAGAATAAAATAGTATAGGTGCAGTTGTATCACACATACAAAAACGTGGTCAGGGGCTGGTTGACGCACCCAACAAGGGGCTGGTTGGCGCATGCGTCAACCAACCCCAAGTTTAGAATAAAATATTTTAATTTTTTTTATATTTTAGCGAGATGCGTTTTCGTAAACGAACATCAGAAAGGGGTACCACTCTACCAGATATCATGCTAAGGGCCGTTAGAGAGGTTAAAATAAACAAAAAACCCATTAGGGCAACTGCAAAAGACTTTGAGATCCCGGAGGCAACTTTGAGACGTTTTTGCAAAAAATTTACTGGGAAAGAAATTAATGGCGATGCCCCAATAACGACAAAAGTTGGATATTACAGAAATCGCCAGGTATATTATATTTTAAATTATCTTTAAAAATATTAAAGATTCAAAAAAGTCTTACGTCTTTTATAATTATTATCTTCTTATTTTTAGGTGTTCACAGATCAACAAGAAAATCTTTTGGAGGAATACCTTAAAACGGCAAGCGACATATATTTTGGATTGTCTGTCAGAGAAGTAAGAAAATTCGCGTATGATTATGCCACTGCTTTGCGCATTAAATACCCTGAATCCTGGAATGAGACAAAAATGGCTGGAGAGGATTGGTTTACATACTACATGAAACGACATCGTGCTCTTTCGGTAAGAACTCCAGAAGCAACCAGCTTAGCTCGCGCTTCTAGTTTTAACAGAGAAAATGTTTCAATGTTCTTTGACAACTTACAAACGGTCCTCAACCGCCTAAAATTAGAAGCAGCACAAATATGGAACATGGATGAAACTGGGATTACGACCGTGCAAAAGCCTAACCGAATTGTTGCCAGGCGTGGATATAAGCAGGTGGGACGCGTAACCTCCCAGGAACGCGGCACCTTAGTTACTATGGCTTTGGCGGTATCTGCAACGGGAAATTCTGTCCCGCCGTTCTTTGTCTTCCCAAGGGTTAACTACAGAGAACATTTTGTCGCTAATGGCCCTCCTGGAGCAGTTGGAACCGCAAATCCTTCAGGTTGGATGAAAAAAGAGCACTTTTTGGAGTTTTCTAAGCATTTTGTCAAGCACGTTGGTTGTTCTAAAGAGAGACCGGTACTACTTTTGCTGGACAATCATGATTCGCATTTATCTGTAGCTGCCCTTGATTATTTAAAAAGTAAAGGTGTAACGGCGTTGTCATTTCCAGCCCATTGCTCACATAAGCTCCAGCCTCTCGATCGGTCTGTCTATGGGCCATTAAAACATTACGTTAATTCAGTCAGTGACTCCTGGATCACTAGCAATCCCGGACGCACGATGTCAATATACGATGTCCCATTAATAGTTCGAAACTCACTGCCACTGGCAGCAACACCGAAAAATATTATGGCGGGATTTAAGGTGTCTGGAATCAGCCCTTTCAATAGAGACGTTTTTGACGATCAAGAGTTTTTACCAGGATATGCAACTGACCGTCCCGATCCCGCAGAAACTAATGCTGACAAGGACGTGGTTCCAGTTCAGCCAAACTCGAATTTAAAACCACGACCGGGGTGTTCACAGGAACCTGATGATATTAACCAATCTGATAAGGCCCAGCCAGGATGCTCCAAGGATATAGTGTCAGCAAAAAGTCCACTGCCTGAGAAAGAAAATGAGGTTTCAACAAACAGTTCTATTGAAGAAAGAAATGAGAGCTCGCCTCCTACAGTAAGTCCATTTCAATTAAAACCGCTACCAAAAGCCGGACCTAGAAAGCAGGACGCTAAACCTAATAGAAGAAAGCGTATGACAGCAATTCTAACTGACACGCCAATAAAAGATTCTCTTGAAGAACAAGAGAAAAATGTAAAGTCTGCTAAAAGAAATATTTGCTCAAATAAGAAGTCCGATGCAAAAGAGAAAAAAACAAAACGAAAGAAAATAGTCAAAGACGATGATGAGTCCGATGAAGAGGAATGCTTTTGCCTTTATTGCACAGATAACTATAAAAATAGTGTCTCATCCAAAAAATGGATTCAGTGCACTAGTTGCAAAATGTGGGCACATGAAGCCTGTGCTGGGGAACCTGGCGTTTTCTTTGTTTGTGTAAACTGTGAAAGCGAATAATGACTTATATTTTTTTTAAGCTATAATATTAAATTTGTTAATTACTTTGTTACCTTTTTTAGAATTAATGCATCTTTTGTTCCTTGGGAAGTTACCTTTTTTATGTTTTATGCACATTTTGTTCCTTGGGTAGTTACCATTTTTAGAATTTAATATAATTTTTTTTTAATTTAGATTATAACAGATGTTTCACTTTACTTTTTTTCTGCGTCAACCAACCCCATGATATGCGTCAACCAACCCCGGCCCGGGGCTGGTTGACGCAACCTGACATCCATCTTTAAAAAAAAAATTATGCCTAAACTGTTGCTAAAAAAAATTATTTTTTTTGTCTAATATGAAAGATAAAACATTAAACTTTCCTATTTGGTACCAAAAGCACACCAAAACCTAATAATGTGTTAGCTAAAAATTAAAATACAACAAGTGCGTCAACCAGCCCCGGGCTCCCCTACTAGCAAGTGATGAGAAGAAGGCTCTGCAATAGGTATCGTTCTGCGACAGGTGAAGGCAGCAGATGAACTGGGTGATTCTCTGCATTGATGCTTTAAATCACACTGAATTAAAGTCTTTGATGACAAGAAATACCATTGCGGACAGAGACAAACGCTATGTAACCAGAATATATGATAATAGCTTAATTGACGACAGCAAACTTGTTTCATCCCTTACTTTGGATGCTCAAACATACGCGGTCAATGCTCATCTCCATGGACAACAAGAAGTCTCACATATCAACAAAGACCTGAAAGAAATTCTGTCTTGACGTGGCAGTAACAAAGTAAAATTTAACCTAAAGTGACCCTTAGCGGAGATACAGAGCCCCAAAGGGGTACCCAGCGATTTACTTTTTTTGGTGTAACTTTTGGACCTACAAGTATATTTTAATGAAATTTTAATATTTTATACAGACCAGAAAGGCTCATAAAACGATGCTACAGTAGATAATTTACATCTCAAGGGAAGTTGGGTACGGACTGGCCACCATACTGGTTGGGCCAAAATTTTGACAGGCATCATTTTAAAGAGTTGAAAACGGATTTTTTAATACTCTCGTCATTCCTCGTTAAAAAAGGCACTCTACATTGATAAAATTAACCGTTTTCGAAGAAAATACATTTTTTGTCTATAACACGTTATTGAAATAATAAATCAGAATACTACTGTAAAACACCAGTCGTTTTTATTTCGTTAGGTAACAATACGCTATTGACAACACTTTTCCAAGTTGTCTGATTGATTGCGTACGTAAGACTTAAGTAATGGAGGGTTATTCCTAGAGTGAGTATGCTGACATGCATCTAAATTATGGACAAGTACCCGGCAATTGTGTGGAGGCGAGAAGAATTTATTCTGATACATTTCCAAATCGACATTTACCACAGCGAAGAACTTTTGAAGGGGTTGATCGTAGCTTAAGAGAAACAAGGAAGTGAAATAAAAAGAAATGCTAAAAGTAGATAATCTTTTGCTAATCGAGTTTAGGAAGTCCTTTGCCGCATCGTGGTGGAGAACGGTCTCCAAGAAGAGCAAGGAACCTTCAGAAACTCTGGGTGAAAATGCTGAAAATCCCTCTAATAGTATAAGAAAACTGTCGGTCCAAGTTCATGCGACAAAGTGGGTAACTCATGTTCATCGGACCATTCGAGAACAACTGCTACATCCTTATCACGTCCAAGAGGTGCATGCCATGTCTCCCGCTGATTATCCTGCAAGAGTCAACTACGCAAATTGGTTTTTGCAACGATTTAGGCAAAATCATAATTTTACTCGTATTGTTTTAAGGTGCAGAAAGTAGTTCATTCTTTCAGGGAGGAAAGTTTTAATTGGTAGGAATAAAAGTCCGTCTAAACCACAAATACATTTAATACAACAAAAAGGGGAAACAAGATCTTTATATGATACTAACTGACCTAGGACATGTTTCGACCTTAGAGAAGGTCATCCTCAGTAAGAATAAGAGATTTTTTCAAATTATGATCCGGGTTCGGGGATTAAAGTTTCACACATGATAATCAAGTTGAAGGCCAGTTATCGTTTTAACCCATTGAAAAAAAGGTGGGAGGAACATGTTTTGTATCTTTAGGAGAATATAAAGTAGGTAACCATTTTTAACATTCTTGTGTTTAGGTTAGTTCAGGTTAGTTCTGAGATGTCATGCAAGCCTTTCAATGGTTCCTTTATGCGACACACTTCGATTTGGATATGTATCAGAATAAAATCTTCTTGCACCCACACAATTGCCGAGTGCTTGTCCATAAGTTAGATGCATGTCAGCACACTCACTATAGGAATAATCCTCCATTACTTAAGTCTTACGTACGCAATCAACCAGGCATGTAATAATGACAGTTTTCATTACTTTAATAATCTGAACTATTAGTTATGTTGTTATTCGATTAGTTATTGTGTTTAAATATCTTATGTTAATAAACTTGCTTATTAAATAAATTTCGAAAGTCAATACTTAAACGTGTTATACAGAAAATGTATTTTCTTCGAAAACGGCTAATTTTATCGAAACAAATGTAGAGTACCTTTTTTAAAGAGGAATGAACAGAATATTCAAAAAAATCAGTTTTCAGCTCTGTAAAACGATAGAGGAGAGGGAATTTTCCGCTAGTAATGAGTATAGATTATAGATAGCTTCTAACATATTTCAATAGATGTCTCCATGGCGCTCCATTTCGTAGCAATAAACCCGCCGCGCGTGCTGACAAAGTTCCTTCTTCAACAAACATTCCTTATTTCTTATGACTAAAAGTATTTTTTTTTTGTGTTTTAACAAGTTTCTTCGAAATATCTAAGTATTAGATAAAAATTCTAATAACATCGTGATTTTAAACTGGATAAAGTATTGGCAAATGGTAAGTGATAATTTTGTTTACCAAAATCTAACCTCAAATATTGCACGTTACATTTTCAAATCGAAATACGTTTGGGGCACATGTGGACGTCCACATGTGCCCCACATAATGTCCACATCTGCCCCAAATGTATTGCGATTTAAACGAAAGAAAGTGGCTAATAAGTATATTTTTTTTAGGCGTCAGCGTAACATTTTTTTGTTAATATGGTTCGAACATAGGTACGTCAAAAAAACAGGTAGAGCAGAAATAGACGAGGAAACTGTTCTTCAGGCTCTGCAAGATGTCAAAAATGGAAACGGTTCAATAAGAGCGGTAGCCAGTAGATATGGCTTAAAAAAATCTATGCTTCGCAAGCGGTTGAAGAAACTTAATGAAAGAAATAAAATATATATTAATATTCCTGTGAGAGATTTCAACTCTAAATACGCGTCCCAGCAAGTATTTGTAAAAGATGAAGAACATAACTAAATTATCTTATTCGGTATTCGAAGTTGCAGTATGGATTGACATATTATCAGGTTCGTCAGTTTGCCTATGAATATGCTGTAAGGCTTGAAAAGCGGATACCAAAATTTTGTCACGAAAACAAAATAGCCGGAACTGAGTGGCTGAAAGGATTCATGAAAAGGCATGTAAATTTATGCTTACAAAAACCAGAATCGACAAGTTTGGCCCGAAACATCAGTTTTCATCAGAAGAACGTAGATATGTTTTTTGACAACTTGGAGAAAGTGTATGAAAAATACAGTTTCTCCAGTGATCGGATAGTTAACGTTGACGAGAGTGGCGTCAACGCAGTTCTACAAATGCCGAAAATTGTAGCCAGTAAAGGCTGTAAACAGGTCGGCCACGCTGTTGGCGCAGAAAGTGAAACAAGTGACTTTTTTCGGGATCGTCATTGTAAATGGTAACTCTGTCCCCCCAGTTTATATATTTCCACGTGTTAGATACAAGAAAGCGTTTTTAACAGGAGCACCAGAGGGCAGTATTGGCATTGCTACTAAGAGTGGTTGGATGACCAATGACGGCTTTGTGGAGGTAATAAAGCATATTAAAAAATATACCCAAGCATCCAAAGAAAACAATGTCAATCCATAGATCAAGAATTCGTTCATATGAGCTCTCCCAAAGCGAACACTACTGTCACAGCAATCATTGAAAGAGATCAACTTCAAATATTGCAAGAACGGAACCTTCATCCTCATGTTCAAAGATAAATATTATATCGTGCATAACAGTACCCAGCGCACCTTCAAATACAAACGATCAATCCATGATGACAAAACTTGCCCCAGATGATATTCGACCTTACCATAAAGTTGTTACAGAAAATAAGACAAAAAAAAGCAAGAAAGAAAAGATATTCTGCTGTGTTGACACACACGCCAGAGAAAGATAAAATTGAAAGCGAACGAAACGAACGGGAAAGTAAAAAACGACATATTGAGGTAGAGAGCTGCAAAAGAGAAACGTAAAGAGACAAAATCACACGTTCGTAAAGTTCTTTCAGAAGAAACTTCTGAAAGTGAAAACGAGGAGCCTCTTTGTCAAGAGTCAGGTGATAGTTCGATGGAAGACGAATATGAAGAAGAAAACGTTGAATGGGATATTTCCAATCTTGTTGAAGAAGACTTTGTCCTTGTGAAATTTGCCTCGAAGAAAGCCTTGAAGCACTTTGTCCGTCAAATTTCTTCTAAAATATCAGATTCGGAATATGTTGTGAATTTTTTGAAAATAGCTGTAGGTCAAAGGTTTATATTTCCTGGCAATAGAGATATATCACACGTTCTATTAAAAGATATTGTACTCAAACTTCCAGCTCCAATTAAAACACAAGGAACAGCAAGATCCAACTCAATTTTCAAATTTTCCTTACATTTTGATTGTTACAATATGGGTTAGATGCATAAAAATTGAAATAGTCTTGAAATTTTTCCTTTTGTACCTGGTAGGTAATCTGGAATAAATTTATTTTGTTTGAAACTTGATATTTTAATCATTTTCCTTTTAAACTTTGACACGTTAAAAATCAAATCAATTTAATACAGGCTTCATAGTAATTTTCTACATGTCCACATCTGCCCTATACAAATTTCTTTACGTCCACATGTACCTCCTAATGAGGCAGATGTGGATAATATGCACACGTTTCTTATCTCTTCAGTTTAAGTGGAAATAGTAAAAATTACATTTTTAAAATAGTGAAAAACATTCGCCTATCTAACAATACGTCTGGCTGAACCAGGACCGGAACTACAATGGGGCAACCGGGGCAATGCCCCGTGTTCGGGGGGCCCCCTGAGCGAAGGACAAAAACAGAAAATTTTTTTCGAAGTGCAAGCATTTTTAGAGCTGTCTCATTGTTCTTCGTTACGTTAAAATTTATTAACTGATTAATTTATTTATTTAGAATAATAAAAACTATTGCGAAAAATCTGTTTATTAAAATTACCTCTAAACCTATAAGATTCTGTACAAATCTTGTTCTTAGAAAAAAAACTTTATAGTTAGAAGTGTGAGATTTTATAAACGTAAAGAATTTATCATTTTATGGAGCCTTTTCTCGAAGCTACCCTTTTCTCGGATATACATGTCCGTACTCCATAGTAAAAACTTGCAGAAACGTATGGTGTGCATGATAACGCTGACGGAAGTGAATGAACTTCAAACATCTCAGTTTTGTTAATAATATTATGTTTCATTATATATACATGTACGTATATTATTGAAATAAGTGAGGTATCATCTATTTTGTAAGAGCTTAATTTATCTACAATCCGGAATACTTTGCCGGTAAGTTGATTCGAGGTAGCGACAATCATGAGAGGAACACACGCCATCGCCAAAGGTTTACTATTCCAAGGCATAGAACTGTACAATTTCAACGCTCCTTCACGTACAATGCTGTAAAGATCTATAACTCCCTGCAACTAAAAGTCAAGTCTCTCACCAATATTATTACCTTTAAAAAGACTGTCAAAAAGTCACTTACTGGTTAAAGCTTTCTCATGTTCTTTATCTGTTTAGAGATAATTTTTCTTTCATTTGTTTAATTGTTTTTTTTTCCTTTTCTTTCTTTTTTCTTTTTGTTGATTTTTTGTCTAATTTATATAGTGTAGTACCTACTTATTAGAAAGGTTTTGGGAATAATTATTATGATTTATATTATCGTTTTAGCAATTTCTAAAAACAGACGGTTAGATAGAATAGCCTATGCTAGATCTCGCCGTCTATTTCCGTATACTTATTGTACACATTTGTTGAGAATTAAATAAAGGCTTTATTTATTTATTTATTTAATAATATTAATATTCAAATCATTTATGAATAGAAATAATAATGCCTTGTTTCTTTTTTTTTACAAAAATTGGAAAAAATTAAGTTGACAAACTCAATAGAGAAATAAATAAATAAACAACTCTAGTTCCGGCTCTGGGCTGAACCATTGAAGTTTATTAATGTTTTACATTTTTGCGTTGGTCAGGAATAAAATCCTAAATGTCCACATCTGCCTCCCTCTCAAAATTCTGGCCCAACCTCTGTGGTCGCAAGTCCGTTCCTGACGTCTCTAACGATGTAAATCATCTACTGTAGTATGGTTTAATGACTGATGACCACTATAAAATATTAAAATTTCATTAGTCGGTTCAATAGCTTAAGCCAAAAAAAGTAAATCGCTGGGTACCCCTTTGGGGGTCTGTATCTGCATTAACGGGTACTTAAGAATTTCTTTTCAATGACAAATTAGGGTTATTTTGACCCCCGATGCCATCTCGAAAGTATGCTATATACTTACCGGACACTCTGTGTATACATTTTTTTATAACAAAAATAGTATGTTTATAATTATAATTTAACTTCTTCCAATTCGGTTTGCAAACTGTGGTTATTGTGCTGTCTCCGTTATTGTATAACCTATACACAGCCGACTTCCCGAGGTATCCCCTCACCAAACTTACTTTGTATGCAGATGACTTACTCATATACGCGCAACCATTTTATGCGAAAGCTGCGAAGCGACAGATCCAGTCGCATATAAACATCCTGGATTTATACTTCGAAATACGGAAAATCGCAATAAATCCTAATAAAACTATTTGTGCGACTCTGACAAAGAGATTCACGAATAACAGAATTTGTGTACCTCTTAAAATCAACAATACTGAAATACAACCACAAAGACGTTTTAAATACTTGGGCATAACAATTGACGAACGGCTTTCCTCTAAACCCCACATATCAGAAACTCTCAAGAATACTATCCAAGAACTCCCACCTTTCCCAGCAACGGCTGCTGAGGTTTGAGAACAAGATCTTGCGATGCGTGCCGTCATCTAATAGATACGTCACGGTCGCAGACCTGCACCACATGGCGGCAATAGACAGCCTAAGTGATGACGTCACAAGGGGCGTGGTATTAAAAACCTTTCCAAATAAAAATAAATTGCATTGAAAATCCCATAAGAGATTTTTGCAAGCGTTGGTACTCATTTATAAGCGATAAATAACCAATTTCTTCAAATTATTTATATATTTGGTGATATTATTGACCTATTTACAGCTACAGATAGAGGTAAGTGTTTCCTGAAAATATTTTAGCGGCGTCTGAATAAGTTTGAGGTTATGTTAGTTTTGTTTGTTATTGGTTATTAAAACATAATTGTTAGTTTTATTGTAAAATATAGCTTATGGTAGTGTTTATTTATTAATATAAAGTAAACCCAGTCTGCCTGAATAATTTTTATTATAGATCCAATATCTGCTAAAGTGGTTATGTGTTTTGTTAACGGATTGAAAACATAGCGAACAGAAATTTTTTAAGTTTGTTCTATTCCCTGCAAAGATAGAAGAGAGGAATGCCTGGTCATCACCTATAAGCATCTTATAAGGTACATAATAGAACAATTATTATGTTAAAAAGGGATGAACGCCTTGGAGTTAAACCATTATTTGCTTTACAATGGTAGAACTCAAGATAGAGCAGAGAACCTTCCCTTCCCAACAATCTTTGGTTTGTACCTGCCATTTTTGGCACAATGACAGAAAGAATAGGGCTACAATATTTGAGTTCAGCGCTAAAAGGCAATTTAGCATTACATTGTTACAGTTCAAATTTTCCAAAATTAAAATTATTGCATGGTCTACTTTTTAAATTAAAATAATAAGTTTACAAACTCACCCCCTTCTTCTTAAAATTAAATATTTTATTATAAAAACCATGACAGACACTACATTCAGAGCCTCCTTGCCCAAATCGTATATATTCAGTTGATAAATTCAGTAATTTCAGTTTTCTTATTAAATAAATTTTTCTTAGTCCTACCGGTTCCTCAGGCTGATTTTTACTTATTTTTCAATCTAGATGGATTTTTGTACTAAACCCAATTAATTTTAAAGGCATTTGTTTCATGCTTGAAAGCTAAAAATACGAAATCCTTGATCGAACAATGGTAACAGACACTTTGGATACATGACCAATTAAAGGTTAGAGAAACTTCTTCAGTTCCATAAATTTACCCTTATTAAATCAGGAGTGTTGTGTTGAAGTCTAACTACCCTCATATTTTCATAATTAGAAATATTTAATTAACCACCCTTATTTTGTTGTTGTTATTATTGTGTCATATGTCAAAGCTGCCAAGTACCTACAGCTAAAATTCCCTAAAATTCGGACTGTCAAACTTACCCGCCTTTTTGGATGTAGAAAAACCTTTTTCTTGGTTCACTTTGGTTCCTGCAGTGGTGCAATTCGGACCATTGGCGCTATTTTCGCCATTTTAGTGAGGAATTTGGGGGCCCAAGCATTTTATCGGTGGCCAAGTACATTCAGCGCCGAAAGCTATATTGCTGTTTTAATTGCTTCGGGTTTCTCCTCAAATTTCAATTTATTTTCCACGAGAAAGGCCAACTACCACCTCAGGCCTTTTTTTTTAATGTTGGGTCTCTACTTTTGGTTTTCCTCCCCCCTTTTGCCTTCATCATCTTGTTCTGCTTTCGTGCCCCACGTTGGGCGCCATTTTGTTAAAATGGCTTTTACTTATAACTGGAAAATATTGTATTTTTAATTATTTGTAAAATAAATGTGAATTATTTGAAGAGAGAGAGAGATAGATCAGGTGGCTCCTGAATGAGCAAAGGCTGTTGTCTGCAGGGCTGCGGCCGACTCGTGACTAGCTCAAGTTGCCGGCGAGTGGTGTGGGTAAACTAAACTAAAGGGGGTGCGCCACCTGTTTTGGGGGCCCTTGAGACGAGACAACAACACTGATAAACCTAATAAAACAGGAAACGTCACGGATTCCAAAGAAACACTAGAATAAACTCTAAAATATATTTAGAAATATGACTATAATGGTTACAACCCCAAATAAGTCCTCGATTGACTATTAATAAAAACCCTACCGATTGAACTCAATTTACAGCGTGATACCGAATATTACCAAAAAGGGAATTCTATTTAATTACTGGCACACATTACATTATTACATTAAATATTTACAAAAACTCAGTCGAACCGAAGAAAACAGGATTAAGAAACAGAAATTTACTATATGGTACTGCTCCAAACAGCTGACTTTTAAAAGTTAAATGATCGGGAAAGCAAATAAATTTGAGGTTAAGCTAGAAACGAATACTAAAAGTGGGAACGTGATGGCAAATTAAGCTGGAATATAATAAACCTGTGAGTTATAGAATACTAAAGGTGGTGATCCAGAGTGGATTTCCACGTTCTAGGCCCGTTGTGGACGTGCTTTACTAGTTATGAGCCTATGTATTGCGGTTACCAGACAGCACTGACAAATAGAAAAAACCTGAGGTGAGGCTCGCTGACTTCCTTTTCACTGGCACTTGCTATTAGAGAGTCTGGTTCGAGTTAGCTTCTTTATATCGCCAGGCCTAAAGGACTCCTTGACGAACGATGGGGTGCTAAACTCTGGTATTCGACAAAGTTACCGCAGGCACCAGCGGTATGCCACATCCAGCAGGGTGAAAAGCAGGATCATGCAGTCCAAAAAGCAACATAGACGTAGGCCAACGTAGGCAGGAAAGCAGAACAAGATGATGAAGGCAAAAGGGGGGAAGAAAACCAAAAGTAGAGACCCAACATTAAAAAAAAAGGCCTGAGGTGGTAGTTGGCCTTTCTCGTGGAAAATAAATTGAAATTTGAGGAGAAACCCGAAGCAATTAAAACAGCAATATAGCTTTCGGCGCTGAATGTACTTGGCCACCGATAAAATGCTTGGGCCCCCAAATTCCTCACTAAAATGGCGAAAATAGCGCCAATGGTCCGAATTGCACCACTGCAGGAACCAAAGTGAACCAAGAAAAAGGTTTTTCTACATCCAAAAAGGCGGGTAAGTTTGACAGTCCGAATTTTAGGGAATTTTAGCTGTAGGTACTTGGCAGCTTTGACATATGACACAATAATAACAACAACAAAATAAGGGTGGTTAATTAAATATTTCTAATTATGAAAATATGAGGGTAGTTAGACTTCAACACAACACTCCTGATTTAATAAGGGTAAATTTATGGAACTGAAGAAGTTTCTCTAACCTTTAATTGGTCATGTATCCAAAGTGTCTGTTACCATTGTTCGATCAAGGATTTCGTATTTTTAGCTTTCAAGCATGAAACAAATGCCTTTAAAATCAATTGGGTTTAGTACAAAAATCCATCTAGATTGAAAAATAAGTAAAAATCAGCCTGAGGAACCGGTAGGACTAAGAAAAATTTATTTAATAAGAAAACTGAAATTACTGAATTTATCAACTGAATATATACGATTTGGGCAAGGAGGCTCTGAATGTAGTGTCTGTCATGGTTTTTATAATAAAATATTTAATTTTAAGAAGAAGGGGGTGAGTTTGTAAACTTATTATTTTAATTTAAAAAGTAGACCATACAATAATTTTAATTTTGGAAAATTTGAACTGTAACAACATCTCCAGAAAAAAGGTATGTTATAGCTTTTATTATACAAAATGTATTCACGTTCCTAAAAACTAAAGTAAAAAATGTGAACATTTAATAGTTTAATTTAACTTTTAATAAAAAAGCAAGGCCAACATTATATTAAATTATTTTTAAAAAAAGGACCACTAGCGAGCAGACAGATGTTACCGAAGATATTGACTCGTGCTTTAGAGGAGCATCGTTAGAAGCAGAAAAGCATTTTTTAATGCAAGATTTGGAAGAAATTTCAAAAAAACCTTTAAAAACTTTTAGTACGCTTTAGTTACAACTATTCTCATGTCCTTATGTATGCATAGGGATATCAATGCTATACCTAATACAATTAATTTGAAATATGTATTTATTTATACATACACTTTACAAAACAGGTAGGTACGAACAAAACTTACAAACTACCTAATTTACTTACATAACTAAACAAATATGATTTATTACACAATATTACACAAAAGATTTATACAGAACAAAATCATAAAAAAAAAAAGGAAAATTAAACATCAAAAAGTCAGTTATCGATAAAAGTGACTCTTGATTGCGCTCAACCTGCAGGCAAAAATGTCGAAGGCATTAGCATTGGAGTTATAGCAGCCGCACATCGAGTTAATAGGTGCAAACTTATAAACGTTGGTACGGAACGGTGGTAGGTAGAAAGTATCTGTGTTGCGCGAATTTAAAGTAGGAACCCTAAAATTTAGTTTAGACAACAACTCCTCACAGACAATATGACCGCTGACAAGCTTGCTCAAAAACGACTGAGATAGGTAATCACGTCTTCTATCCAAATTTATAAGCCAAAATCTTTGCAGCAGCTGTTCATGGGGAAAACCCTGAATCGGATAGACACCATCCGCTCTGAACCATAGAGCCTTAGCAAATCTCCTCTGCACCGACTCTATAGAATTTATGTGGATATTATAATAAGGAGACCAAACAAGTGATGCGTACTCCAGCTTAGATAAAACGAAAGGAAAAAAATAAAGTTTTAAGTGGAACCGTATTTTGAAAATCTTTTGTTGTGCGTAAAACAAAACCAAGTAATTTATATGCAGCGGAGACGGCATGTTCAATGTGAGGAAAAGAAATATAATAATATATTATGTAGATTATAAAACAATGTAATAAAAATAATAATAAATATATGTTTAAATTTTTATAATTTCAGTACATCAAATGTTGTTAAGGTCTACAGTATTTCTAAATACGCTGATCAATCTGATGATCCACAGCTGCATGAATAAGGCTTACTGGGATATAGTTATCCTTTGCTGTTTTAACTTCGCTGGATTTAGTTTTTTGGGCATTTTGAAGGCACTTCTTATCAGTGACTGATAGGTAGTAGTATCCAAATAATGCAGTTGATGATATTTTATTCCCGCTAGAACATAAACAGTTGGCAGATATTATTGTGTTGCATTTTTTGTTTGGTATAATCTACATTTAAAATAATATTTTGCATGAAGTATATAAAAAAAATTATGATAGTAATTTAAATTACCACAATATTATAACTGTTGTCTTTCATCATAATGTGAACTTCTCCGACCTGAATCAAATTGCATCATAGGACATGGTTTGACTCCAAGGCATTTACCCCTTTTTAACATAATAATATTTGCTCTATTAGGTACTTTATAAGTGATGTCCGAGCTTTCATTTCTTTTATCTTTGCAGGGAATACAACAAACTTGAAAATTTTCTGTTTTTAAAACACGCCCCTTGTGAAGTCCGACTTAGGCTGTCCATAGACGACATTATAACACACATACGTGACATATCGAACAAATTTTACACATACAAAATACAGAGCTCAAGACGGACAAGAAACATCACAGATAGACGCGTAGACAAAGACCAAAACACGACGCACAAACCGTTATGCTTTCGACTACCAATCTACAATGTCCCACTGCCAAGCATACAACAAAAACAGTGAACGAAAAACGTACAAACAAAATTCAAATTTGATAAACATAGACAGACATTTTATTAAATAACAAACAGACAAACGTAAATTAAATTATTTGACATGTAGGGACAGACGTACAAAGGACTAACGAGTATTAATTTCAAATAAAAAACAGGACATTACAAAAGTGTGCACTAAGGCTGGACTCTACGCTGAGATCCCACCGAAATCGGCGTAGTTCCAGCCTGAAATGCACACATACTAACACAGACAATGGCGGTGGGAGGAGACTTCGACTGACGACACATAGACACACCTCCTAAATCATGGCCTCTCTCCGCCGTTCCGTGGTGATTAGGGCAGAGGTTATTTGCTGCATTGGTTTCAAATTGCCCGCTGTGGGCGGGCATAATGTGGTTGTACCTGACAAAATTATACTGGGCTTTTTGCGATTTTTCCCAGAATGCTTGCCATTGGCGTTTCATTGACTACTGCAGCAATCCGTAAATTGTGATTATACTCCCCGGAGTAATAAAATCCCGATGGCACCCGTAAAGGAATTTGCCGGTACGAGCGTGAAAAGTGTGTAGTTTGTAAGTCTTTTGTTTTAACTGTAGGCCATAAAACCGCCAGGCTTGCCTGGTTGTTTGGCGCATTTTGGGCCGTATGCCTACGGTCCATATGCGCTCAAAACCTTGTACTAGTTTAGGATTAGTATTAGTTTTGTATTAGAATACATATAATTAGAGTCTAAGTCAAGATAGAGATGTAAAGAGAAATAGGAAAATAAACGAAATTTGAAAAGGAAAAAGGATATTGATAATTTGGACCATAATCAGGCGCTATTATTTACTAATTAAGCAAACTAATATAAAACCCGTCAGATATAAAATCTTAACTGTGATAGTGTTATAACATTATTTATCAATTGAGCACATTATTATGCAAATTCATTTAATTAGCCATTGCTTAAACAACCTCAGATATTAACCGCGCAAATAAACATATCGACTTCCCCTGGTTCCTTATGCAGGAGAACATGTTTACTTAAATTAGATTTATACTTAGTTTGATAATCACACTGACTATATTCAAACATATTAACTTCCTCTGGATCTTTATGTCGGAGAAGGTGAATCTTTAAGTTACCTTTTCGAATGCTTTGATAAACACACTGACTACATTTAAACATATTAACTTCCTCTGGATCCTTATGTAGAAGAAGGTGCACCTTTAGATTACCTTTGTCAACGCTTTGATAATTACACTGACTACATTTAAACATATTAACTTCCTCTGGATCCTTATGTCGGAGGATGTGCTTCTTTAAAGCACCTCTCCAAATGCTTTGAAAATCACACTGACTACATTTAAACATATTAACTTCCTCTGGATCCTTATGTCGGAGAAGATGCGTCTTTAAATTACTTTTCTGATTGCTTTGATAATCACACTGATTACATTTAAACATATTAACTTCCTCTGGATCCTTATGTCGGAGAAGGTGAATCTTTAAGTTACCTTTTCGAATGCTTTGATAATCACACTGACTACATTTAAACATATTAACTTCCTCTGGATCCTTATGTCGAAGAAGGTGCACCTTTAGATTACCTTTGTCAACGCTTTGATAATTACACTGACTACATTTAAACATATTAACTTCCTCTGGATCCTTATGTCGGAGGATGTGCTTCTTTAAAGCACCTCTCCAAATGCTTTGAAAATCACACTGACTACATTTAAACATATTAACTTCCTCTGGATCCTTATGTCGGAGAAGATGCGTCTTTAAATGACTTTTCTGATTGCTTTGATAATCACACTGATTACATTTAAACATATTAACTTCCTCTGGATCCTTATGTCGAAGAAGGTGCACCTTTAGATTACCTTTGTCAACGCTTTGATAATTACACTGACTACATTTAAACATATTAACTTCCTCTGGATCCTTATGTCGGAGGATGTGCTTCTTTAAAGCACCTCTCCAAATGCTTTGAAAATCACACTCACTACATTTAAACATATTAACTTCCTCTGGATCCTTATGTCGGAGGATGTGCTTCTTTAAAGCACCTTTCCAAATGCTTTGAAAATCGCACTGACTACATTTAAACATATTAACTTCCTCTGGATCCTTATGTCGGAGAATGTGCTTCTCTAAATTATCTTTACGAATGCTTTGATAATCACACTGACTACATTTTAACATATTAACTTTCTCTGGATCCTTATGTCGGAGAAGGTGAATCTTTAAGTTACCTTTCTGAATGCTTCGATAATCACACTGACTACATTTAAACATATTAACTTCCTCTGGATCCTTATGTCGGAGAAGGTGCACCTTTAAATTACCTTTGTGAATGCTTTGATAATCACACTGACTACATTTAAACATATTAACTTCCTCTGGATCCTTATGTCGGAGAAGATGCGTCTTTAAATGACCTTTCTGAATGCTTTGATAATCACACTGACTACATTTAAACATATTAACTTCCTCTGGATCCCTATGTCGGAGAAGATGCGTCTTTAAGTTACCTTTGTGAATGCTTCGAAAATCACACTGATCACATCTAAACTTAACTTGCCCTGGACCCTTACGAAGGCGGTGCTTGTATTCATTTTCTTGCCGAAATACCCTCAATAAGTCATTCTCAATTTTCACGGTAAGCTTCTGACTAATCCGATTATCCCGCTGCTGTTGGATCTGGATTATGCAATCTTGATGTTCGTCAATGCTGCAATAAAGAAAAACATTGTAAAGTTATATTAATCGTACCAGTTAATTTCAGCAATATTACCATATACAACAATTATTTGAATGTCTAACCGAATAGGCAATTTTTCTCGAACCAGCTACATAACAAAAAATTAAACATTCAGAATAAGCGCCAATTACATTACAATTACGCGATTTACAAGTATTAAAATGTTCAATAAACATAACCATCACTACTACTGAAGTAGAGAAAATTTGCATAATTTAGGAGAAAGGCGATTGAAAACAAGATTTGGATCCAATGTGAGGTGTGGCATTACAGGTAATTTGGAATAAATCCTCAGATTACTAGTCTCACAAATGAATAAACCTTGAAGTTTGGTTTCAGCCAACCGTTTGATTGGGCTCCTTAATTTCGAAGAAAATCTAACTAGAACCGTTTCAAACGCAAATTATTCCAGCAAAAGAATTGCTCACAATATCAGAGTGGTGATGGATATTCTTAGAGACACTTAAAAAACATCTATTGAAACGGATTATATTAACAAAATTAATGAAGTTTTTTCTTTAGAAATTACCATTTTATTATAAATTTTAATAAAATTAATAAAGTTACGCGCAAAAAATTTTGGGCGTAATGTAGTAGGCGTTTAGGGTGTAACTAGCGCCCTCTACAAGTTATATGAAAAAGGGGATAGTTTCGTGTTACTTGCCCTGAAAAGCCCCAAATTACAAATTTTCTTGTTTATATCTCAAAAACAGCTCGAGATATGAAAATAAAATTAATTTAGAAATTAAACTTTAACACACTGTATCTGTTGATTTAATACAGACAATCTTAACTCCTACCAGAATTACAGATAATTTAAGTACTCTCATCGATTTATTACTAGTATCCAATGATCTTGTATTGCTAAATAGTGATACATTGCACGCACCTAATATGTCGGATCACGAATTTGTTTTTTGTGAATTGTCACTACCAAAGTATGAAAAAGAAATTAAATATTTAGAATTAAGAGATATTAAAAATATTAACATGCAACAGTTTCTGTGTGATCTGCGGTCAATACCATGGCGGAACATTTTTGATATTTATACTATAAATGAAAAAGTTAAATTTATTAACGATAACTTGAATGCTTTGTTGGACCTACATGCTCCATTTAGGAAAATAAGAATAACCAAGGATTTTCGGCCATGGTTGGAGAATGTTAGGGATTTGATGAAATTGCGAGATAAAGCATTGAGTAGGTATAAAAGGAATCGAACGGACGCGAATAGAGAATATTATAAATCTCTTCGTAACCTAACCAATTTAACTATTAATAATGAAAGGAAAGCTTATTTGAGTGCTAAGTTATCTACATCAAAGAATATATGGCAGGATTTGAAAAAGTATTGTAGTGGAATAAAAAAAAACAAAATTGAATTGCCAGAAACTCTAAAGCAACCTACTGAAATAAGCAACTTCTTTATGGCATCAATACCTCAAGCTTGTGTAAACAATGAAGATTTTGTTACATACTACACAAATAATATTAAGGGTGGGATAAGTTCTTTTTTAAAATTTCAACTAGTATCGGAAATAGACATATTAAATATTATTACGCAAATCAAATCCAATGCTTCGGGATTCGATGGCTTAAATATAACTATAATAAATCTTTGCTGTCCTTTTATTCTTCCATACCTTACACACTTAATTAACTTTTGACTTATAAACTCTGTTTATCCTGATGAGTGGAAGAGAGCGCTAGTGACGCCATTACCGAAAACAAACGATCCACAAGAATATAAAGATCTAAGGCCTATAAGCGTCCTTCCCTGTTTATCCGAAATTTTAGAAAAAATTATTAACAAACAACTCACAGAACATGTGGAACAAAATCAGATTTTACCGAAAACTCATTCTGGGTTTCGGCGGCATCATAGCTGTTCGACTGCATTGTCAAATGTAACTGACGATATTCTTCGTGCTACTGATGCCGGCAAGGTTACGATACTGGCGTTGCTAGACTTCTCAAAAGCTTTTGACACGTTAAATCACAAAATTCTTCTTGCTATTTTGCACTTCATAGGCTTGAGTAAAGAGGCCATAAAGCTCTTTGAAAATTTTTTAACCGGGAGATCTCAATGTGTTAAAATTGATAAAACTGTTTCTTCCGAGTTGCCTATCACCAGTGGCGTGCCTCAGGGGTCAGTTGTTAGTCCTTTGTTGTACGCTATCTATACGTCTAACAATAAAAATATTATAAAAAATAGTAGCACTCGGTACTACGCTGATGATACTCAGAATATATTATATATCCTTCAAAAAAGAAAAAGTTCTTGAATCCTGCCAAAAAATGAATAGTGATATAGAGAGCTTAAGATCCTTTTCTTTGGATCACTCGTTAGTTTTGAATCCAAAAAAATGCTGCTTGATGCTTTTTGGTCCGAAGAATGATGTAAATAGTGTAAATAATTATGTAAATATAAAAATAGGTGATACTGTGCTGGAACCTACCAATAATGTACGCAATCTCGGACTTATTTTTGATAATTCGCTAAGATTTGAAAAACATATATCGGGTTGTTTGCAGCGCGCCTACACTAGGTTAAAACTACTTTACTCGAGTCGTCATGACTTGTCAGAAACTTCTTTGCGACTCACTTGTACTGTCCATATTTAATCATGCAGACGTTGTTTACGGTAACTGTTTAACACAAATTCAGAAGGACAGAATTCAAAAGGTGCAGAATTCTTGTCTTCGTCTTATATATGGAATTCGCAAATTTGAAAGAATATCTCATAAGCTGCGCGATGCAAATTGTTGAATATGGAGAGTAGGAGGAGGGTACACTCGGCGTGTTTTTATCATAGAATTATTTATTATAAAAAACCTCCATACTTGCACTGTAAGATTGTATATCGTTCTCATGTCCATAATATTAATATTCGCTTTAAAGGGTTAATAACACCACCAATGCACAAGACAAAGCTCTTTGAAAGATCTTTTACATACAGCATAGCAAACCTATATAATTCCCTTCCTGCCTATCTAAAGCTGATGCCCCCTCTCAAATTTCGTGATAAAATTTATAAATATTATTTTGAACGACAATGCATGTAATTTCATTTGTATTGTGCCGTAAAATTACCTTTACAAGGCAACTTTACGTACCATGGTGCGAACGGCAGCTCTTGTGTCGGAGGCTCGGAGTCCTTGCCTTAAGCAGTTGTACACTTTTTTGATGTCTTGGACGCCACCTATTTTAAATGGTTAAAAACTTAATACTTACAAAGCGTTTTAAAATAGAAAAACCGCTTGCTTCTAAAGATGGTAATAAATCGTCTTGCAGTACAATGAGTAACAATAAAACACAGATATGTAAAACAACAATTGAGACTAATTTATTAGGATCACTAAACTGGATTCCACAAAGAGATTAAATATTGAAATGAATAACTAAATTAAATATTAAAGTAAAAAATTATACACTCATGGGAAGACCTAAAGGGTTTTTACTCGCCTGGTAACTAGTTATCACCTATAGTTTATAAAAAGGGGAAAAGAGAATGTTCTAGAACCTTCATACTTGTATGGTCATAATACCTAGATTCGTTCTAAATGTTACCAAGGTGGTATTACAAATTAAAGTTATATTTAAAGTGAAATTTACGGTGTTAAGGTTATAAAGAAATTTAAAATTATTACAATACACTGGCCTTATTTCCCAGATGTTCCAAATCCCATGTGGTTTCTGCTTCAAATTAATAGGCACCCTGCCTCCAGTCTGGTGGACCCGAACAGTACAAGACAGCATATATTTACAGCTTACAGGCCATGTGGTCCCTCAATCGAAGATCCAATTTCAACACGTGGTCAAAAGGAATATGAATATGTAACGCCCGTTACATATTCAACAATAAACGCTTCGATAGAAGCAAAAGGAAAATTGCAACTAAACTATAAAAAAAAAACCCTAAAATCGAAACAGCGAATCAGATATCTGGTTAAATTAAATCGAAAATATATCCTGCCTCATTGGTTGTCCGGTGCTACCATCTCAAAAAAATATAAAGAAATGAGGCCTCATGTGCAAATCTAAAAATTAAATTGCCACATGTTGTAAAAAATTTTTAAGGTTATCAAAAAAATTAAGGACACAAAGAAAAGAATTAAAGAAATCTTACCATCGAAGAGATGAGGACGCTCTACTATCCTTGAGGTGCCAACTAAAATTGGGGCGGCGGACCTTTTCAAATCACATAATAGTGGGCCCCTGTTAAACCGCGACTTCCACCTTCAAGAGTGATCTTAAATGAAGTGACCTTAAGTCAAAATTCTTCGAAAAAGGTAAAGATCAAATGACAGGTGAACTGTCATGTCAAAAAAATTGGTACGTTCAGACAATTGATGAAAGTGGTCTCAGTTCGATAAAATGACAAAACCAAACCAACTTGACATGTGGAAAACTAATAGCAGTTTACCCTGCATAATATGCAATTTAAAAACAAATAATGGCATACCAATTTATCGAATGGTAAAAAGTGCAATATCATCAATGTTCTAGAGTGAACTAACCAAGGTTCAAATGGAACAACTCAACGAACATACCATAAGCCAAATGAACTACTGACCGGTTATCATAAATGAACATAACCCCAAATTTTGACAATAAAAATATTTAAATACTCAGATATCTACTTCTTTCAAGTCAATTAAAATGAAAAGGAATGAAGAATGTACAAAAAAAATATTCATAATAGGACCGTGGCCTGTAAAACATGAACCTCTGCACCAAAGCATTAAACTTAAAATCCACAGAAAATATAGAAAGGTAATATAAACAAATATCTTACACAAACCCATGTAGCATCCTATAAATATACATCTATAGCAAAAATGAATGCTACAGTATTAGATATAATAGATACGGTTGCCTTATGTGGAAAATAATAAGCTATTATTTTTATGTTACGCCAAAGGAAAAAGTCCTCATTTATTGATCCATGGTTAAGTAGAGCAGGGTAGGCGAACCAGAAATGGCTAGTCTGCCACTGGACTTCGCCATTTTTTACATTACACTTATATAGGTACTATGATTTAACTATATATATAACCTAGTAATGTAAAAATAAAGACATTATTATTATTATTATTATTATCTCCTTAACGACCAACATTTTACTAAGGCATGTTTAGCTGAAACCTATTATTTTCATGTGTTACTCTATGGCGCATTAATTACAGACCACCCTGTATAATACAGGCCGTTTCCAAATATGTGCGAAAAATTTGAAGAGGTTAGTCTCAAGAGCGCATATACAGGGACGGGCGCGAATGGGGGTAATTACAACCCTTATGACCTTTCATTTTTACACCAGCAAAAAGCAATTTGTTTGTGCATGCATGTTTGTTGCTATTGCCCATATATGATGAAATTGGCTGTTAATGCTTAATTTTTAAAATACAGGGTGTTCGGTAAGCACCACCTAATTTCTGGGGAGTATACAGATGAGGTCAAAATAACCCTAATTTGGATGAACGGAGATACAGAGCCCCAAAGGGGTACCAAGCGATTTACTTGTTTAGCTCTAACTTTTGAACCGACTAGTATAATTTAGGCCATGAGTCACCTGTAAAATGTCAACTTGAGACAGAACACAATCATGCAGGTATTATCAAACCTCGCATGATATTCCCTTTTTTTACGGCAAAGCACTACAGGATTAATCCTTCATGGCGCTCTGCGAGCGGTGCGTGTGCGAAGGAAACGATTCACGCTGTTCTTGAATTTTTGGAGATTATACTCGTTGGGGAACACGGCATCAGGGAGGTCGCTCCAGAGTGATGACGTTCTCTAGATGAAATAATTTTAAACAGTGTCGTTCGAGGGACACAAAGCTGAACCACGTACGGGTGGGCTGCAGTGGCTCGTCGTGTATTTCAACCATGCACCGTTCCGGGTGGAATCAAGCGGGAAACCTCAGTTGAGCACCTGCCGTGAAAATAATTGTAAAATAGACTCAAGTCGCCAACCTGCCTTCGATGTTCAAGGCTTTCCAGGTTGTTTGTCTTGGCTCTTCTTTAAATGGAATCTAGCAATCTCAGTGTATGTTTAGGAGCAGAGCATCAAATATGCGAACAGTACTCTAGCGATGGTCGAATTTGGGCTTTATAGAGCATCAAAAGGTGTTGGGGTGTATAGAGGTTCTTAGTTCGGAAAAGTATCCCAAGCTTATGGGATATGACATATGGACATATGACTATACAAATTGACGCCCAATAAATAAATTGATGAAGCCAAGGGAATCGAGTGTCCCGCCATGACTATATCCGGTTCTTCAACATTAACTCTTTTAGAAAAAATTGTGTGGGGATTCTCAAGCTCATGCTAGTACTTGGCTGGTCATTTTCATTTTCTCTTTTATATTGATATTTATGGTTGCATTTCTATCTTCTTCAAAATATTCCCTTATAGGGTCATCCCTCAGATTATCTTCATCATTAGAAGACGTAAGCGATCTAACTAGTTCTTTGTCGTTATTATTTATTTCTTCATTTTATTCTTCCGAAATTTCGTTTAATATATTGAACCACATATTGTAAAAAGTAAGGCTTCTTTCTCATGTTTCCATTCATAAGATCTTCATTTAGTCATCTTCAATTGATCTAGGGTTCTAGTTTTGCTCTATATGTTAATATTACAAGTGTTTGACCACATCTTCATTATTTATTGCATCCAAATAAACCCTTATTAAATGGCCACAAGTGGATTAGATGGTGCTGCTAATGGCCACTAGACTGGCCATATGTAGAAACTTATTAACATAACGTATCCACTAATGGTCATCAGTTATTTTTTCTTTAAAAAGCTGTTAATTATTATCTATTTTATAAAATATAGTAGATTAGGCAACTTACTTGCCTATAAGGAAATGCAGGCAGCAATAATTATGAAGAATATTATTACCTAATGATAGTGATGATTTTAGATTTTTCCTTGGTAAAAACTTTAAGAAGATTGCATACATCAAACATGCGGTCATTTTAGAAGATATTTAAAGGCTGCGATTTATTTTCCCTTGTTTGCATGCATGCTCCCCCAATCTAGCGAGATGGATCAAACCCATATGCACACCAAATATGATTGGACAATGAAACCACGTGTTAATATTTAACACCATACGAATTAATGGCCAAAGGGTACTCGCCATAAGTGGTGCCTTTGTACTACTTATACTTGTTGTATTTTGTTTGCCGTAACTCAAAAAATTTCTAGGTTTTAGTAGCCAAAAAAAAAGGGCGTGACACCCAAAAATTTTTTGCCTCCGGGGCATTTTTTATAACTGGGGTGTAATCTCCGGTTATTAATTGGACAAAAGGTGGTCACCCTGGTTCCAATTAGAAAATTACTGTCCCAGTATACAACAGTTTCCCCTATACCTAAGCTTAAGCAAAGTGTACCTGTTTTCGTTTGTTTCAGATTCATCCATCTTGATGTCTAGTTCTTCGTTTTTCAATTTCCACTCTGTGTAGTTCAAATTACACATTTGATCGCAGCCATTTACTGCTTCACTCTCCTCAACTTTAACCTCTGGTTTTGTTTGGCAAAGAAATATATGATTGCCCCTGCAAAACATAAAATGGTAATTGTTTGGTTTACCGTATACAGCGAACTGTTTGCTAATTCTTGTCTTATAACCTAATTTGAGGTCACTGATTACAAATCCGAAGTTTTTTTTTTATGTTACAACCGGCTTCCTGAAAGCTAAAACAGCATAATAACCTTAGATTTTTTGTAACATAATAAAAACTTCGCTTGAGCATGCATTAATTAGTTTGTAAGTAATCCACTCTAGGTACTGAAAACGGTGGTAACTGTACAATTACTCTCGATGTTATGATAACCACAGTTTAGAATTTATAATTTAAAAATTGTAATTACTTATATAAAAACAAATAAAGTTAAAAAAATTAAGACACCCCCTAATTGTGAGGGTACCTACCACGAACTTAGAAACTTGGTAGAAGTATCGTGATACTGAACAATACTAAAAAATTATACATGATGAAGGTCAAGATGCACAGCCCTCAGCTTACTCGGTGCTAAAACTAAGGTCCTCACTACATTCATAAATTATTGTTGTATAAACTATTTTAAAATATTTATTTTGGGCGCATTTTTAGATATTGTTATAAAACAATTTATTTATTCTGCTAATATATCAGTTAGTTTTATAGACTTTTATATCATTTTTCATTATTTAATTTATAGTATTTCAGACATTTTACCCTCCTCAGGACGCATTTTAATTCATTTTTCTTGATACAATCAGCAAAGATGTAATTAAATGCTTTTTCTGGTAGAAATAACGATACTTCTAAAAACCTTTTTCCTAGTTTTCGCGGCGGAAATGACTAATGATTCGGAATAAACGGGTTGAGGTATGTATACGAAAAAGAACCGGATATCTAGCGCCGAAAATAAGAGAGCTGCAAAAATAATAGTAACTTTGTTAGACACTTTGGGCTGTAAAATTATTTCTAATAATGGTACTTTTGCTTGGCTGGCGAGGTCACCAGACCTTATACCTTCAAATTTTTATTCATGAGAATACGCAAAAAAGAGGTAAATGAATTTTTTCCTCTAGAAAATTGAGAAGTTCTTACCAGAATCAACATCTTAAGAAGAGTAACCCGTAAAGTAATATCGCAGTGTAAAAAATTGTGATAAATGGAGGGAGATATGTGCGGTAAGATTTTTGTGTCTTTATTTATTGTATTCCTATTGTAATGGCCCGGTAGCCAATGCAATAAAATACGTTAAATTAACAGAAGGTAGTAAGAAACGAGAAGTAATTAATAGACGCAACTAATGGATATAAATTAATTTAAATGCAGAATCTAAAGTTTAAATAATTAGATATTTGTTGAAAAATTAATTTATTTTTGAACCAGAATATTAATTCAGAAATATGATAATAAATATTTAATAATTGCCCATTTCTAGAATAACAACTTACATGCTGGAAAAATATCTAAGAATAACTTCAGCATTTCATCTTGATTTAGTGCAATTAAATACAGAAATACTATACCGGAGCGAACTAATTAATTATCTTAACTATCAACCCAGAATTATCAGTAAGCTTACTGACCCCTTTTTCAGAAACAGTAAACCGTCACCTTTGTTTCCCCGGATAGAGGCAGTTTCATTACAAAGGGTTGGGGTCACGCGAAATGACCACAAATACCGTTCCACCGCGAACAATAAGGGGTGGGCATTGCCAAATAGAAAAACCACGAAAGACATAAAGTTTCCTCTCTAAGAAATAAAACGCGAATCAATTTAATCTGATTGAGTAATTTTAGTACAAACATCCCACCCTCGGAAAACGCGCATTCGAATCGATACAGACCCCCCAGGTAATAAAAATTAACGAGCTAAAAAACAAGAAATCGGAAGAAAGACTATAAAAATGTATAAACATAAACCTGTAATAAAACTATGTCAGTCTCCCAAAAAGAACATAAAAAATATTGTCTTTCTCGCTTCTTAACGGCTCGGACAAATTAAGCCATCTCACTTACGACATATTGCGTAACCAAATTTTACGAATTTCGAGAGGGTGCGTCGTAAAAGTTATTTGTTCTCACGGGTGAATAAGAGGTGTAATAAGGGGGCCAATATTATGATATTTGGGGTATAAAAGCGAAAGAGGTAATCGGAACAGAAGAGTCAAAATCCTGCTAGCAAGTCGTCTTACCGGAGGTGCTGCCCGAATAAATATCTGAAACTGTGTCCGAATAAAAGTAACGCGATATACCGCGAAAGTCGGAAGTCTGGGACTCGAACGCATATTTTCTGCTCATTTAGTGTCGGATAAAATGGGAATTAACTACAGTAAGCGTTTTTATGGCAAACTAGTGAATTACCTAAATTAAGAATGAATAGTGTAATTTATTTGTAACTTTATGTAGTTAAATAAGTGTCGGGTTATTTGGGTGGTTCCCACGAATTTTAATGTATGATGGAAGAAGATAAGGTATTATGACAAATAAATGTTAAGCAGCATGAAAACATCGTGTTTCCTTTATGGTAGTAACAGGGATCGGTGGGTAATGGCTTGTGGTGTCTTGCAATTGAAGTGGTCAGGCATATGGCAGAGAGACGAGATCTTTACGATCCCCGCAAATTACCAACTTGTCACCGCCAACTACAAAGAGGGGAGTCTGCAAGGATTCTCCGAGGATTTGCCGCTCGATCCGATAATAACAGGTAGTATGGTGGGTATTACACCATGTAAGCAAAATAAAATACAAAATATGTTGATTTAGACCAAGATAATACTTACCCATCTGAAGCTGTACACGGAATCTGATGTAGATTATTATCGGTGATAAGTTCTCCATTTCTTTCGGATATATTCAGCCTCTTTATCACAACAATTAATTTAGGTCCCTGTTTAATAAAGTCTTTATCAGAAGAATATCCAGGAACATCAAGTGGAACGTTTCTAATCATCTCAAAGTCAGCCATTATTGAATTACCAGTATTTTCGACATTGATTGATGCAGCATTTAAAAGGTTTTTATGTTTTTCCTCTATTTGCAACGTAGAAGAAAGGCTTTGATTATTGCGACCTTCTAAATTTTCTTCAACGGCAGGTAATCCTGACAAATCCTTGGATGTATCAGTGTTGGTGGTATTCGTTTCTTGAAGTAAATTATTTAACATTATCTTAATAATATCCGGGCATATGGAAGAATGCGAATCTTGGTTATAATCGGTTATTGCTGAATTCCACGTTATGGGCCGAGTGTTAGCTTCCCTAGAAGAAAAAAATTGGTATTAGTTAAAAATATAAATTTTAAATTGAATAATAATTACAATTTCAGGTGAAATAAATTGGTGGCTCCAACCACCTAATACTGATAGACAAAAGACAGTTACTCATAAAAAGTCCATCATATGTCACCTACATCGAACGGGCCTGCGGGGGTGACCTAAACTGCGGGATGAGACAATACAAAAGGTTGAAAGAATAGGTTGTTCAAAGAGTGAGACAAATAGTAAAAGTTAAAGGACGGATAAATCTTCTTCAGTTAAAAGCTCACAATATTTATTAAATATGCTGATAACACAAACTTAATAACAGGAGGCAAAAATGTGTGCAGCTTGTGGTGAAAAGTAAACATCTTTTTGGTAATGTATCTAAATGGTGTACAGAAAATAGATTGATTCTAAAAACAGATAAAAGTAGTTTGTTCAAAACTAAACAATCCAATGTGCAAAACATCGAGAAATCAGAAATAACTAACAACAAATTGGACTGTTAAATATTTGGAAGTTAATAGAAGCATTGAATGGTCTTTTCGTATAAACCAAGTTGTAAAAAGGTTGAACTGTGTATGCTATGGAAGATGGAGAGGGGGACAATATAATAATGAAAAAACATTAAATTTAATTTTGAGTTAATTTAAATGTATGGAATTATCGTTTGGATTTGGAATTTATTCAAACATGCAAAATCATCTATGGGGATTATGATTATGACTGTATATGCCAATCAAATGTTTACATGCCTTATGCTTATTTATAGAAACAAAAATATATTTGAATTAAGCAGTAACTACTAATAATTAGTGCCCTCACAGATCAGATCATCTTAATTACCCTATAAATCCCCTTCAACTCTACAAGAAGAGCGAGAATATATGTGTGTAAAGCTGTAGAATAAGTTACCTAAACAGTAGAAAGATATTTAGAGCCGAAAACACGTTAAAGCTGAATTTAGAAAATTACTTGTAGATTTGGAACCCATATTGTTCGAGTAATTATTTAAATACGTAAAGTTTAACTGTGCTGTGACGATGTTTCACTTTGTTATTGTTACTGTAACAACTTTGAAACAAAGATTTGTTGAATTTGAATTTAAGTATTTTTTACTTTAAGGTGACTTTTAAGAAAACTTGTAAAACAAACATTAGGTTGTGTGGTATCAAATTATTCCTAAAAAATACGCTTTCTCCTAATGCCAATGATTATGTGGCAATTTTTGAACGAAAACCGGTTTTAATAGAAAAAATGTTTAATTTTCATGCATGTGTAGTGCGCCACCCCTGACCTGTCCCTATTCTAGGTAAGCCAGGGGTAGAGGCAACTGCAACTTCTGAATGGGGGGGAGGGTCGGTCCTAGAGTACTTACAATAAAACACAAGTAGGTTTGTGATTGAAAGAAACTGGATATATTCACAGATTCGTGAAAGTAAAATAATGTGTTCACAGAACCAGCTAGTGAAAAATATACAAAATTTAGCACATTTAAATTCGTAAGTAACTAAGATTAATAAAAAAAAAACAGTAAAATAGGAAGCCACCCACTAATTACACTTAATTTTAGGTAGAACACCCACTTTGTCCAATTTAGGCAACACGGCCACAGTCTCAGACCACTTCTGGAAATGATCGACAATCATTATGATAAAATGGCCCGAATTCTACGACCTGACTCTTATTTAACGGCTAGTAGTAGTAGTAGTCGATTGGAACTTGTGTCTTTCAAGAAAAAGCTTGCAAAACAAGAGTCTCGTGATCGTGACGTGGTGTTTGGCAGGACTTAGGTATACCCAAAGAGAGGCCCCGATCCGAAGTTGTTGATTCTAACTTGAAACAAACACATAGAATTTTCTGCGGATTTTTGTTTTCCTACCCTCACTAGGCCTCTGACTTGGCTGTTGTAAACAAGAAGGAATTTTTTCTAAGAATCTTTCGGGGTGGTGGTACCATGACGTAGTATTGCACAACTTGTTTTCTGGCTGAGGTGATCTTACCGAAATGTTTTGGATTTCATTTTGTAGTCGCGAGTCAAAGTGAACGCCAGTGTCTTACAGTATTTCTTCCTTTGTTTAAGACTTAGCTGCTTAAAGATAACCAACAGTAAATTTTCCATTATCGTTTACAATAAGAAAAATTTGATTTTGTTTATTAACGTACATTTATATTTTCCGAATGTAAATTATTTTAACATTTCGCTTTCTTAAACAAAATATTTAAATATTTTCTCGAATTTAATTTGTTTTAATAGACTGACTTAACTTTTTATTTTTAAAGCGAATTTCATTTTATTTATTTAAGCCGTTTCATTTCTTTAAACTTTTTGACTTATTGAAAATGAATCGAAGGCACATTTATTTTATTAACTTAAATATACAGAAACTTTAATATATTTTCAATTGCTTTATTGCTTATACATTAGTTTAATCCCGGGGTACCACACATGCAAGGAAAAATGTTGAATACAAAAGTGAAAACGTATTTTTCCCATTGTGCTTAATCAAAGAAGAAGCATTTTACGGTACCCACGGCACTAAAGATTAAGAAATAAAAATTAAAATAAAAACAGTAAGTAGGTAGGTTGAGAGGGGCGTCTCACTCCCGAAATACGTGTAAGTTTCCTACAACACTCCAGAAATCTCATTCGAAATCCCAAAATCATTCTGAAATCTATAAAATCCCTACCGATATCGTCGAAAACCCCATAATTCCACCGTAATCCTTTAGATACTTCGCCAAAATCACAACGGAGTGTTGAAGTGTGTATAATACCTATAATAGTACGTGCTGATGTGCGAAAAACGAGGCGGAACGGAAATCCGCCGTTTTTAGCGCACTGGCCGAAAATGGCAGCGTAAAGTAAACAGCTTTTAACGCTGAGGTTCAAACTTAAACTTAGCAGCCCACCCGGACGTAGTTCAGCTTAATATCCCTCGAACAACACTGTATGTTGCAGCCCTGTGCCTTATCATAAAAAACAAAGCTATAACCTCGGCTATAACCCAACTTTTATTTGGTATACTAGTTTTCCCAAACTTCATAAACAAAATCACAATTTTTTTTATTTTAGATTAAACACTCAACACAATTTTGTATAAAAAAACGAATCCAGAAAAAAAGTTAAATTGACAAAAAGTTGATGTTCCGCAAAGGTTAAACAAAACTTAAAAATGGCCGACCGTTGGCCAATCATATTGCAGTATAGGTTCCGTTCCGCCACATTTTCTCCACATCAGGACGATTAAACATTTACAAGTAGTGATTTTACAGTAAAGGTGTTTAACAAAAGATAAGTTACTAAGTCATATTATGTAGGATGTAGGTTCTAAATGTTTCTCAGTAATATGCCACGCTCTCAGGGTCGCTTAACATAAACCAAAAAAAATTTAAATGTGGCATATACCCAGGCTAGCTCGATAAAAGTAATCAATATGAATTTCGAATATTTTCCTTTCTTTGGGGCTGACAGTAATTCGGGGTGTTTTGTAATTAAGGTGAACCAAAGAGCCCAAGCTAGAAATCGGCGCCACTGGGTTATATGGATTAATAGGTGTGGTCCACCTTGCTAGTTGATTTATCCCTTAGTAATTCCCCTGAACTACCCTCAAATTTAACCCAGAAAATTATCCCCCAAAGAAATAATCAAATAAGGAAAAAACAAGCATTAGAGATAATGTCTATTCTGATTACGGAATATATATATTTGCTGAAAGTAGGTAAAAGAACACAATATGTATATTTATATGATAAATAAAAGCCGGATATCGCACAAGGGAGGCAGTTACTTCAACTACCCTTTTAATATGGATCCATATTTTACAAGGTCCCCTTACAAGTTATGTCAAAAGCTAGAGGTATTATTTAATAATGACTATCAGACCAGACTATTATACTATAGGTATATTGGCAAGCAACGATTTCTTTAAAAAGGTTAATAACACTATTGTCTACGACTTATCTGTTGCGTAATAACGTTGTTGATCCGTCTAGGGCACCAGTCAGGTATTGTCCGGGTCAGCGTTATGGCATTATATCGCTTGCCACTCTGCTCGGGAGCTTTGCAGTGGCACCCTCACCAGTTTCAATAAAGGAAACCGGGTGCAGAAGAGGAAAATCCCGAGTAAGACAGGAACGTCAAAAGGATGACAGGAAAATAAAAAAACCCTAAAATAATTCAGGACTCATTAAAATGGAGAAAAGAAACATGAGAAAATAGTTATATAATACGAAACCTACCTCTTTCGGAGGGTTTTCTTAGTAATCCTGGATTTCGGTGAAATGCTCCTTGCCTTTACAAAAGTAGATGATGGATGAACAAAATCTGATGGATTCCAGCGACTAAAAGGAAGACATAGCATGCCATAATGCAAAGATGGCCATTTCATAAAACAATCACTTACTTGATGGCTTATTTAATCCCCTTTCAGGAAGATTCCATTGGAACATCAACAATCAACAAATTCCAATCGGAAATATAAATCGAGCCGTGGCTCCAGGTTAATCCCAATACGGATGAATTTGGATGCTTCGATCACCCCAAAATCACAAACCAGAACACGACTTTAGCCAACACGCTGGAGCACAACTTTTGGTACCAAAATGGTGACTTCCGTTTTCGGCGCCAGACAATTCCCCACCAAAATGCTTAGTTTTACCAGTATGGTAAGAAAACAAAATCCCCATATAGCCAAAGGCCTCCAAAATATCTACCATTCTAACTTATCAAAAAAACAGTAGCGATTCGTCATTATAGATTTAAGCATTTAAACTTTTGGACCAAAACTCCTAAAATTTGTACTCATCACATAGCAATCAATTAAATTTGGGCATTCCCAATATTATAACAATAATTCTACCTAATCAATATATTAATATAGATCTTTAAATGACTATTGAAAGATAATTAATTTAACCGGCATTAAAAATGTGTGCCGCCTCTGACGGCTCGATGCGGGGCATTCAATCCAATGCGCCAGTCTAGTTACTTTCCTGGGGAATAAACGCACTTTAAAATAGATTACCGCCAACTATTGAATGAGGGGAAATATTTTGTTAACACTTGAATGTATGAAAAAAAAATAATTATTGAGGGTCGCTACGATATGGAAATTAATATTTAAATTTATTATAACTAGGTAAGAAACCTTGCGTTTACGTTTAGTGAACCTACCTACCTTTCTTGACACTTTGGCGACACTTATTGTTTAAACAATTAGAAAATAAAATTTAGAAACAAAATATTCAAAATTAATTAAATGGTTTCACAAAAAAAAACGGAACGTTACAAATAGGTAAGTAGGAATTTACTTAATTTATAAAACCATAAGATTTACTTTTTAACGTTGCTTTGTCATTTTATTAATATAGTTGGCATTAAGGACATTTATTATTATTATATTAAAATAAAACCATTCCGCGTTGTACAGGGTGTTTCCTTAAAGGTGGTCACCGACCAATTTTGGAAACTCCTGGGCATAGATAGGTAATTCAGAGAAATAGTATATTATTAACCAAGGTTTAGACAGCCATCATTATTGCCCGAGGGGCAAGTTTAAATCACGAGGAGCGGAGCGACGAGGTATTTAAGACGCGAGGGCTATAAGCTGTCTAAACCGTGGTTAATATAATATTTTTTCCACTACTACAAACTTTTATAAGACATTTATCTTTATAGTATTAATAATTATAAAAAATTATAGGTAGGTATAAGTATATTTTTTAATCAAGTTACCTGCGCTTTAGAATTGGCAAAATATTTTGTTGTTTTGTCAGGTGGCTTTGTTAATGTCAATTTTTCTTCATTTATGTCAATAGATTTCACGAGTTTTCAGTTTTTTTAAAAAATGAGCGAAGAAAATGTTAGTGATATTATTATGTGTACACCTCCAGAATTAAGGATGGAAGCCGAAAAAATGTTGATTGTATCAATATTTTAATCATCTTATTATATTTTAGCATCTCTAATAATCTAATATGTATTGATAATTATCTGGTTGCCTAACCACAAGAAATTATGTTTATGAATTCATATTGTAGAATCAAAAAATCAAGTTACCTGCGTTCAAATAGATTCTTGAAGATCGGTCAATAATGGATTTCAATGCCTTATTATTGACCATGGTCAATAATAACTTATAAGGAATAGAAAAACGATTTCTAACGTTAATAATCGGTCAATAATGGCGATGTTATAGGATAGTAGTGAAAAAGTTATTACTAAAATGCAGGCCATGAGAAAATCCTGAAAAATTATATTTAAGTTCCGCATTTAGCCACAAGGGCCACCAGTTAAAAAGTAGATATTAAAATTCTAAATTTCTTGAAAAATTTCACATTAATGATGTTTTGAAACTGAATGGACTGTACTTTTCTTTAGTTTGAACTGAACTTCGCTTTGTTATTATAGTGTTCTTACCATTGGATATGACTTTGAGCCTTGTTGTCCCTTTAAAATCACACAAAATTAGAGCACTACCGTTCGCGACTTAACGCGTCCATGATCTTTTTAGAAGTGTCTGTTCATCCGGAAGTCTGCCGTGATTGGAAATTTGAATATAGTCAAGTAAAGCACTGGAAAAAGGGTGATATGCATGGCCACCTGTCTTCTTAGTCATTAACAGCAAGTAAACGGCAGCCAGCGCGACCTGACTTGTAACAGGAGATAGTGACGTCGCACAGCCGTTTTCGCGAATCAATGCTCGTAAATTATTTTTTAAATACTTTAGAGGCATCAGAAAAATAAAATTTTTTGCAGCTAGCACTAAAATTACAAAATGCCATTTAAAAAAAATGCTGAATGACCCTATTAAAATATTTGAAGGCTACTTACATGGTTTTAAACAGAAGGGAAATTTATTCAAGTCCAGTGGTGATAGTGATATTTCAGTAAATGAAATGTGTAGATGTTCTCGACAAAATTTAAAAAGATCTGGATAGATGAGAGCCTTAATATACGTGAATATACTTGTAAAATATCCCATTAAAAAGAGCATTAAGCACTTTGTTGAACAACTAGAAAAACAGGGCTATTGTTACCTTTATGACGAAAATTTTATACAAAAAATTCAGGTTTCCAAGAAATCGAGATGAAGATGTTGTGTCAAAAGAAACTATTATTCTTAAACTTCCTCTGCCTTTTAGGTACATCTGCTGGAACCAAAAGAGTAGCTATGCAATGTCCCTTTGACTTTAAACTATTTATTTGTTTAAAAAATATAAAAAGACCACTGTCCCAGTATACCTAGGTACCTATCTCCCACTAAACAACGTGGGGTGGTTGCATACTGGAAAAAAGCTCAGAATATGGTCTAAAGTGGGTCATGCAATTATTTTCCCTTATTGTGTAAGAATTTGTAAATATTATTTTAGTTATTAATGAACAAGCTCACTTAAAACACTAACAATTCAGAATAGACAAAAAAATTAAAGAAACTTTTTGTACTAATTAGAAAACTGTTATCTCAGTATACAACGGTTTCACCTCGGGTTTCACCTATACCTAAGCTTAAGCAAAGTGTACCTGTTTTCGTTTGTTTCAGATTCGTCCATCTTGATGTCTAGTTCTTCGTTTTTTAATTTCCACTCTGTATAGTTCAAATTATACATTTCCTCGCATCCATTTACTGCTTCACCATCTTCAACTTTAACCTCTGGTTCTGTTTGGTCAGCAAATATTTGCTTGCCCCTGCAAAACATAAAATGGTAATTGTTTGGATTACAGTATACAGTGAATTTTTTGCTAATTTTTTTTATAGTCTAATTTCAGATCTATTGTTTTTAAATGTTACTTCCTGAAGCAATCAACTTTACTGAGCACGATGATAATTACTCTCATGATCAGAGTTATAAAAAATGCAAGTTTTCAAAAAAAAAATTAAAAGACCCCCTAATTATAAGGGTACCTACCACGAACTTAGAAACTAGTAAGTACCTACTTTTAAATGAAGCACAACAATAATTTTCAAAAAGTCAATAAAATTCTGAGATCAGCAAACTTACCTCAGTTGCCCCGTTTCCTCATCGTCACTGCTCTCGGTTTTTATTTTTTGTCCTTCTTGCCTAAAGAACACTTTTTCTGTTGAATCGCTGCATGGATAATTTTTTTTCTCCTCCAAATCACACATGTTCATAAACAAATTAATTCAGGAGTGACGCAAACTAATTGGTTAATCACAGACGGCAAAAAACATAAAAAGTGAAAATCAGAGAACAATAAGCGATAATCGTGTTTTATTTTTTGACAAAAAAATTGTTCTTCTGAAGTTCCGATAGTCTCTTGCTTTTCAGCACCGAGCTAAACAAAAATTTGTTGTGGTTGGTTATAGTCTTAGTCTTAGTCTTAGTTGGTTATGTGGTATTTAAAATCATTAAAGTTAGGTTATTTTATAGTTTTCCTCTTTGTCAATCTAGCATCAGTGTATCGGAGCAAACAGCCAGCTTAGCGCGGACCCAGATAAAACCTTATGCTAATTTACACCATTACATTTAAGAAATACTTAAAACTGGGGCAGTTTTAAATTTAATTTTCGTTTGCACATTTTATCATTATCATAAACATTAGGTGCGCATCTTATTTTCTAATCCCGAACTTCTAGTTTTAGGGATACCTAAAAAGTGTATAGAAAAATTTTTTTTCTACACATGCGTTAAGAAATGCTTTAAAATGCCAATCAAGTGATAATTTTTTTTTTATAAAGTTGATTTATTGAGTATGCCGAGGTGTGAGAATAACGCAGGTTTAGAAAGTTCTAAAACTGTAGTATATTACATTTACTTGTGTAGGTCAGGGTTTCGGGATCACTGTAGACCACTATTTATTAGGTTTCGGATCTTAACTGTTTTTGGTCTTTTTATTTTGGAAACAGTATGTTTAATGCATCGAAAATATTCCAACAATAACAATGGTCCGATTAATCCTTCCAATAGATACCAAACGAGACAAAACCATGACATCCGGCTCCCGATTCCTAAATTGGCTCGTACCAAGCACTCTGTAATGTATGAAAGTATAAAGATGTATAATCATTTGAGTGTTGATTGTAGATCGCTGGCGTATGTGCAGTTTCGGAGAACCGTAAGGGATCACCTTGCGCTTAGAGCTTATTATAGTCTAGATGAATTTTATCTCGACCATTTTTAACAAATTTAACAAGTTTAACTTTTATTTTATCTTATATATTGTCGTTTTATGTCCTGCATAGGCTGTGCATACTAAGTTGGTTATGGCTTTCTTTCCTGTCCTTGTGTTATGGTGGCCCGTTACGTATATTATGTGAGTTTATACAATTATACATGCCCACTTTATTGTTCATTTGTTCTTTTAGTCTTTTACTCTGTACATTTTTATACATGTTTTGTTATTGACTGTGTTGCTCTTTGCATTTTGCTATTAGAATAGTTGTTTTGTTCTCTTTTTTAATTGTAGTTTTATATGCCATATCTAGCAATTCATGTCATCTAGCAATTTATGTAATTTATGTAGATTAGAACTAGTTTTAGTAAGCTTTGTCTGTGAGAATGTACGTTTGTATTTCTTGGACAATAAAGCACATAAAGTAAGTAATGTATATTAGGCTTTAGCTTATAAGTAGCTAGTCATGGAAGGCGTTGTCAACTGTTTGTCCTGGCAACGGTGTCAATGTCAGAGTTTAATAAAAAGATTGTTAATTTTTATACTGTTTAAAATAAATCTAAAATTATGTAAAACATCTTGTTATGTTTTCTTTGCTCGACTATACATCATTTTGGCGACGAGAATAAAGTTTATGGAGAGGAAAGTCTTTTTCATTTTTCGGAAGTAGTTCTGATGTGTTGGATGATTTTATTTGGAAAAGTACGGTCCAAGTAAGTTTTTTTATTAGCTCACGATGGCGAGCGAAGGAAAAAAGGAAATCACAGCAAATGTTACGGTTGTAAACACCGGCAATATAGCAAATTTATCCATTTTTAAACTTGGAGATGATTGGGAAATTTTTGGAGAAAGGCTTGATCAGTTTTTTTTGGCCAATAGAGTGGAAGATGATAGAAAAGTTTCTGTTTTATTGACTTCAGTAAGTGAAAACGTTTATATCATTTTAAGAAATGTTTGTCATCCTGAGAAGCCAAGTTCAAAAAGCTATAAAGATCTTATTGAATTACTATCGGGACAATTTAAGCCGAAAGTATCAGTTTATAGAAAGCGAGTTGTTTTTGATACGCTTCGACAGAAGGAAGAGACGATAAATGAATGGTTCGTTAAAGTAAAAAAAGCAGCCTCAGAATGTGAGTTTGGTATTTCATTAGAATCCAGGGTATTGGACAAGTTTGTAGTTGGTTTAAAGCTAGGGTCGATATTGGATCGTTTATGTGAAGAGAGCATTTCCAGAAATTTAAAGGACATTGTTGAGATTGCGCTGGTAAAGGAAGCGACTTTGAAGGAGATTAGACAACCAGTGTCGAATGTTTATCATATACGCAGTGACCAAAAGAAATTTGACAGTCGTGGTTATGATTCAAACCGTTCCGTGAATCTTAAAAATGGTATGGCAGATAAACCAAAAGACAAGGTAAAAGTACAACACAAGGTTAGTGATAAAAAGCTTTTATGTTTTGCTTGTGGTAAAGATAATCATGTATTTAAAAGTTGTAAATTTAAAGGCTATACCTGCTCAAAATGTAATAGGAAAGGTCATATTGCAATAGCATGTAAGGTTCAGTTAGATAGAAACCATTTTTTAGATCAAAATAATGAGGAGGTTGATTTTTTTAATGTTGATGTTGATATTTTTAATGTAGACAGTAATTTTATTGCTCCAGTTACTTTGAACGCTTTTATAAATGACGTACAACTTAGTTTAGAGGTTGATACGGGGGCAGGTCTGTCGTGCTTACCTTTCGACACTTATGAAAATTTTTTATCAACGATTAAACTTAAACCAAGTAAGGTAATGATTAAAGTATATCATGGACCGGTAGTTGCACCCAAAGGTCAAATTGAGGTTGATGTTTGTATTAATAAGGTGACAAAGAGGTGTAAATTTTTGGTAGTGGAAGGAGCCACAAAGGCATTGATAGGTCGTGATATATGGAAAATGTTTTCTTTAACGTTGAATGAAAAGAGTGAAGTTCTTTTAAATGGTGAAAGAGTGTCAGGTACAGCAGTAGTTTGTCAAATAAGTACAAATGGGAAGCTAGAAAATATTTTAAGCAGATTTTCCAATTTATTTAAAAATGAGTTGGGTACTTATAAAAATGAAAAGATAAAATTAGAAATAATTGAGGGGGTTACACCTATTTTTAGGAAGCCAGCGCCTATTCCTTACGCTTTTAAGGAAAAAGTTCAAAAATAATTGCAAAGATTAGAGGGAGAAGGGGTTATTGAGAAAATCCAAAATTCTAGTTTTGGAACACCCTTGGTACCTGTTGTGAAGGCGAATGGTGTAGATATTAGAGTGTGTGCCAACTATAAGATAACAATTAACAAATATTTAAAAGAGGTTAACCATCCACTTCCTAGAATTGAGGACATTTTTGTAGCATTACAGGGTGGACAACAGTTCACAAAATTAGACTTTTTAAATGCCTATAATCAGCTGGTTCTGGACGAAGAAACTTCAAAGCTTTTAGCTTGGAGTACGCAAAATGGTATTTACAAGGTGAACAGATTACCTTATGGTACTAAACCAGCTTGTTCTATTTTCCAATGTGTGGTTGAGAAGGTTTTGCTTGGTTGTAAGGGTACTGTAAATTATCTTGACGATATTGTTGTTACAGGCAGAAATGAAGCTGAGCATTTGGAGAATTTAACCGAGGTTTTAACCAGATTGGATACAGCCGGATTTAGGTTGAATGAAAAAAAATGTGTTTTTTTTCAGGACAAGATTTTTTATTTAGGGCACACAATTTCAGCTCAAGGGTTGGAGAAGGATAATAAGAAGATTGAAGCTATTATAAAGACTCCACGTCCAAGTGATAAGACGGAGGTTCGTGCTTTTGTAGGTATGGTAAATTATTATTCGAAATTTATTCCTAATTTGGCACAGCATTTGAAACCGTTGTACAGGTTGTTAGAGAAGGATAGAGATTTTTATTGGAATAAAGCTTGCGATCAATCCTTGGAGTTTGCAAAAAAGAATATTGTATCTGATTGTGTTCTTATACATTTTAGTAAAAATAAACCAATACGATTAGCATGTGATAGTAGTGAGTACGGTATTGGTGCCGTCCTTTCGCATGTTATGCCTGACGGTACAGATAGACCTATAAGTTTTATTTCCAGAGTTTTGTCCAAGGCTGAGAGAAATTACAGCATGGTGCACAAAGAAGCATTGAGTATTTATTGGGCAATAAAAAAATTTTATGAATATTTAGCAGGTCGTAAATTTGAGATTGTGACTGATCACAAACCGTTGCAAACGCTGTTTGGTGAACATAAGAGCTTACCAAAGATGGCAGCAGGAAGACTTCAGAGATGGTCTTTATTTTTGAGCGGTTTTGATTATACGATACGTTATATAAAAGGTAAAGATAATGTACAAGCTGACGCTTTAAGTAGATTACCGTTACCGGTATCTGAGACTGATGAACAGAGTGAGTATGATTATCTAAACTTCTTAGAAACTGTTACTGCAATTGACACTAACAAAATAAGGTCAGAAACAAGGCGAGATGCATCGCTTGGTCAAATCTTTAATTTCATTAGACATGGTTTTCCAAATCATACAGATAATGAGCTATTAAAACCATATTTTGTTAGGAAGTCAGAATTATCTATTGAGAATGAGATTATTATGTGGGGATATAGAGTTATTGTTCCTGTTAAATTGAGATTGCAACTTTTGTCAGAATTACACAGTACGCATGAAGGTGTGAGTAAGATGAAAGCGAATGCTAGATCATATTTTTGGTGGCCTTCACTTGATAAAGATATTGAAAGAATTGTTTCTGAATGTCGAGTATGTTCTACTTCTAGACCAGAACCTAATAAGGCAACACTAATTTCGTGTGTTAAATCAAGTTATTTTTATGAGAGAATACATGCTGATTTTTTGGGCCCGATTAACGGAAAAATGGTTTTAATTATAATTGACACCTATTCTAAGTGGCCGGAAGCATTTATTATGAGAAGTACTGATGCAATAAGTACAGTTGAAAAGTTTCGCGAATGTTTTGCACGTTTTGGTTTACCTAAAGTTGTAGTTACGGACAATGGTCCACAATTTTCCTCCGAACAGTTTTCAAAATTTTTGAATTTTAATGGGATAAAGCACCAAACAGCTCCTCCGTATCACCCATCGACAAATGGCTTAGCAGAGAATGCTGTTAAAAATTTTAAAACTAGCATTTTAAAAGCGTTTAAGGATGATACAAATCGTGGTGTTTCATTTGAGACTATAGTAAACCGATATTTATTTCATTACAGAAATTCGGTACACATCACTACTGGTGTCACTCCGAGCAGCTTAGCTTTTAAACATAAAATTAGAAATAGATTTAATTTGCTTACTGAGCACAATATAAAAGAAAATAAAAATATTTTAAATTATAATGGGAAAAGAAATCAAGTATTTATGGAAGGGGATATTGTGTTATGTAGGGATTATAGAAAACCTAAGAAGGCTTGGGTTGAGGCTAGGATTGATGAAGTGTTAGGCGATAGAATTTATTTATGTAAACTGTTAAATGAAGATTTTATTTGGAAAAGACACGTTAACCAAATTTTGAGAAGCAACTTAAAGCCAGAAGTTAATAATGAAACAAGTAACCCAAACTTTGGTGACGTTCCTGGTCTTAGTACTGATAAGTTTAGGTTAGTTGCACCAAATAAAATTTATGTTCCGTCATTTGGATCAGGTAGTGAAACTAAAAGTGATAGTGAAATAGTGAAAATCGATCTAGATGGGGACTGTGATGCTGAGATTCAGGGCGATGGTGACATTAGCAAAGATTATGTTACACCTCTAGAAAGGGATGTTTCTGTACAGAGTAATATCAAGCAGATTAAAAGTTCAAGCTTAAATGTTAATGAGCGCCCAAGAAGAAAAATTAAAGCGCCTGTGCGTTTAGATTTATAGGTGGGGTATATTGTAGTATATTACATTTAATGTATATTAGGCTTTAGCTTATAAGTAGCTAGTCATGGAAGGCGTTGTCAACTGTTTGTCCTGACAACGGTGTCAATGTCAGAGTTTAATAAAAAGATTGTTAATTTTTATACTGTTTAAAATAAATCTAAAATTATGTAAAACATCTTGTTATGTTTTCTTTGCTCGACTATACCTAAAATAAAATAAAATAAAATAAAAATAAAATACTACTGTTTTAAGTGTACATTTTTGACTCAATTATTAAAGATGGCGAAAAGATTCGAGAAATACCGATAACTCCGGAGTTATCGGAAGAACGCATATTTTCTAGTCAAAAGTAATGCCGTCAATCTAATTTCTAAAATGTTTGAATTGTATAGATAGGTACAAATGCTGACATACATTAAATTTATTTTTTATTCATGGCGAGTGCAACAGAATCACAAGTCGAGCATGCAGAGTTTTCAACGAAAGGTATCCGAATCTTACACCAATGACCAGAACAAAATCTAGAAACTTTATGAAAAATTATTTTAATTATGGATCGATTAATGCAGAAAGAATTTTACCCAGGCCAATAACGTCAAATGAAGATAACATCATCAATGTGTTGGCCTATTTTCATGTTAATCCCGAAGCCTCCACTCGTGCGACAGAATATGATTTGGGAGTTTCGCGACCATCTGTTCAAAGAATTTTAGCATGACATGGCATGCATCCCTATAAGTTTAACCTTCTTCATTCTCTTCAACCCGCGGAGGCACCACAACGTGAAGAGTTATGAGAAATGGTTTTAGTAAGAACACAAGAAGATCCAGCATTTTTACGTAAAATTATATGGACAGACGAATCAAAATTCACAAAAGAAAGTATTTTTAATAGACATAATTCTCATTTCTAAGGCAGTGAAAATCCTCATGTTATTCGAGAAAGAAATTTTCAAAATAAATTCAGTGTAAATGTATTTGCTTTAATTATGCATTTTCAAGTACGCTTCCATATTTATGAGGGTGTGTTAAATAGCGAAAGATACATGGCCATTTTGCAAACAGTTGTGACAGACTTTGTTGAAAATGTGTTTTTGGATAGAATAGATTGTTGGTATCAATTGGATGGCGCTCCCTCACATTGCGGAAATGTGGTTAGCCAGAAAGTGTATGAGATGTTTGAAAACAAATGGATTAGGCGCCTAGGACAGTGGAATTGGCCACCAAGGAGTCCAGACCTAACATCATTAGATCTCTATCTTTGGGGAACTAGTAGCCCGAAAAAGGAGAGCCTTCGACCAACTTGATCCAGCCGAAATAGCAAGCGCTTCTACAGAAGCTGCATGTTATGTCTAAGAATCAAAAGTGTTTAAAGAGAGAGATAGGGGTCATATTGAACATTTAGATTGAATTATTTACATATGACCAATACTGTAAATAGTAATAAGCTCATTACCTGAACTGCCCCCTGTCTATGTAAGTTCGACATTACGCACAGTACCTAATCAATATATCGCACAGATTTCGTGCGTAATTTTCTATTCGTGCGTAATATGCTATTTACAACACTTTGGTATTACGTAATACACCATTTTGAGACTAGTTTTATAATTATTACTTACTTTGTTTGTTGATAAAGATCAAAAATTGTTACATTTCCACTTCGCTGTATATAAAATATTATTTTCCAACAATACAATATCTAGCACCATACTATATAATGCCACAACCTAAGTTTTGAGTTTCTCTTTTCTCTTTGAAAAGATATTCAATTTTAGGTGACATCCTGTTAAAGGTCACAATTTGAGGAAAATAATTTTTATCCCAGAAACGGATAGAGTATAGGGTAAAAATATTTTTAATAGCAGTTATTGGAAATAAAGAAAGAAACATAAAAAGTACCTATATTATATAGGGTGTTCCATTTAAAATAAGCAAGTTTGAGACATCTTCCGGCATAATCGGAACTCGCACAAGGTCGCAGTTATTTTCCCTGAAGAGAGCGTCTCTTTAAACCTCAATATCCAAATTTGCAGAATTCAAATCGCATTTTACTTTTCGAAATATTCTAATGGACGGTCACCGTGAGACACCCTGTGTATTTAACGTACATAGGACGGATATTCTTAGCTATAAACACGACGAACAAATAAAGAAAAGAAAATCTAGTGAATTATTCAGTTGCGAGCAAAAACTCTGCCCGGCATTGGCGTAGTTTGAGGGGCTTATCCTCCCTAGGAAATTGCGACCAGTCAAAATAATTTCACCTTTTATGCCCGCTTGAGGTCTAGGATAACGCGAAAATTTTTTGGCACCCAAAAGCGATAATGTAAATTTACAACTGAAATGCAAGCAGAGTTTCCCTTTTGAAAGGAAAGCACTTGCAAGGTAAACATGTGTATTTTTTGTATTATTTCCTATTAATTTTGTTAACTTGTTCTCAAGGACTGTTGCATGACTTCTTAACAAAATTTGGTGTAGCTTCGAAAATATTTTCGCCTATGGCACTTCTGGGGCTAAATCCTTCCAGATAGAAAGCAATGGCTACGCCAATGATGCCGGATTGATAAATCGGGTAGTAAATGCACTAGCTTGCCGTCATTTTAGAATTTACTGCTTCGCCACAGTATAGAGGCTGGTTGATAGATAACTGCATAGATTCAATTAAACTGAGAATTACAAAAAATAACATCTATATGCAAAATATAACACGGCACTTGTAAACCTTATAAAACTTAACTTATGCCTGTAGGTAGGTACACTTAATGAATAAAGCATAATCTCTAACTTCAGAACACACTGCACTTTAGTTATCTGTAGGATTTACTTTTAAAACGCCGAAAAACACATTTTGTGTCAGCAACGGCGGCTCTTTAAGGTCGGCAGCGCCGACCCAGTGTCAAACAGACAGGATATTACATTATTTATCTACAGCAATTTATATTGCAATGACTCTCAATTTGTCGGCGAATAAATGCTCCATTTCTGAAATCGCCCGGCATGCCTGCCCTGTCGTAAGAATATCAGTAACGAAGACTAGAATTTCAGGCCAGATAGGCAACCAAACAAACACCATGTATCGAAGTTGAAACTCAACGTCAAAACTTTCAGTTTGGTTTTTTTAAGATTAGGACCGCAGCTAAGTCTTTTAATAAAATATCCTGTTTAGACATTTCTAAAAATTGAGGGTAACTCACGTAACGACATGGAAAACCAAGTTAAAACTGAGGTAAAAAGTGATCTTATTCAATATATTGAAGTTTAAAAGGTGGACCCCTAAAATGTTGAATTTAATTAACACGGTAGAGAGACCAAGGGGAGTAATATGTCATTTTCAGGAAAATGGTATCAAGAATATGCATGGCTTACATGACTGAAACGATACACAGATCTATATATCGTCGTGGATCTGGCAAATTGACGTATGTCAAACAACTAAACTTATCAAGAGAGCTAAAAACGTACTTTAATTTCACTTATCCATTGGAAAAATTATTATTAATGGTGCTTTATACAGATTTACAGGTATCAAATAAAATACATAATACAGTTTTAATAAAACATAATAGTATTATTGTGATCCTGTGACATACGACAATATGCATTTTAAATTTGACTATCTTGTGTTACATAAGTATTTTTGTTAAATTCACTATTATTTACTAGGTTGGGATTTACTGGATGGTGTAGCGGGCAAGTAATTGTTCTTCCCCTAAGCACGTACTTATTAATAGTAGTGACGGTAGCAAATTATATTATATAAAAAAAATGAAACATCATTGCTGTTCTTTCTTTGTAAAAATGTAGGCAGTCTTCTCGAGAGTTTCATCAATGTTGTAGATTATCGTAGAATATGTAATCACTAGGTATGACTAATTTTAACTCTGGCAAGTGAGTGTATCTTCTATAGCTGGAGGTTCCTGATAGAGTGATGTTGCAGGCATTCGCAGAGGACGATTGGGCAGCTCGCTTCATTCATCTTTAAAGTTTATTTTGCCCTGTTCTTTCCGGCAACTAAGCGTACTTTTGGTTCAGCTTCTGGAGATGACGAAGGCCTGTTCAGCCTGCTTCGGTTTCGCCGACTCTAGTTCCGTTCCCGCAATTTTCAGATCTAGTACAGTTCCTGCGATACCTCCCCCATTTCCACTTCTGGTTAGTTTTTGTGAAATTCAGCTCTGGTTCTATCATCTCTAGTTCTGGCTCTGCAGTCTTTAGTTACAGTCCCGGATTATCGGGCTCTGGCACCGTGGTTGTTTTAGATCCTGTGAAGTGAAATAAATAATTGTTAACTCAGCCCTTCATTTGACTCATATACTGTCCTAAAATTCGTAATAATTGTAAAACGAACTGAAATCAAAAGCCATTATAACCATCTTGCTTGCTCTGCTCATTCTTAATGATGAAATAACATAATTAATAATACATAGTAATTCAGGGTGACAACTGTTAAATTGACCTATGGGTATTTGGTACACGGTAATTTCTACGAAGTTGATTGAATGAGAGAAAATTAGAAACCTTAAAGTTCTTTAAAGGCCCAATAATTGCGTTACCGAATTGTTTTTGATTCATTGTTTCATATTCCTTGAACTTTGGAAATGCTTCAAAAGCTAAAAGACTGAGAAGAAGTGGTAGAACATAGTTCAATGTGATTTATACGGTTAGATTTGGAATAGCTTACTTTATATATGAGATATGAGGTGCGCATAAGTCGTCTCGTCAAAAATTACATCACGAGCAACAAGAAACTTTTCCATTTCCACATTCCACACCTTATATCCATTTGGAGCATATCCCACTAGGATTCCTTTAAATGACTTTTCGTCAAATTTAGTTTTCCTAGTTTTATTATGGATATAAACTGTGGCCCCAAATACTTTTAAGTGTACTATTTTGGGTTTTTTGTTATGCCACAGTTCATATGGTGTTTTATTTACGTGCAGAGCAGTGGTTGGCAAAATATTAACGAGGTATGTCGCAGTTAATACTGCTTCACCCCAAAAAGATTTTTCCAGCCCGGACGTAATCAGCATTGTTCTTCCTTTTTCAGTGATCGTCCGATTCATCCGTTCTGCTACACCATTTTGCTGAGGTGTATGTGGTATATTTAAATGGAAAGTAATGCCCTTCTGAACACAATATTCTTTAAAATCATTTGATAAATATTCACCTCCGTTATCACAGTACAAATACACAATTTTAGAGTTAAAATGTGCTTCACTTTTTGCAACAAAATCTTTACATAAATTAAATACTTCAGATTTAAGTTCTAATAAGTAAGTTACTGTATAATGTGTGAAATCATCGATAAACGTTAAAAAATAATTTTTGTTATCGATCGTCGGAGGTGTTATGGAGCCACAAACATCAGAATGAACGATAAATAATGGTCGTTGAACGTGGTCTTTCGATTTTGATTTTGAAAAAGGCAATCTAGTTTGTTTTCCATATATACAATCTTCGCACATATTTTTATCAGCATTTATATTGTTTATATGGTTCATATCTTCTACCATTTGAAAATACTTTAATTTTAAAAATGACTGACTATTTATATGCCTTAGGCGTTTATGCCATATTTGGTGGTTGTTTGTATTAACCATATTTACAATACTATTTGCATGGTTTTTAGATATTTTAAAACTTATACCTATTAAACCATTTAATGGCTTACCTGTTGCTATGGTGACGTTACCTTTCTTAACTTGTACCCCATCTTGGCTGAAGATTACCGTCATTCCATTTTCTTGCATACGTGGCACTGAGATTAAGTTGTGCGGTACCTCCGGAATGAAAAGAACATTTTCTAGTTTTCCTTTGATGCCAAGATTGGTAATAACATCAATTGAGCCCCTTTTTGTTGCGGTAACAATGGTATCATTCTTGGCGACTGTAATTTCTATGGTAGTGGGCAAATCATAGAAATCCGTAAAGAGACTTTCTTGATTAAGAATATGGTGTGTAGCTCCAGAATCAAGAATAAATGTTAATTCCTCGTCACATTTACTTTGGACTATTGGTGGTTGCCTATTCATCATAAAAGCAAATCCCTGGGCTACATCTGTGGATTTAGGGTAAACAGTTTGAATTGATCGTTGATTTTCAAGCATTGGTTTTATCCATCTCGTCTAATTTTGCTCTAGCTGATAGTAATTCGGAGAGGAGATCATCGAAATACGTGAAATGTTGTAAGAAATTTATTTCACCACGAAACTTTAAAGTGAGAAGTCTTTTTCTTAAAGCCAGTTGGGTAGCTAAACTTCTTCTTTCATAGACCGCATCTAAATTCTTAAACACATCTCTAGCACATAGTTCTCCTTTAGCAAAACCTAGAAATGAGTCGCTCAAATATTCAACAATAACACTTTTTGCACTTAAGTCTTGCTTTTTCCACTCGTCACTAGGTTCATCAGGAATTTCTTCTTCCACCACGTCAAGAATGTTTAATTCCGCAAGCAACGACTTAATACGAAACTTCCACACACTATATCTTTCACCGTTAAATTGTTGGATATTTCTTTTATTGTTTTTGCTATCCATTTTGTAATCACAATGCATAAACTATAAACATGCACACTATAATCCGATTTTCGCGATGCCTGGGCCCATAACCTATTGAATTATAAGGTTAGGGACTATAATAAAACGCGTAATTAGTTTTAAGCGTCTATTATCTTCTTTAACAATAAAATAACATATTGGGCATGCTATAAGAAGACAGAACAAGACTCAACTAAAAAAGCAAATATAGTTTTTACTTTTTAAAACCATAAACCTACTCCGTAATCTAATTAAGAAAAATCAATCTCAGCATATTTGGTTTCATAATAATAAATTACTATTTATGGTGTTTACTTATCTTGAAACCGAGTTTTGTTTTTGTAGCGGCTTCTCTTATATTTTCAACACATATGACCACGGCGAAGATGTTTTAAATCTTTGTATGGACGCTTTAGCTTGATTTAAAGGCAGCACCTACAATTCTGATTAAAGTACGAATTTAAAGGCACTTATGTAGCGTCGTGTGTTAAAACGAGATCGAGCGATTGGAAGATGTCTTAGCGTAATTAGTCATTGTGTCAGGTGTCGTGTCGCAGGTTACAGGGCTTTTACGGGTTTGTTGTTTTTAATATTTTTATCTTGTTTGTAAATAGATTTTAATTAATTCACAATTAATTGTCTCGTATATTTTACATAGTACCTACTTACTTGTATTTTTTATGTATTTTTTATGATTAAATTAATTAAATGCATTTTTAAGGAAAGACCGTCGTATTGAACTGATTTATGAAAACTAATCTGTTTAATTCGAAACCGAAAAAGACATTTCCTAAGTAATAAATTTTACTTTCTTTTTTGCTTACCCTATTTCCAACGTCACTGCACGCCACTGGGAAAAACTTTCTTATTTGTGGGTTTAGAAGAAAAAGTTATTCTTTATAAAAACGTCTGATTGTGTTGAAACTACAATTTTGAATACCAAATTTACGATTAGTATACAGGGTACATCAAAAATAACATTTTTAATGATTTTGATTTCGATTTTTTTTTGAAATTATATGAAAATATTTTCAAAGCCGTGACTTATTACACCAATTGTGCAAAAAAGTCTAATAAACATTTTTCTCAAAGTGGTTAATTTCATCATTTAAATGAAATCCAAAAAACTAAAAATGTTGTTTGTGACTCACCATGTTTTAAAACGTTTTTTTTTTGTAGACGTAGAAGAAAAAGTCACTCTTTATAAAAACGTCTACTTGTGTTGAAACTACAATTTCGAATACCAAATTTACGATTACTATACAGGGTTAGCCAGAAACAACATTTTTAGTTTTTTGGATTTCGTTTCAAATAAATTTACGTAAACTATTGTTGCTTTCCTACTTAGAATATAATTTTATATCTGGCCGAATAACGATTTTGTTGTAAGAAAACTATTTCTTATTTGTATTTTTATTATTACATGTCATAGGTATTTCTTCATTTTATTTAATCATAAATTATAAAATATTAAAATAAATAACGTTCTATTCAAACGTGGTACCACCGAGTTCAGAGCATAGTTCAACTCGATATCTGGATTCCCGATAACAATACCTAATTTGCTGTATTGGGATATTTGCAATGACTTATCTTATTTTTTCTTTCAAGAGATCTAGGTTATTATTGAAATTGGTTTTATACACATGTTGCTTCAGATATCCCCACAAATGAAAGTCCATAATTGTGAGATTGGGACTCCAAGGTGGCCACTCATTTGGACCATACCTTCCAAACCATTTGTTCCCAAACTGATGATTTAGCCAATCACGAACAATTATCGTGGAATGAGCGGGACAGCCGTCTTGTTGGAAATGTAATTTTATTCGATCAGCTAAAGGTATATCTTGCAAATGATCATAAAACAAAGTGTTCAGAAAATGCAAATAAGTGTGTTGATTTAAATTGTTTTCAATAAAATATGGTCCAATGATTCCATTGTAAGTAATAGCACACCACACGTTAACTTTTTGTGAATACTGTCTTCTAGAGCGGATACGAAAATTAGGATTGTCGCGGCTCCAATAGCGACAGTTTTGCGAACTAACTACCACACTTGTGGTAAGCGTTGCCTCGTCCGAGAAAATAATATTATTAACAAAACTTCTTTGTCTAAGGATATGTTCCCCTATCAACAAACAAAAATCCAAACGCTTCATGTCGTCATTTTCTTCCAGAAAATGATTAAATTTAGGTTTGTACGGACGAATTTTATTGAATTTTAATATTTTTTCTACTAGAGATTTACTCACATTACCAATTTGAGAAGATCTTTTTCTTAAAGACAGTTTGGGAAAATTTCTAACTGAATCCATTGTCATTACAGTTACAGTATCATCTTTATCATACTTTTTTTTCTCCCTTTTTTTATTTAAAACACTACCAGTTCTCATGAATTTTATTACAAATTTTTTTTAAACCCTTGTCCGTGAGAGAAACAGCAGGCCATATCTCATGGAATTCTCGAAGAACTGCCATATAGCTTTTTTCATGTCCTAAACCATAACTTCGCACAATATAAATTCTTTGTTCTAACGTTAGCATTTTCTAATTTCACTATTATGCAGATTTATGAGAAAATTATGACACAAATATCAACAATTTGAAAGATGCAAAGTAACTAAAACATTTCATTTATTTAGAACAGGCCACTTGATCTTTTATTATTTTAATAGTAGCTTTGAAATTAACCACTTTGAGAAAAATGTTTATTAGACTTTTTTGCACAATTGGTGTAATAAATCACGGTTTTGAAAATATTTTCATATAATTTCAAAAAAAAATCGAAATCAAAATAATTAAAAATGTTATTTTTGATGTACCCTGTATACTAATCGTAAATTTGGTATTCGAAATTGGAGTTTCAATACAAGCAGACGTTTTTATAAAGAATAACTTTTTCTTCTAAACCCACAAATAAAAAAGTTTTTCCTCTTCCGAACTCTATCAGTGGACACACTGTATGATCTTAAAGTTTTATATCAACAGACAATTTATAATTACTAATAATATGGTCAATAATTGAATTTGATTTATTTAAAATTACTTTAGTTGGTAAATTTAAATCATTTAATATTTCGAAACCATTACTATTTAGCATGTTCACATATCAAATATTAGTATTATTTTTTTCTAATATATTTATGTTCATGTCACCCAACATAAATACATTTTTATATTAGTGCAGTATTGAATCAAAATCATTTATAAAGTTTTTAGTGTTAGATGATGGTGGCTTATAGGTAACACCGATATTAAAATTCAAACTTTGTAAATTTATAATTATAAATTGATAATTTTCAGATATTTTAATAGTTTTTATGTTAAAATTTATATTATTTTTTAAATAGATTGCTATACCTCCACCTCTTGGTTGACGACAACAGTGTACAGCGCTAAAAATTTGTTGTCTATCTTTTAGACCCAGGCTGTCGAGTGGTTTATTTTAGCCTAAGACGTACGGAATTTGTTGAAATAACACTCACAATTGAAGCATTGGGTAGAAAAATAGCGTTAGACTATTAACGCTCTTTTTCGTATTATTGGCTAGAAATGATTATTGCGCCATCTAGTATAGATTAGTCAAAACCGAACTTGAATCTGGCGTAAGGGTGCAGATATATATTGGAATGATGGGCATAGTGAATAACGCTGTTTCTCCATGAAACGTCAAAACTTGTCGAACTAGTCTGCGAAAAACTATAAGGTACAAAGGAAACACTTAATAATGTTGTCAAACATTTTTAATAATAGTAGTGATTCAAGTGAGAATTCATCAGAAAGTAGTGATGAAGTTGTCGAGAAGAAGGGGGGGTCGAAAAAAGACGAGGAGTAAGAACACATGGAAAAAAGAGGTTATCAAAGAAAAAAGGAATTCTGGACAAGCATATTCTACATTAAATGGTAAAAATGTACCCAGAAAATCATTCAGGTAGTACCTACGTAATATTGTATTGAATTAAATTATTTTATTACAGTATTTTTGGTAATTTTTCAGCCAAGTGACTGAATGTTGCCGTCAAAATTGCGCCAGAATCATAAGAGTAAATTCCTAAAACCATATATTTTCATCCTTTTGGGAGACAGGAAACAAAGTTCAACAAGACACATATCTCTTAGGCTGCTTGGAGAGAAAGTTAAAGAAGCAACAAATGACCGATCCAAATGCGAAACTTCGAGACTTCCAATGGAAATATTTTCTATTTGTGGAAGGTCTCAAAATTGAAGTCTGTCGAAAGTTTCAGATCAAAGTTCTTCAAATTTCGGAGATGAGGTTAAGAACGGTCCAAAACTACAAGAAAACATGTTAAATTATTGGTTTTACTATTATCTCTTTAACTAAAATCATTTTTTTCGTAAACAGGCCAACCTGTGACAGAAAGAAGAGGCGGGCATAGTAATCGTCCTCACAAGATTCCTCAAAACATTTGGGAATTAGTGAAAACTCACTGGGGTATGTATCCACATAAAGAGACACATTATGGACGCAAGAGTAATAGGAAGTACTTTGAAAACCCATCTCTCAATGTAAAGATGATATATGAAGGATTCAAACAGTACTATTCTAATGTAGTGGGCGTTGTTCTGACGATCAGCTATAACACCTATCACAGATATTTTCGTGAAAATAGTGAGTATTCTTTTCGACAACCACGAACAGACGTATGCGATTTCTGTGCTCAATGCAAAGTTCTATTAGAATCCAACCCTGAAGATCCATGCAAACTCAAACTTGAGCTTTACAAGAAAAAAAGTGGAGGCGTACAATCAACTGAAGAATAACCTGATGTCAGGTATGCAAGAAAATTCCATCAAAGACACCATTATCATTGAGTTTGATTATGCCCAGAATTTACCATTACCCAAGTTGAATAATATAACATCTCAGTTCTACAAAAGACTATTGTGGTTGTACAACTTCAATGTACATTGCCACAATGATCAGACCAGTTATTTTTATTGTTTCCTGAAAACAGATGCAAAGAAGGGGCCAAACACAGTATGTTCCTTCGTTTATGATTTTCTGAAGAAAAAGGTAAAAGAGTTCCCGAATTTAAGGAATATTGTTTTCCTATCAGACTCCTGTGGAGGACAGAATAAAAACATAACTGTGGTCATGTTTAACACATGGTTGGCAAGAAATCTCAATGTAACGATTGAACATATCTTCCCAGTTAGGAGACATTCGTACAATCAATGCGACCGCAATTTTGGAAGGTACAGCATTTTATTGAAGAACATTGAAACTGTAGAAACAGCGCAACAATATTTAAAAATTATGGCAAATTGTAGAAACAAACCTAGTCCGTTTAATGTGTTTATGGCGAGTTACCTCATAGAAGATTGGAAAGAAGCATTGATGAAGATCTTCTCAAAGGCACCGACAGCAAAGACCCGGCGCTTCGCTATACAGCGATTCGTAAAAATTAAGTACAAGCCTGACGGAATTATTTGTCCGTCTAAAGGTTACAGCTGGCCAGAGCCTGATTTCCTTTTCAAGAAAAACCTTTCATCTACAGCGAAGTATAAGCTCAATCTTCAAAGAGTTCCTTACGCAGGGGTTAAGGAAGAAAAGAAGGAAGATGTATTAGCACTCACTTCATATTTAAAACATGAGAGCGCGGAATGGATCAAAAACGTCATTTGCCACACGGAACGAGCTGAAAATGGAAGCACCTCAGAGTCTTCAGCATATAATTCAGATTCCAGTGAAAACGAGACGGACTGATTCCTGTACTCGATTTTTCTTTTTCAAATACTTACCCAATGTCTATAAATATAATCTGAAGGGTTATTTGTGATTAGAATTATAAAATATTAAATATATACAGGGTGTTTCATTAAGGTCGAAGAGCGGCCATATCTCGGAAACTATTGGGCATAGAAATTCAGGAAAAAAAAATTAATGACTAAAGTGGCCATGAGAAAAGCCTGGAAATAATTTTTAAGTTCCGCATTTTGCCGCAAGGGGGCGCAATTGAAAAGTAAATTTTTAAATTTTAGATATCTCCGAAAATTACACGTTAAGGTATATTTTTGATAACACCATTAAAAAGCTTGGTCAATTTTGCATAATTTTGGTCCCATGCTTATTGGCGTACCGACTTTAGTAAGAGTGGGGGAAGCTGTTGAATGTGTAATCATTTAAATCGCTGTAACTTATAAACCACTTATCCGATTTTAGCAAACTAAAACTTGTTTGGAAGAGAAATGTAAGTACTTTTAACTATCGTCTTGAGTGGTCCATGATACTTCTCAATAAAAATACAAGAGGGCGCAATTTGCAATAATAACACATTTCTTAACTTTATTCATTTATTTCAAATCATACGGTATAATTATGATACCATAATCGAAAAGTAGATCAAATTTGATACAAAAAATGTCAAAACCGCAGTTCCATATCTCCATCCGTTTCAGAGTTATTGCCAATAGAATAATTTTTAAAACTTTAAATGAAGAAGCAGTTGTTTTCAGTTTTGTGATCAAGCATTCCATGACAAAAAATATTTTTAAACTTTATGGTTAGGTAGGTTTGTTTCTCATTATTCCAATGTCAAACTCCGTGCCTTCCTTCACACTTTATCTAGGCTTAGGACTAGTCCAAATCATGTAAAATACAAAATTTGGAGCGTGTTTCAAGGCCAACGGGCCATAAAACAGTATTGAAATAATTATCGGAAACTATTGAAGGAAACAATATTCATGGAAAGCTTCTTAGGAAAACAATTGAGAGACTTTATAAATGTTCAAAATGACCTCCGTTGTGCAAAATACAACGATTAATTCTTTTTCTAGAACTAGAGACAGCTGTTTCAATTTCAGCTCGTGAAATCGAATTTAGTGCATTTTCAATTCGCTCAATAATGTTGTCTCGTGTGGTTGGTCGCGTTTTATATACAATATCTTTTATTCGCCCCCACAAGTAAAAATCTAACACAGTTAAATCCGGGGATCTAGGTGGCCAAGCAAATAACCTTCCAATCCAGCGATTTGGGTATCCAATATCTAAAAAATCACGGACCATATGCGAAAAGTGTGCCGGGCATCCATCATGTTGATACCACATGGATGTTCTTAGGCCAATAGGAACATCTTCTAAAAGGATAGGCAAGTCATTTTGTAAAAAGTTTAAATAAGATTCACCATTTAGATAATCATTAAAAATAAACGGTCCGATAATTCTGTGTCCTAATACTCCGCACCACACGTTAACACTCCATCTGTTTTAGTGATCCACTTCGCGCATCCAGTGAGGATTTGTCTGTGACCAATAGTGCATATTGTGTAAATTAACTTTGCCACAGCTACTGAAAGTGGCTTCATCAGTCCATAACACGTGGGAGAGGAATTGAGGATTCTCGTTACACATCTCTCTTAGCCAATAGCAATAGTCGAGCCGTCTGTCATAATCACTTTCTGATAGCGCCTGATGTAAAACTATATGATAGGGATGCAGCTTAAAATCCCTTAGAATTCGGAACACTGCAGTACAACTTATACCTAGGTCTGAAGAAATTGCTCTTATGCTTAAATGCGGATCGGCCTCTACGTACGCAAGAACGTTTGTAATGTTGACTTCATTTCTTACTGGACGTCTTCTAAAAGCAACTGAAATGCGTCGTACACTTCCCGTTTGCCTTACGCATATTGCCAGTCGCTGAAATACTGCTCTGCCATAGTGCCTTCGTTCAGGATATCTGAGAGCATATTCGCGTTCCGCTATAGGCGCATTTTGAAAACATTCAAAATATACGGCCAGCATATCGTAAGCTTCGGCATTGGTATAAGCCATTTTTGAAAGGTACGTATCACACCGACTACATTTAAAAATATTAACTTCCTCTGGATCCTTATGCCGGAGAAGGTGCATTTTTAAAGTACTTTTCCGAATGCTTTGATAATCACACAGACTACATTTAAACATATTAACTTCCTCTGGATCCCTATGTCGAAGAAGGTGCGACTCTAAAGTATCTTTCCGAATGCTTTGATAATCACACTGACTACATTTAAACATATTAACTTCCTCTGGATCCTTATGCCGAAGAAGGTGCATGTTTAAAGTACTTTTCCGAATGCTTTGATAATCACACCGACTACATTTAAACATATTAACTTCCTCTGGATCCTTATGCCGGAGAAGGTGCCTTTTTAAAGTACTTTTCCGAATGCTTTGATAATCACACTGACTACATTTAAACATATTAACTTCCTCTGGATTCTTATGTCGGAGAAGGTGCTTCTTTAAATAACGTTTCTGAATGCATTGATAATCACACTGACTACATTTAAACATATTAACTTCCTCTAGATCCTTATGTCGGAGAAGGTGCGTCATTAAACTACCTTTGTGAATGCTTTGATAATCACACTGACTACATTTAAATATATTAACTTCCTCTGGATACTTATGTCGGAGAAGGTGCCTATTTAAATAACGTTTCTGAATGTTTTGATAATCACACTGACTACATTTAAACATATTAACTTCCTCTAGATCCTTATGTCGGAGAAGGTGCGTCATTAAACTACGTTTGTGAATGCTTTGATAATCACACTGACTACATTTAAATATATTAACTTCCTCTGGATACTTATGTCGGAGAAGGTGCCTATTTAAATAACGTTTCTGAATGCTTTGATAATCACACTGACTACATTTAAACATATTAACTTCCTCTGGATTCTTATGTCGAAGAAGGTGCCTCTTTAAACTATATTTCCGAATGCTTTGATATTCACACTTATCGCATTTAAACTCAACTTTCTCTGAACCCTTACGACGGAGATGTTTATATACATTTCTTTGCCGAAATACCCTCAAGTCATTCTCAACTTTCACGGTAAGTTTCTGAGTAACCCGATTATTCCGCTGCTGTTGGATCTGGATTAAGCAATCTTGATGTTCTTCAATGCTGTAATAGAGAAAAACATTGTTAAGTTATATTAATCGTACCAGTTAATTTATCAGCAATATTACCATATACAGGAACGTTTCTTTAAATGTTTAACCGAATGGGCGATTTTTTTTGAATCAGGTACATAACGAAAAATTAAATATTCAGAATGAACGCCAAGGAATACCTGATTTTGAATCTAAAGTTCTTTGAGCAGACGAAACGCCATTTACAAATAGTAGGATATTCAATAAACATAACCATCACTACTACTGGAGTGGAGAAAATTTACATAATTTAGGAGAAAGGCGATTGCAATCTAATGTAACAAAGGTGTGGCATTATAGGTAATTTGGAATAAATCCGCAGAGTACTAGTCTTACAAATGAATAAAACTTAAATTCTTGATTTAGACAACCATTTGATTAGGTTTCTCAATTCCGAAGAAAATCTAACTAAAACTGTTTCAAACACAGATTATTCCAGCAATTGAATTGCGTAACACTTGGTTTCTACGACATGGCGGTCCAGCCCACAATATCAGAGTGGTGATGAAGATTCTTAGACACACTTCAAAAAGATCTATTACGTGTAGTTGGTGTCAGCGTGACGTCCACCCCTTTACATGGCGTTTAAGACGGTTTTTGATTGTCTCGGGCGCCACCGAGGGGGAAATCACCTGCCAATATTTGTACACTAAAGTTCCCTTTTTGTAACAAGTTCCCGCAATTCCCCATGAATTCCTCCTAAATGCCTCCATATTCCTATAAGTTCCCACAAATTCCTATAAATTCCTGCAAATTCCTATAAATTCCCATAAATACCGCAAAGTCTTTATTAACCAAAACCACACTAGCATTTTGAAAGTAGACAGAAAATAAAAGAAATTGATGTAAAAATGTTACAACACATAAAAATTTAAAAAAAGAACACATTCTTGGGTATAGGTACCCACAATTTTATTATTTTCTCTGCTCGAACAAGGAAAGGTGAGGGAAAGTTTTACAGGAAAGAAAATGCAGACGAAATAAAATATTTAATAAAGTATTTTTAGCTTTAATTACAGTCCTGTTAAAAGAGTTATCAATAAATATATAACAAAATATGGATTAAGCCACTTTCCTTATAATTAATAACAGAAGCAAAAAGTAATAGAACTCATACATAACAGTATATTATTTACCTCTCGATTTACCCTTAATTACCAAAGATATTTATTCACAATTAACAAATTAACTAAATTTTTTCTGATATATACTTCTAAGTAATTATTGAACTATCAAATATATTTAATTTTAAAACATTGGGTGGTTCTGATCGGGCTAGCAAGGTAGAGGGTCGGTTTCGGTAGTGAAGTTTTTTGCGGCTAAAATCGATATTCCTTAAGCGATAAGAAACGAACGAACTATAGTGTATTAAAAAACTTATAAACTAAATTATATGAACGTCTTTAACGGGGGGAAACCCCCTGATGATATTCGCCCCACTGGGTATTTCTGAATTTACTTCCTGTTTAATGAAACTAAATACACCTGAATTTGCCATTCCCTCCTGTAAATTGAAATTAACAAGAAAAATGCTTAAGACGTATGTCGCACATTTATTTATGGAGGTCTCGCCGGTATATGCTAATACGATTCCTACATACAAACCGGAGCGCTTCGCCGAGGGAGTGTTAGGTTTGGATTTTAAACCCCTTACAGAAATCAACTAAATATATATTTTATATTTTAAAACGTTAAAATATTTTACTACGTTGGCGTCGGTTTCAGGAGAGGTACGCGCATTCTCAAAACAAGCAGGAGATAAGTAACCTTTTTAATATTTTAACAATAAGCTAATTACTTTAAGTCTGTAAAAATGTTTATTTTTTATTATGTTTAGAAAAGAAAATTACCTTTATTGTCTCGACCCAGCTCCAAATGTATTCCAGTTACCTACTTCTTAATATTTGCAAAATGTTTTGCGCTGTATTTTTTTTTAATTTTCTCTTTTTTTACTTGTACACCTCTGCATTGCACTATCCTGAAAGCCGGTTTAAATAAGAAGTTTCTTATGGTATCACCAAACACCTGAGATTATAGAGTGTAAAAATCAGTTGGATGTTTTGTTGGTCATGAGTCGGCATGATGAAAGATGTGTGGAAGCGTACAAGGAGTGTAAGCGAAAATATGACAGGCTGCTTGTAGATATGCGCAAAGCTAAATATGGTGAACGCATTGCAAGCAGTGAAAATAAATCAAAATGTGTTTGGCAGATTGTAAGAGAAATCAAGGGAAATGCGGCTCGTGAGACAGGCTGTCAGATTCCAGGTGACCCAAGCATGATCGGCAATTACTTCAACAATTTTGTAATTCATGCAGCCCAAAATCTTGTAAAAAATTTACCAACATCAAACAATTTTAATACTAACATTCCGCATCACTACAGATCTTTTTTTCTTACCCCCATAACAGTTGTTGAAGTCATAAGTATAATAAGAAGGCTAAAAAGCAAAAAAAGCACAGGTTATGATGAGATGTCTAGCACTCTAATAAAGCAGTTTTCTGAGGAGCTGGCACTACCTCTGTGTTATATCATTAATAACTCTTTCAAACATGGGATTTTTCCAAACGAACTGAAACTGGCAATCGTCAAGCCTCTGCACAAGAAAGGGGATCCCACCCACATTGAAAACTACAGGCCCATCAGCCTAATATCAACTTTTTCTAAAATTATCGAAATGGCAATGTGTACTAGGCTGCTAAGCTTCTTCTACAATGAGGGACTTCTCAGCCAGTCGCAGCATGGGTACCTAAAGGGAAAGTCAGTAGAAACAGCCGTGTATGACTTTGTTGAGAGAGTGGTGAATGGCTTTGAGAATCATGACTTATCAATGGGATTGTTTTTAGATCTGTCAAAGGCCTTTGACAGCCTGGACCACAAAATATTATTAGAAAAACTAGAGCGGTATGGCATTAGGGGCCCTGCCCTGCCCTGAACTGGATACACTCTTATCTTTATAACCGTAGGCAAAAGGTGGTGATCGAGAGTAATGGGACACGGCACTTCTCTGAGGAGGGTACCATGCAGATGGGAATACCACAGGGAAGTGTCATGGGTCCATTGCTATTTATCTTTTATGTCAATGATTTAGCATCACAAATAATAAACCAAGACTGCCAACTGGTGACCTTTGCTGACGACACTAACATTTTAACAATAGCAAAATCGCTTAACGAGTTATTACAAATATCAAATGACCGGTTAGAGACAGCCGAGGAGTGGTTTAAACTTAATAGATTAATTTTATTCTAAATGCTGAGAAAACTCATGCAATTTGCTTCCGAACGGGACGGAGAGACGCAGCCATTCCTGGCGAGGTCTCGCTTCGTTCTCGGATGGTGGCACTGGAGGGAAGCACTAGGTTCCTTGGACTTGACATAGACCAGAATCTGGACTGAGCCGGACAGGTTCGCGGGGTTTGCAGAAGAATCAACTCTGCATGCTACTCCCTGAGGGTCATGGCAAGGTACTTACATAGAGACGATCTCAGAGCCGTTTATTTTGCAAACATTCACTCAGTGCTTCGCTTCGGAGTCATGTTTTGGGGGGGAAGTGTGGACGCAAAGCGCGCTTTTATAGGACAAAAAAAAGCTGTTCGCATTCTAACAGGACTTCCGTATAGAAATACATGTAGGGGTAAATTCAAAGAACATAAAATCCTAACACTTCCGGGTCAGTACATATACGAGTGTCTCGTTTTTCTGTTTAAGAATAAACACAAATTTTGTGAGTTTGAGGTACGACATGGGTTTGGCACGCGCTGGGTAGGCTACAACATCCCCGTGCATAGACTAGCAAACACTGAGAGGGGACCTGCTTATTCTTGTGTGAAATTTTTCAATAAGCTAAACGATCAAATAAAGACTGAAACTAATTTTAAAGTTTACAAAAAAAACGTTTTTAATCTTTTAATACAAATAGAACCTTATACGGTGGAAGAATTTTTAAATTACTAAAATACCATTTTTAACTAAATGTTTGTGCTTGTTGCAGTGTTTTTGCAGTTGCATTTTAAATGTATTTATGTATTTTTTTTTTCTTTTTTAATGTGTTAAAACCTAAATTTAATTACTTGGGCTAATCCTGAACTGTTTTAATGGTTCTGTTAGTATGTACCTATTTTATTTTAGTATTTTATTTTATGATAGTCATAGGTCATGCGGTTGATCCCGTAAAGAATTTTTACCTTTTATGAATTTTGACGCTTTCTCACTAAACTTAGGTAAAACTTAATAAGTTTGTAGCCTACTTTTTTTGAATAAAGAGAATTTTTGAATTTGAATTTTTGAATTTGAATTTGAATTTGAATTTATCTGCTGGTACCGGCTGGTGAAAATTCAAAAACAGAATTTCTCATATGACAGATTTTTTAACCATCTATAAAGACATCCCTGGCATATCCAGAAAAATGGCTACCGAACTGCAGCCCTCGGCCAACCGAAAGAAACATTTTTTAACTACCTAATGATTTTATTTTTGTCTTTTTTTATGTCAGCTTTCTTCCTTTCGAAAACAAATGCTTGGATGCTCCGCTGACCTTATCAATAATCCATACAATAATTGTTAATAAATGCTTGTACGGTAATGCAGTATAATGACAATGTGCATATACATATAAAAACACAAACATTAATAAATACTCTTACGATGATATGGCTATTAAAAATCGTTATTAATCGTTTTTCTTTAAATTGAATTAATTTTATATATTATGCACTATAGGTACGATAAGTATTATTTTATGAATAGAAAAATAGACTTACTTACCTACTATCCAGCCTACTATTTATTATTACACTATAATAATAATATGACAAAGTCCATAGCACAAGCTTTGTTGGAAACAATATCCAACACCTTTTTTAGATTAAATCTATTTTTAGGTTGGCAATACTGCAGAATTGCCTCCCCATTTTTATACGCGTCGGAAGTATCAAAAATTGTATTGGCACGACTGGTGACGCGATATCACTCTCTCTCGTTCGCGAGGAGGTGTGAGTATGTGCTCAATATTATAATGTTTCCTACCAAGTTATTTTATATAAATATTAAAAAACTAGCTCTGCCTTTTGGGCTTCTAAGTGAGCTCTGGTTTCTTACCATCTTACACCCAACCGTTATGTAAATAGTGTTCCTAAACAAGTTGTGTAAATAAAAAGTGTATATACGTTCGAAGATCAGTTTCCATTTTGTTTTCAAATCAGAACATCAGAGTATTCCCGGATTTCAGTCTACCTAAACTTTTAATACAGTCCACTTTCAATATCAAAATTATCCCTATGTGTTTCGCACAAGCTTATTGCCTCGCTTACTGCTGTGCACGTACACTGCACCTGTACCGGAATAACTGTTTATAATTTGAATGAAAACCGAACAAACCCGAATTGATCCGAAAAAGCATTCGTAACGTTTCCTGCGCATGCTCAGTGTTAATAAATGCCCTAAATTCCCCATGAATGCTCATAAGTTCCCCACGAATGCCCATAAATTCCTTATAAATGCCCCAAGTGCCTAATAAATTCCTCAAATTCCCTATAAATTCCTTAAATGCCTTATGAGTTCCTCAAATTCCCCATAAATTCCCCTAGGGTGTACACTAAAATTCCTAGGTGATATCCCCCTTAAAATAAAAGTAACGAATATTGTAAAAAAACAGGTGATTGGTCGTGTTTATCAAAACCAGTTTAAATTCAAAGTATAACTACCTATAGTGGGACATGCAATAATTTTCTCTTATTGTGTAAGACCTTGTAAATATTATTTAATTTATTAATTAACAAGCTCACTTAAAACATGAAAAACAATTCAAAATAGACAAAAAAAATTAAACAAACTTTTTGTACCAATTAGAAAATTATTGTCCCAGTATACAATGGTTTTACCCGAGTTTCACCTATACCTAAGCTTAAGCAAAGTATACCTGTATTCGTTTGTTTCAGATTCGTCTATCTTAATGTCTAGTTCTTCATTTTTCAATTTCCACTCTGTATAGTTTAAATTATACATTTCATCACATCCATTTACTGCTTCACTCTCCTCAACTTTAACCTCTGGTTTTGTTTGATCAGGAAATATTTGTTTGCCGCTGCAAAACATAAAATGGTGATTGTGTCAATTACCCTATACAGCGAATTTTTTCCTAATTTTTTTTATAGCCTAATTTGAAGTCTATTTTTTTTTTAATGTTACAACTTACTTCCTGAAGGCTTAAAAAGCATACATACCTAGCTTTAGACTGTTTGTAATAGAATGAAAACTTCACTTAGGCCTACCTACATTAATTAGTTTGTAAGCAATCCACTTCACTGATCACGGTGATGAGTGTGCAATTACTCTCGGGACCAGAGTTATAACAAGCACAGTTTACAGACTTTACAATTTAAAAATTAGAATTACTTAGGTATTTAAAAAAAATTTAAGTTTCCAACAAAAAAAAATTAACCCCCCCCCCCCCCCCAAGCCTAATTATGAGGGTACCTATCAGGAACACTAGGACCGAGACTAGTACCTACTTTTAACGAAACACAAATAAATAAAATTCTGAGATCAGCAAACTTACCTCGATTGCCCCGTTTCCTCATCGTCACTGTTCTCAGTTTTTATTTTTTGCTTTTGTTGCGTAAAAAACTCTGTTGGATCGCTGCATTGATAATTTCTTTTCTCCTCCAAGTCACACATGTTTATAAACAATTTAATTCAGGAGAACCGCGACCTTATTGATTAATCACAGACGGCAAAAAATATCAAAAGTGAAAATCGTGTTCATGTGACAAAAAGTTTGTGGTGGTATTTTTAAAGAATCAAAGTTAGGTTATCTTGTACTTTGTCATACTTTTGGCATTCTCGCATCAGTGTATCAGAGCAAACAGCCAGCTTAGCGCGGACCCGGATGACGCCTATGCCAATTTCACCACTGCATTTAAATTTCATTTGCACATATTGTAATAAACGTTAGTGTCTGTCTTATTTTGTAATCCCCATTTTCTCGTTTTAGGAAAAATGGGTAGAAATCCTTTTTTTCTACACATGTGCTAAAAAAACGCTTTAAAATGCCGGGTAAGTGATAATTTTTCTTTTATAAATTGTATTCAACGAAATGTGAGAATAACGCAAGTTTAAAACGTTTTAGAACAACTAAAATACGACTTTTTAAGTGCACATTTTCGACTCAATTATTAAAGATGGCCACAAGAATCGAAAAGAACCAACAACTCTGTACCTATATACTGTAGGAGATATTTAATATCTCGCTCTACGCGTTTCGGTTTCTTAAATCATTTTCAAGAGCTGTATAATATAAACACAAACTTTACATTAAGGACACAAACAAGCTCACAATGGCGAGCACAGGTTAACATTAGGGGGCTTAACCTCCCTAAGAAATTGTCACCTGTCAAAAATCATTTCACTTTTAGGTCTGCTTTAAGGTCTAAGGAAGCGCGAAAATTTGTTGGCACCCTAAAGCGACGATGTAAATTTACAACTGAAATGCAATTAAGCAGATTCGAGCATCTCTTTTTAAAGAAAAGCAACTGCAGGTAAAAATATATTTAATAAAATATCCTATTTAGACATTTCGAAAAATTGCGAGTAACGCACGTAACGACATGGAAACCACAGTTGAAACTGAGGTAAAACGTGATCTTATTTAATATATTTTGAATTTAAAATGTGAACCCCTAAAATGTTAAATTTAATTAACACGGTACGGTAGAGAGCCAATTTAAGGGGAGAAATAGGTCATTTTCAGGAAAATGGTATCAAGAATATGCATGGCTTGCGGGGAATGAAACCATGCACAGAAATAGATCTGTGGTGAGACCAAAATTAAACTATTTTGCTGGATTGTTGACCAAGCAGTTCATTTCAAATTGAAAATAAGAACAAAATCCGTACCCGCTAAACATGGAACATTCTTGAAATATTTCATGTTCGCCGAAGTATCGCAAAAATGAAACATATCATTTATGTATGTCAGAAATGTTAGAGAATCGTTTTCTTTTTGATTTTGATGTCATTTCAATGGTTTAGTTATTGCGTTCTTTCGTGTTTTTGTAACGGCACAAATATTTTTCCGCAACATCAAGTACTTTACATTAGTACCAAAAATGTTGTAGGAAAAGCATTTATTTATTTTGTGCGTATAGTGTATTGTAAATAGAACCGAAAATTTAATTGTATCTACTGCCACTCTACCGTGGTTGTTTTGACATTTTCCTCTGACGGAAGAACTTCATACCCAGTAAATTAAACCAATAATTTCGGGACCTAGTAGCCTTAAACATATTTTTAGGGGACATAAAATCAAAATAACTGACCAAATGCTATACAAATTAACCAGAATCCCGATAAAATGCCAGGTAATGAAAATATAGTAGTTAACCACCACGGTCCACGGCAGTGGGTCAATAGACACACCCACCAATGTACTGATGCTGAGTCAGAGTTAAATTTTTGAGTTCTGTGGTCAGAGTGCTTTTTATCCTAATTTTGATTCGATCCAAAAAAAAGAAAACAGTATAATTACCACAATCAGTGAAGGTGTTTACTACTCCAAACAAAAATAATTGTGATAATGGTGATAATACATTGGTAAGTGGGTACCTAGATATTATATATTATTTTAGTGTCAACAATCTAACCTAAAAATCCGACGTTTTCCAATTTTCATCATCAGTCGATTACATTATTTGCGAATTTTGTAGCATTTAGAAGTTTTTTATTTCTGCAGCGTACTGACGGAATAAATAAGTAAATAAATAATTAATTGTAGGATTTGTTTTTAAGAAAATTTTGATCATTTATTACTTTTAGGATGAAACCTCGGATGAAACTTTGGAAGGAACGGAAAATAACTAAAGATTCTAAAACAAAGAAGTTCAAGTAGACTGTTAACAGTATTGATATAATTAAGTGGATAATAACTTAAAAATAAAAACTATTAGGTAGGTACATATACAGGGTATTTTGTTATGGTTTATATGAAGTGGATTTTTAACTACCTTTAGATCAAAGTTCACTTGAGTAAAGTTTTAATATTTTGTTATATTGTTAACCTTAAAGGTGTTTTATGTTAGTCCTTTTTATTTATTTTTTTAAATGTTTTTGCAGGAATCCTCATAAGATTTTAATATTAATAAGGTTCTAAAATCTAGTTATAGGTATTATTGTGTTAGATCAAGTTTTGATGCGGCTGGATTTTGTATTTAAACTTTATTGTAAATATTCCCATGTTTTGAAAATAAATTTTGTGATTTACATTTAATTTTGTGAATTATTTATGGGTTCACTTGCAACGTTTGGTAACATTCTCGAAGTGTAAATTTGAAACATAGCTTACAAATTAACTTGCAACATTTCGTAAACATTTTTTTTTAATGTTTCAATGTGATATGTTTGAAACATTGCGAAATGTTTCCTTGGTACATTTCAATGAAACATTTCTGAGGTAGGACATTTTCAGTTACATAAACATTTCTCAAACATTTATCTGCAGTTTAGTGATACGTTTCAAGGTTTAAATGTATGTTTATGAAACATCTCTGGAACTAAAAATTGTTTAGCGGGTAGTTCGAACTGATTCGGAGCATGATATTTCCAAGGAGCGCATGTGCCTCAGTTTACTAAAACTTGATTTATTTTATTTGGTAAACGAAACATTTACCTATTCGACTCGAGTCGATCGTCACCCACATCTATGTCAAATGAGCGAGGAATTTCGTGTCTAAAGAGCGTTAAAACTTATTTTCATAATACAATTAACCGGGAACGACTGTCAATAGGACCAAAAATGAGAAAAAAAAAGGTGATACTATTTATACATATTATCAATATAATGAATAAAGAATGTGTGATTTTCTTACACCTACCTTCTTTCTTTCTTTCTTTTTATTATTGGCTCTGCCCTGAGGGGCAATTCTGCCAGCACATTAGAAGTGACCGTAACCTTGTCGGGCTCTAGACCCTGTCACGAACATATATGTATTAGTACTATATGGCGCCTTGCCCATTTAACCAATGTAAACGTAGTGAAGCCGAGGTTCCTTGTTTCGCCAGGGTCATTTCGCGCAGTGCGCATGCGCGAGGAAAAGAAAATAGACATTTGTTTTACCGGAAAAAAAAATGAGGTTATCACATTTGACTTTGACAACTGGACCGAAATTTGTAAACAAACATTAAAGTTCTTGATTTGTTTAAGATTTTGTATATTATTTCGATTGAGAAAAGAAATAGAACGCAGGTAAACATATTAATAAAACTTTTATTAGATATTTTACAATTATTCTTAGAGTTTAACAAGTAAAATAATAGGTTTTTGTAGGATTCTTTGAAGTACATGCAATTTTCGGTAAAAATAGGTAGGTACCTAAGTATATCAACAGCAGCAAATGAAAATAATCTTTAGAAAATGGACTACCTAGTTATTGTTCCCTCACGAAATTAACGTAGGTAAGTTAAAAGGAAGGAACATCCGGTCGAGGTACATACCTGTAGAACGATAAATCTTTGTTTAAGTTTTTACGCCTGTTTAAAATAATGTGAAATATTCTGTTTTGCCTCGGCATAGTCACAAAATTATCACACTTTACACACACAATCAAAATTTGCAGAAAAGTAAAGATAAACAGTACACAAAAGCCGTTAATTATACCTAATCAACTAGATGAAGTGAACTGTCAAACAAAAATAACATTTGCTAAAGATTTCGAGGTTATGTCGAGTAAAATTGAGACGTTGTCACGTTGTCACCTTCCAGTTATATGAAATTGTTATTTAACGCGTTTTAGTTTAGAAATGGAAACAAATAATTTGAAAGCACTTGGAAGTACAGACGTAATGCTTATTTTATCTACTTTCATTTTGTAATATGAATTTTACAGTTCTGTAAATCGTTTTGTAAGGGCATCTATTACAGCACTAGTGCTGTAATAGATGCCATTACAGCACTAGTGCTGTAATAGATGCCCTTACAAAACGATTTTTAATAGCAGGTGCATTTTTATTTTTAAAAATGCCTTTTGCCAAATATTTTTATTCATAGATGAAAGTAGATAAAATTTTGTACAATATTCTTGTTGTAAATTCATATTACTATGTAATATGAATCTTTACAACACTTATATCGTAAATAACTATTACAATTTTTTAGCAAGATTTTTGGTAATTTTATCATTGCTCTAATTTTTTAAGGCTCACTCTTCTGCCCTGTTCTTAAGAAATAAAAGTACATTTGGCAATACCCTTACGGCGCATGCGCACAAGTCGAAATGACCCTGGATCTTCTATCTCTGTTGTTGCTTCAAGATATTCAGGGTAATAGCCATATAGTACTAATACATGTATTAGTACTATATGGCGCCTTGCCCATTTAACCAATGTAAACGAAGTGAAGCCGAGGTTCCTTGTCCCGCCAGGGTCATTTCGCGCAGTGCGCATGCGCGAGATGACGTTTGTTTTAACAGGAAAAAAATGAGGTTATTGTTATTAATTATTTCTTACGCTGTGGGTAAAGGGACTTGTTGAGTCGGAATAAAAACACAAGACACATAGTACGTGTTGACGCGAGTAAAACATTTATTCAACTACCCATCATACATCGTTGACACTTCGTTGACAATTAACAAAAACGTAACGAATAGACAGATGTCGCCACATGGCTCAAACAAGGCGGGTATTCAAAACTTTTGGTACATATTTACAACACTCCCACTTAACAAAAGTTCACGAATATCCAATTAACAAAACCAAAAAAAATTACTAAGCACTACTCAAACCCAAAGATTTCACAAACTTGGAATTTTTAACATTTTGCAATGGTTTGGTTAAGATATCAGCTATCATTTCATCAGTCGGTAAATAGTTTAAGTTAATTTTACCTTCAGATAATGCATCTCGCAGGAAATGATATCATATATCGATGTGCTTCGATCTATCATGGAAAACTGGATTGTTTGCTAGTTTTTGGGCACTTTGGTTATCATTGAATATATCAATACAATCCAATCTTCCTGTAATCTCAAATAAAAGATTTCTTAAATATATGGCCTCCTTAGCTGCTTCACATAGAGCCATATATTCAGCTTCGGTTGTCGATAAGGCAACTGTCTGCTGTTTACAGCTCTTCCATGAAACTGAACCCCCAGAAAACTTAAAGACATAGCCGGTAAAAGACTTTCTATCTTGCCTGTCTGAACCCCAGTCAGCATCCGCAAATCCTGCTAAGTCTAAACCCTCCCTGCAAAATTTCATGGAAAAGTGTTTGGTTCCCTTCAAATATCTGAGCAAACGCTTTGCACACTGCCAGTGTAACTTGGTGTAAGAATTATTGTATTGACTTAGTAGACTCACAGCATGAGAAATGTCAGGGCGTGTCTAGACAGCTATATACATCAAACTACCAATGAGTTCCTGGTAAGGAATCTTTGGATCACAAGTCTCATCCCCGACCTTACTTAAGCTGATACTGCCATCAAGCGGAGTACTAACGATCTTACTTTCTACCATGCCAAAGCGTCTTAACAATTCATCTATATACAATTCTTGATCAACTGTTATATAATCGTCATCATAATGTCGAATAATTCTAACCCCTAAACATTGTTTAGCCTCTCCAAGATTCTTAATTTTAAATTTAGAGCTTAAATGACCCTCAAGAAAGTTCATTTCTTTGGAGTCGGCTGTAAAACAGAAAAAATCATCTACATAAACTGCGACTATCGTTAACAAATTATCTTCACTTCTTTTTATATATAAGCAAGGTTCAAACTTAGACTTTTTATACCCAATACTTGACAAAACATTGTCAACTTTTTCGTTTCATGCGCGACTGGATTGCTTTAATCCATATACAGCCTTATTTAACTTAAAAACTTTGTTTTCTTTTCCTTTCAAGATAAAACCCTCTGGCTGTTTCATGAAAACAGTGTCTTTTAACACCCCATTTAAAAAAGCTGTTTTAACATCTAGATGCAAAATTTTCAAGTTTAGTTTAACAGCCAATCCTATCAATAACCTAAAAGTTGAATGTCTAACTACTGGAGCAAATGTTTCAACATAATCAACACCCTTTTTCTGAGTGTAACCTTTTGCTACCAGTCGAGCTCTATACCTATTTTGATTATTACTATCACTTTTCTTTTTGTACACCCACTTACACTGCACAACTGTTCCGGCCTCTGGTGGATCCACAAGCTCCCATGTTTCATTCTCATCGAATGAATGGATTTCTTCCAGCATGGCTTGTTTCCACTCATGCCCATCTGGCCTTGAAAGTGCCTCCGATACTGTTCTTGGAAGATCCAAAGGATCTTGTGCTTCGCCACCATTGCTAGCACCGAAGTATGTTACAAACTCATCAAAGTTTTTCTTTTTGGCCTCTCTTTGTGATCTCCTTGGAACTTCTGATACATCTGAATCATTGAGCAGCTCATCTGGGACATAATCACTATCATCATCTGAGTTTAGAGCATCATTGTACAGAGATTCATCCAAGTTTGAGGAAGATTTGTCATTTTCTTCTCCCACTGAATCTGAACCATTCCTTTGTACTTTGTCTTGTATACTGTTAGTCTCAGTACGGGGTAATGCTATGCTCGTTTTCTCCATAATGGTTACATCACGACTGACTATCACTTTTCTTGTTACAGGGTTAAAACATCTATATCCCTTTGTAGTCTCATCATAGCCAACAAGGTTATGTTTGACTGACTTCCGGTCCCACTTGTCTCTTCTGACCTTTGGAACATGAACCATGGCTATGCTCCCATACACTCGAAGATGGCTGACATTTGGTTTTCTACCCGTCCACAATTCATATGGAGTTTTCAAGAGTTTTGAAGATGCTGAACGGTTCTTCAGGTAGCATGCTGCATTACAAGCTTCAGCCCATAAAGACTTGCTCAGGCTCTCATCAAACAAAAGACACTTCGCCTTCTCAACTAGTGTGCGGTTAAAGCGCTCAGCCATTCCATTTTGCTGAGGTGTGTGGCTATTCGATGTTTGATGTATGATGCCAGCATTCTTCAAATACCTGTCAAAATCTCTGTTACAAAATTCGCCTCCATTGTCACTTCTCAGCACTTTAATTTTGACATTTTGCTGATTTTCTACTAAACTTTTGAATTCTTTGAACTTATCAAATGCCTCATCCTTTGTTTTTAAAAAATAAATAAAGCACATTCGACTAAAGTCATCTATAAATGTCAGAAAATACTTAGCTCCGCCTAATGATGTCGTTTCCATGGGGCCACAGATGTCACTGTGTATCACCTCCAGCAGTTGCAGTGCTCGACTACCTTCCTTGGGAAAAGGCAAACGAGCTTGCTTGCCTTTACAGCACACCTCACATTTTCCAATCCTAGCCTCACCCTTATACACAAGACCATCCACCAGATTTGCTGTCTTATGTAGGTAGTTATCATTAATATGGCCTAAACGTTGGTGCCAAACATCACTGTTCACTGTTTGAAAACACACTGGTTGGTCTTTACAAACATTTAATTTATATACATTGTTGTCAAGACTAGCTGTTGCCACTAAAATGTTCTCTGAATTGAAAATATTGCACCCATTTTCATGAAAACACACCTTATTTCCATTATTTATCAACTGACAAACTGATAATAGATTTGTTGTCAAACCTGGGACATGCTGGACTCCTTTCAGCAATATTTTGTGCTCCCTATCTGTGATCGTTTTTATTTCAATATCACCGGCACATTCCACAGTAATTTTGGATTTGTTTGCCACTACAATCTCGGCTAAATCAGGATTTCTTTCGTTTCTTAACCATTGTTTACAAGCTGTCAAATGCATACTTGCTCCACTGTCAACATACCAGTCAGTGTCTTTAAAACTTCCAGTGCTAAAAACGGCACTAAATCTTCCTTCAGATCTGTTGTTACTGGGGCATTTTGACTTAAAATGTCCAGTTTTTTTACATTTGAAACATACAATGTCACTAAAATCCCTTTTATTATTAAAATGACCATTTGCACTTTGACCTGCAGAGCCCTCTTGATTCGACGCTGTCAAATGACCACCAACTGCAGAACCGGCCGATTTTCCCTTGAAGCTCGTCCTACTGGCGTCATCTCTGAATGTCTTCCGAAAGCCTGGCTTGAGAGTTCTGTTCGCGGCAAACGCACCACTGCTGCCGCCATCTGTCTGCATGTCAAGTAACTTCGTTTTTATAGAATCTGTAGTAATGTTGATTCCTGAATGCTCCACGGCCATGATCATGGGAGCGTACTTGTCAGGGAGACCCGCCAACAGCAGCGACCCAACCCATTCTTCGTTAATTTGAAAACCGGTACGCCGTAATTTCTGTGATGTCTCGACGACTTGGTTTACATATGACTCCATGCCATCGTGGTTTTCAAGTCTGGCTGATATAAGCGTACGCAAAAGTCCAATCTTACGCATGAAACCATTGTCATCGTATAGCCTTTTCAGATTGGTCCATACCTGCTGGGCAGTGCTTGCATCCTTTACATGCGGAAACAATGATGGGTCGATTGTCAAAACCAATTTGGCCTTTGCTTTTGCGATGATGGTTGTATCAACCTCACTACCGTCGATGCACTTGTTTAAGCCCTCTAGCACAAATACATTCTCGACTGCGAACGCCCATTCATCATAGTTCTCACGACCCAAAAGTCTTGGCACACTCGTCAAATAATTGACGGCCATTTTGCTTAATCACTCGCGACTTCAACACGACAAAACGATTTTTTCTCGCCACATGGCTCAAACAAGGCGGGTATTCAAAACTTTTGGTACATATTTACAACAGTTATCACATTTGACTTTGACAACTGGACAGAAATTTGTAAACAAACATTAAAGTTCTTGATTTGTTTAGGATTTTGTATAGTATTTCGACTGAAAAAAGAAAAAAAACGCAGGTAAATATATCAATAAAACTTTTATTAGATATTTTACATTCATTTTTAGAGTTCAACAGGTAAAATAATAGGTTTTAATAGGATTTTTTGAAGTACATGCAATTTTCGGTAAAAATAGGTACCTAGGTACCTAATTATATCAACAGCAGCAAAGGAAATTATAATATTTAGGAAATGGACTACCTAGTTATTGTTCCCTCACGAAATTAACGTAAGTAAGTTAATAGAAAGAAACATTCGATCTGGGTACATACCTGTAGAACGATAAATCTTTGTTCAAGCTTCTACGCCTGTTTAAAATAATGTAAAATATTCCGTTTTGCCTCGGCATCGTCACAAAATGGTCACAGTTCACACACACAATCAAAATTTGCAGAAAAGTAAAGATAAACAGTACACAAAAGCCGTTAATAATAACAAATCTACTCGCTGAAGCGAGCTGTCAACCAAATTAACATTTGCTAAAGGTTTCGAGGTTATGTCGAGCAAAAATGAGACGTTGTCACGTTGTCACCCTCTAGTCATATGAAATTGTTATTTGACGCGTTTTAGTTTAGAAATGGAAACAAATAATTTGAAAACACTTGGAAGTACGCACTTAATGCTTATTTTGCAATTCTTTAGCAAGATTTTTGGTAATTCTATCATTGCTCTAATTTTCTAAGACTCACTCTTCTGCCCTATTCTAAAGAAATAAAAGCATATTTGGCAATACCCTGACGGCACATGCGCACAAGTCGAAATGACCCTGGATCTGCTATCTCTGTTGTTGCTTCAAGATTTTCAGGGTAATAATAGCCATATAGTACTAATACATATATGACTAATACATATATGGTCACGACCACTGATTTCTTCTTCTTCTTTTTTTCTTGGGATGGTTTCAGGTATATTCAGGTTATGCGAATGGATCAGCTGATCGTGGAACTATTTTGAGTGCTGTGGAGTGTGGAGAACCTATTATATTAATAATTTGATAAAAGCTTGGGTAAAAAATAAAATGGGGGATAGTTACTACATGCACAACAATGGGAAAAAATTAAGTCATACTCCCAAATGGTGGGAGATTTGACTTAGGAAACTGGAACAGAATATAGGACTAGGAAAATGGATTTGCTTTCTGAAATAAGGAAATTTATAAATTAATTTTATTTACATTTAAAAACTGAATAATAATTTTAATGTTTTGATTGTTTAAATTAGACAGAATTGTTTTAATATTTAGGGGGGGAGATATTCCGGTTTTTCTGAATTCTTTATAAATATCATGACCCGGGATTATATTTATGGGGCATTCTAGAAAAATGTGATCCAAGTCTTCCACTTGTCGACATTCACAGTAAGGATCATCCTTTATACCGATTCTATAGAGATGGCTCTTGGTAAGGCAGTGTCCTGTTCTCATTCTAATGATGGTTGTAATGTGTCTTCTATCAATGTATGTATAATTGTTAAACCATTTATTTTTGGGGAATTCGTTTATTATTTCCGCATAATTTTTTCCAGTACTTCTTAGAGAAGTCTTCCATTCAGCATTGTGTTCTTCAAAAATTTTCTTTTTGTTATCTGGGATAACCTCTTGAGCATCTAGGTCCATATTTTTGGGGATATTTAAATTACTACCTACGCTTGCCAGAGTATCTGCCATCTCATTACCAGCAATCCTTGAGTGTCCTGGGACCCAGGCGATTTTTATGTCAAAACCATTATCGTTGGCTTCTAAAAGCAGTCTTTTGGTGCGTAAACTAACATAGTCATTTTTGGAGGAGATTACAGTTTTATTTAATTTTGTGATAGCACTAAGGGAATCTGAAAAGATGATAGATTTTTCAATGTTTTTTTTTATTATGACTTTTGTAGCTTCATTAATTGCTATAATCTCAGCTGTGCAAATGCAGAGTTCTGATGGCAATCTAGCAGAGTATTTATAATTAATTTCTGGTATGTAAATTCCAAACCCAGTCTTGGAAGAGTTTTTTAATGCATCAGTATATGTAAAAATATGTGATTGCTTATATCTGTCTGTGGAATGTAGAAATTTTTCTTTAGCCTGTAAATCGTCTTTCTGTAATCCAAGATTAATGATTTTGATATTCCTAATTTGGTTTCTGAATTCTATATTAAATGTGGGGTATACTTCTGATTTATGAATTTTAGTAATGTATGGTAAAAGGTAGTTAAGACCTTGGATCAGATATGGACAATCTTTATTTTTCCAAAAACCTACATTTCCATTGTACACGTTTCGATTGCTAATTAACATTGGAATTAATGGATGGTTTTGTATGCATACAATCTTTGACAGGAATTTCACAGCCAGCCATTTTCTTCTATGTTCCAAGTTCATATCTGCCGCTTCACCCAAGAGAGCATTGATAGGGGTGGATTTCATACAACCAAGAGCTATTCTTAGACCCTGATAATGTAATGTGTTTAGTTTGTTTAAAGATTTTTTATTATTGGGTTTGATAAAAATACAGCCATAATCTAGATGAGATCGAACTAATGCATTGAAAACTGTTAGTAGAGTTGTGGGATCTGCTCCCCACCATACTCTGCAGAAGGTCTTCATAATATTGATACCTTTCTGAGCTTTGTTCAGAATAATTTCTATATGTTTATCCCATTTTAGGTTCCTATTCAAAATCATGCCCAAGTATTTTACTTCATTTTTATGCCTTATAATGTCGTTTCCAAGCCTAATTGCAGGTGTTTGTATTATTCTACAATTTTTCGAAAAAAATACTGCCTCACATTTATCAGCTGATAAAAATAGGTGGTTTTCTTCTAGCCATTTGACGATGTTATTGATAGCCAGATTAATTTTATTGTGCATTTCATTAATGTTATTCCCTTTTACATATACTACTATATCATAATTTTAACTTTCATCTTTATTTTTCTCCATCGATCAATGACAAGTACCTGACAAGTGACAACTTTCCCCAAACATATTGCCAACCTAACATTTGGCGCGACATTTAAAAACGAACCTAACCTACACGTGAAGGTTTAAATTAAAAATTTGTTTCCAAAATTTACATGTTTTAATTTATATGCAGTCTATTATAACCAAATAATAAATTTAACGCCAAATACTTTCACATTTTAAACTTTTTAATAAAAATATAATAATAACGAAATATGGGTACTTTGGGTACCTACCTCAGACCCAAGTGTGAAGTTTATGTTAAAATATATAAGTGTGATGTTCCAGGGTTAAAAATGGGTAGAAATCCTTTTTTTCTATGCATGTGCTAAAACGCTTTAGTATGCTGGGCAAGTGATAATCTTTCTTTTGTAAATTGGATTCAATAAGTATCCCGAGATGTGAGAATTAATAATGCAAGTTTTAAAACAACTAAAATACAACTTTTTAAGTGTACATTTTCGACTCAATTATTAAAGATGATCACAAGAATCGAAAAGAACCAATAACTCCGTACCTACTGTAGGAAATAGTTATTGGGAGAAGACATATGTCTTTTTATGACATATAAATATGTATATTTATGTAAGAACCTTGTTTCTAGCTACTAGCTGAGACCTCATATAATAAGAATCAACCAAATTATGCTAAAACAGCTATTCTCTGGGCTTGCTGCTCTTGCTGCCCCAACGAGCACTGAATTATGAAGCACAATTTGGTGTATTTCGACTAACACTGTTAGTACTAAACACAATCTTAGATTGCAGAAACTACCGGAAAAGAAAGAAGTCTCTGCATAGATTCAATTGAACTGGGGATTACAATAAATACTTAACATCTATTTGCAAAATTTAACACGGCACTTGTAAACTTTATACAACTTAACTTATGCCTGTGTACACTTGCTGAATAAAGCATACTCTCTAACTTCAGAACACGCTGCACATTACTTATCTTTAGGATTTACTTTCATAACGTAAAAAATATATTTTGTGTTAGCAGCGGGGGCTTTTCAGGGTCAGCAGTGCCGACCCAGTGTCAAGCCGACAGTATATCCAATGTGAGAAGTGTAGAGTCTGGTTTCATGTTAACTGTATTGGTTTAACTGATGTTAATCTTGAAGTCCTAAAAGGATTAAATAATAAATTTTACTGTGAGGATTGTAAGACAATAGTAGAGAACCGAATAAGAAGATCAATGAATTTTTCCGAGGGTAATCTTGATAAACCCAATAACAGCAGTAACAGGGATATTATGGAGTGTATTAGGGGGCTAAGAGAAGAAATTCGGGATCTTCGGTATGATCTAAAGTTCTATGCTCAGCAGTATGAGGTTCAAAAGAAAAATAATGCTAAGTTTAGCAAAGAAATACAGCAACTAAAAAAGGAAAATGAGGAGATTTAAAGTGACCTGAGCAAATTAAAAGGTCACTGCGAGTCCAAAGAAAACGAAAATAGATTAAAAAATGTTATTATTATGGGCATAGAAAGTAGAGTTGAAGAAGCAAAAAACAACTCAAAAGATATAGTTCAAAAAGCAGAAAAGGTAGGTTGTACTTAAATATGTAGATTCTGATATAGATCTAAGAAATGTTCAAATAAAATTAATAAACCCAAGCAAAGAAAACACACCAATACTAATCACGTTTAAAACAGTTAAAGATGAACATAAATTATTAAAGAAAAGAAAAGAAAAAGGAAGAATGTCTGGCAGTGATTGTAATCTGTTGGAGAGAAACTCAATATTTATAAATGAGGATATGTCATAGGACATTAGAGAACTTTTTGTGGCAGCACGCACCCTGCGTAGTCTTGGGTATAAATACGTCTGGGCAAAGGATGGAAGAATTTTTGCAAAAAAGGAAGAAACTGGTCCTCTGATAAGGTTAAGATCATTGGAAGATGTTGAGAATGAGATTTCAATATTTGTTCTGTTAATTTTATTTTCAGCTGTTCTTATGGCTCTTTATTCGTGGTTCGATGACCATAGTAACAACTAATGTTGTTTTAGGAAATCCAACAATAAGCTAAATATGTTACATGTTAACATAAGGAGTCTTAATAAAAATTTTGATAATCTTATTTTGTTTGTAGAGTCATTGGCCACTGATTTTGATGTAATAATATTATCTGAAACTAATATCATCCTCAACAAGACTATTTTATAATGACAGCAAGATTAATAAATGTGATGGTTCACTGATATACTGCAAATCTTCATTGGTTAGAGCAAGCAACATTATACAAATTAATAATTATAAATTTCTTCGGGTTACTTTGGTGAAGAATAGTATTACTGTGGGTATTGTTTCACACTATAGATCTCCATCACTTAATCTTAATGATTATATCTTGTCGCTGTCAAATTTGTTTGGACAGAATCATTTTTCCAATTGAACTTTTTATTGGAGACATTAATATTTACTTACTTGGCTCTCACTCACCAATTGTAAATTAATATTTGAATTGTTTAAATAGTTATGGCCATCTCTCTAAAGTCAATAGGGTCACAAGAATAACTTACTTAAGTAGCACTTGTATTGACCACATTTTTTTGAAGAGCAAAAAGTATGTTGATAGTAATCTTGTAATGATGAGCAGCATTATCTCGGATAATAAACCTCTACTTTTCAATGTTGATTTAGGTCTAAATACAGGAGTAACCTTGAATAAACAAGTAAATAAAAATATTCGGAAAATAAACTATCAACGTTTAAGAGAAAGCCTAGATAAAGAAAACTGGCATACTGTTTTGAGTAATCGTGATCCCAACACTGCGTCTGACTCTTTTTTTCGTGTTTTGCATGAGCATATTAGTGCTGCAACTACTGTAATACCTATATCAAACAAGAAAGTACTTCTTAAACCGTGGATTACTCCTAGGCTACTTATTTCAATACGAAATAGAGATCGATTACATAAAATTGGTGTTGCTAACCGCGATGGTTACATCGCGCGGGTAAATTATAAAAAATATACCAATTAAGTAAAATAATTAAACAATATAAATCAACATATTTTAAACAGAAATTAATTGATGTAAATCATGATCGCAGAGAAACTTGGAATATAATTAAACAAGCGACTAACGATATCCAGAGTAGAACTAGCATTACTGCCCTGAGGATAGCAATAACCATATGAGATGAGTGATCAGCCATCTATTGCAAATGAACTTTGTGAAATCTTTAGCACTATCGGAGCAAGATTAGCTAATAAAATAAGTAGGCCAACTAATGTGCCGGATTTCTTGTGGAATGAAACAGAGTTTCCAGGTTCAATGTTAGTGGCGTGTGTGAGTCGGACGAACATGGAAATATTTTAAGCCGGAACAAAAGTACCTCCCTCTCCCGTTTACGAGGATGCTGAACACGATGGCGGCGTTGGAATTTCTCTTTGGGGTTGCGCAACCCCCCAAATCAGCCAAAAACCACCCCCAAGAGGGGTTAAACGCGCTTCAAGAGGTTTTTCTGCCGAAGAAAATACTTTCCCCCCGTTTTCGAGGATGCTGAGCACGGTGCTAGTGTTAGATATCGGGGCCGACCCCTTCCAACCCCTCCACCGGCCAATACTCGCCCCCGGAAGGGGTGAACTTTTTTTTTCCTATCAGCGGCAAATATTTTTTTTTCTCGATTTCGAGGATTCTGTGGATGGGAAAAATAATCGTATCGTAACCTGAACTAACCCGTAAATGAAAAAAAGGGGAGAAATGATTGTTGGGAATTACAGGGGTGGCGGGGCTTAAAAGAATTTATCCACTACAACCGTTCTCAGCACACTCGAATTCGGGGAAAAAAATATTTGCCGCTAATAAGAAAAAAAAATTCACCCCTTCCGGGGGCGAGAATTGGCCGGTGAAGGGGTGTGGAAGGATTCAGCACGGGGGGAAAGTATTTTTTTCAGCAAGGAAACCTCTTGAAGCACGTTTAACTCCTCTTGAGGGTGGTTTTTGGCCGTCTTGGGGGGTTGCGCAACCCCAAAGAGAAATTCTAACGCCGCAATCGTGTCCAGCATCCTCGAAAACGGAGGGGGAAGGTACCTACTCTTGTTCCGGCTTAAAATATTTCTATTTTTCGGCCTGTTTTCCGACTCACACACGCCACTATGTTTCTGTATCCTATTATAAATAAAGAAATTGTTGCATCGATAAACTCTTTAAAGAATTCTTCTTCATTTGATGATTTTGGCATGTCTAACACCATCATAAAAGCTAACTATAAATATTTAGTTGCGCCCTTGGTTTATGTTGTTAATCGGATTTTTGAAACGGGAGTTTTTCCTCATATCTTAAAAAAAACTGTGATCATACCGTTGCATAAGGGAGGAACAAAAATTGACATTATTAACTATAGACCTACTGCCCTTACTAGTACCGTTTGTTCCTGAATACAAATGGGCTAATGTCTGCTTCGCAATATGGATTTAGGGAGGGAATGGATACCGATACTGCCCTATATGAAGCCACTAATTATATCATAAGCCATATATAAGTAATAGAACACGAATAGTTAAACTAAATACAGTTTTTAGCTCTTCTAAAGTGGTCCAGTTTGGTGTTCCTCATGGTACAGTGCTTGGCCCGATTCTATTCTCTATATATATCAACAGTCTGGCGAATGCAATAACCTAATGTATTTGCCGACGACACAGTTCTTCTGATTAAGGGGTTAACGATGTTTTTGAGAGAGCAGAGAGAGCTGCTACTAATGTAAAAATTTGGATGGATTATAATCGATCAACTTTTAATGTGAACAAAACAAATTTTATGTGCTTTGCAATGAACAAGTTTGGGTTGCTTAATAAAAAGAAAATCATAGAACACTCAAATAATTGTGACTTCTCTGGGAAATGTTCATGTAATGATATAGTTCGATCAGTGGAATGTACGAAATATTTAGGTATTTATTTTGATCAGTCTTTGAAATGGTCTGCTCACGCAGAATATGTAAAGAATAACCTAAAAAAGCTTGTATATAAATTCTACGAATTGCGGAACATTCTAAACAGAGCGATTATAATTAATGTCTACAAATCCTTAGCTGAATCTTGTCTCGTCTCAGTTATGGAACAATCTGTTGGGCTCTGCTCATAAGTTCTTAGGTGGCTCCTAAAGTTTTGAACTTATTACTAGAGCATTTTAAAAGAAAATAATTTCAGCACATAAAAAGGGACCTTAATAATATATGGATTATGAATAACACTTAAATAATTAAATTGTAAACCTTATAAAACTTAACTTATGCCTGTAGGTAGGTACACTTAATGAATAAAGCATAATCTCTAACTTCAGAACACACTGCACTTTAGTTATCTGTAGGATTTATTTTCATAACGCCAAAAAACACATTTTGTGTCAGCAACGCGGCTCTTTAAGGTCGGCAGCGCCGGCCCAGTGTCAAACAGACAGGATATTACATTATTTATCTACATCAATTTATATTGCAATGACTCTTAATTTAATTTGTCGGCGAATAAATGCTCCACTTCTGAAATCGCCCGGCATGCCTGCCCTGTCGTAAGAATATCAGTAATGAAGACTGGAATTTCAGGCTTGAAGATAGGCAACCAAACAAACACCATGTATCGAAGTTGAAACTCAACGTCAAAACTTTCAGTTTGGTTTATTTAAGATTAGGACCTCAGGTAAGTGTTTTAATAAAATATCCTGTGTAATAATTAATAAAAAATAAAAAATTAAAAAATAAAAAAAAAGATAAAAAAAGATTCTTATTTACTTTATTCAATTTATGATTGTTCTCGTTATATGTTTATTAATTAATTACTTGGGTCACCACGGCCACTCAGTTTTTTAATTCGCTTGAGAGCTAAGGTCGTAGATTTAATTCAGATAAGATTTTTGGGCGCCATCAACCAAAGGGGTTGAAAAAGATTATAAAGAAAAGAGTAAATAGAATATTTAGTTCCCTAGCCCTGAAAGAGAAAGCAGTATGAATAAAACAATTATTTCAATCAATTCCTATTTTATTAATTAAAAGAATAATATTTTCCAACTAACACCCATTTTATTCATATAGGAAGAAATAAACATAACATAGAAAAAGAATTTGAATAAAAGGCTAAGCAACTAAATCAGAGAAAGAAGATATAAAAAATAACATAGAAAAAGATATGACATGAGCTAGACAGCTCCACTAAAAGATATATTAGATCGTAGGAAATCAAACAGAATAAGAAGTGAGGATTCTTTCTAAACACCCAATAATAGGAGTAAAATACTAAATAAAGCTTTGAACATAATTAAAGTGTAATTACTTTAAAGGTAGTGACCAAAATAAAACAGAATTTAAATTTAATGTAAACTAAATCAAATTATAGCATTCATTATGCCAAAATTGAAAATAAAATATTCTTTATAGTAAAGTCAATGAAAGGTCAATTGAAGCACTTACGATGCCCCAAAATTTGGTTAAGATCCCTTGAGAAATTTATGATAACTTCAAGGTTATGTAATTAAAGACATTTACCCTTTTGCCCAAAATTCAAAGTAAAGCAGCATTTAGGGTAAAGTTAATATAAAGTCATATACATATATAGCATTCCCTACGCCAGAATTTAAAGTGAGTTAGAATTTAGAATCAAATTCATAAATAGTAATATCACTTCCAGGTTATATTAATAAAGACATTTACCATGCCCTATTCCAAAATAGAATTGGGAAACTTAAAACTTTAGTTATGTTCCCAGCAAAATAGCTTAGGGGTGAAGATAAAGATTATCTAGCTAAGTCTAACTAATAGATATATAGCCAAAACCTAGAATGACAAAAAATACATACTGATGGTAACTAAAATATCTGGGTCAGTAAGTAATGCATTCAAAACCGAGATGATCAGTCTCTTATTAACCTGCTCACAACAGATATAGGTATATCCATTACGAGAGTAAGTCCAATGAAGAAGTTACCGATATAGGAATATCCCAACAACTTCATAGGGGTATCTTAATAAAATTAAGTCAAAATAGAGAAAATTTCAGCTATAGAAATAACTCAATACTCTATAGGGATATCTTAATCACATTAAGCAAAAATAAAGAAATTACAGATATAATATCTCAATAACTTTAGTGCGAAAATGCATACTTCCTGAGGAAGTAATAGATTTATACTTAAAAATTAAACATTTAACCGCTACTTCTGTTAGAAAGTAAGACTTACGTTTTTTGTTTAATGTAAATCTCAATTTAAGAGAATTAAAAAAACCATCTTAGACTCCTTAACGAGTGAAAGTTAGTTTCATAAATCAAAACTAGCCTGTTCCAGCTAGATAATCATAAAACCTACTAGGGATTAATATACAAATGAATTTACAATAAATAGACCAACCACTCAAGCATTCCTTGACGAGGGAGGTTTCGGTTTTAAATTGAAAACTAAGTTTTCGTATGATACAAGATAAGCAGTTTAGGTAATATGTACATTACTGGATTGACCCATCCACTTTAAGCGAAATCTACAAGAATTTACAACAGTCTTAAGCGAAGCTAGAGTAATTATACACTATACATAATAATATACAGAGGGAAGAATATACAAATATAATACAGTCTACCAAATCACCACATAAAAGGTTTATAACATAGGAAATTAAGTTAAGGTTAACAAATTGAGTTTTAGTGGCTATCAGTCATCAACTAAAAAAGGTTAAGTCCGGTAAGTGTGGCATTGTGCCAGTCAAAACGTTACAAGTGAATAAAAAAGGGTTATTTTAGCAATATTACATAAAAAGGTGGCTCTAGGCCCATTAATAGTACATTACGAGTGATTTAACTGAAGTATAGAGGTGAAATTATCCTGAATTATTAGACACATGAAATTTACTTATTCAAACTCAAAAGAAGGGTTTTTTGGTATTATATCTTATGAAATTTAATAAAAATTAGTCGGAAGTGGTGTTAGTACAGTAAACAAGGAGAAAAAAATATGCTACTTAGCTCATGTAAGGCAGGACTCTAGCAGACAGGCACGACGGATTATGCGTCAATCTCCAGCATCAGATCAATGTGGACGGTTGACCATACAGCACGTCGGGGTGACCGGCACATGCACCGAAACAGGAACTTCATCCAAAATGACACCCCCACTCGTCTTGGCCTCTCTAAGACATACATCCTCCATTCCAGACATGGGATCCATAGCAGGGTAAAGAATTAAGAGGAAGACTCCAGGTTACGAGTACTGACTAAAGCACTTTCAACACATGGCTAAATCCATGTAAAACGTAGAAAATAGAAGTAGAAGGTAATAAAGGTAGAAGATAAAAGATGTAGGAGTTAAAAGAACCAGAAGATAAAAGAAAAATAGACGGTAATCGAAGTAGATAAAGGAAGTAGAAAAAGAAGTTGACAAAAGAAAAATGATGAATAATGAAGGATAATAAAGTAGTCGAAAAATGAAGAATAATGAAGGGTAATAAAGGATAATAAATAATGAAAAAGGATAATAAATAATGAAGGGTAATAAAGGATAATAAATAATGAAGCCTAAAACAAAACGTGAACATTAGGACGCCATTTTGTGAAACCCAAAAATACTACTCACCAGATGGTCGGGCTTCCTACGGTCTAGGTGACGAAACAATCCCATTTAAGGCTCAAAAGACAGCTTCTGTGTTAAATTCCGATCCGGCCATTGCCGCCACATATAAAATGTGAATATTTCAACACAAAACCATAATTTTTATATCTTCGTCACCTGCTGTTCAAGTCTTCTGGACCGGTATATAGAACGAACAGACCTAGGCACTACGCCGTAAAGTCCTTAAATAGACTTTCCTATCAAAAAAACAACTTCCCACTCGTGACTCGTACTGCTTCGAAAACCCATGTGACTTCCGGAAATGACAAGTAAAGCTGGAGGGCACTTTGAACTTGAAAACGGGAATCTACTCATTTTAACCAAAAAAGCCATGAAAATAGATGCAAGTTTGACCCGAAACTAAATGCATCCAAAATACTAGGTTAGGCAACGTCAAAAAAACCGGCAGTCATCCCAAACATGTAAAAGATCGCATAATACCATCTGGGTGTGCAAGTGATATTCCGACAGCTAGTCATGCATATCGTCATATTACGGGTTGCCTATACGTAGGTTATTATATTAAGGAGACCAGTCTGGGTCTAGAACCTTTTAGACAGGGGCGTATTCAAAAATTTTTAAAAAATTTAATTATTTAAATTGGTCAAAATTTGATAAAACTCGGGCTATCCACTAACGTTGTAACAAGCACAAAAAGATTGTTACACCTGTTTAGACATTTCGAAAAATTGAGGGTAACTCACGTAACGACATGGAAAACCAAGTTGAAACTGAGGTAAAAAGTGATCTTATTCAATATATTGAAGTTTAAAAGGTGGACCTTTAAAATGTTGAATTTAATTAACACGGTAGAGGCCAAGGGGAGTAATATGTCATTTTCAGGAAAATGGTATCAAGAATATGCATGGCTTACATGACTGAAACGATACACAGATCTATGTACCTATATAGATCTGTGGTGAAACCAAAATTAAACTGTTTAGTTGGACTGTTGGCCAAGCAGTTGATTTCAAATTTGTAACGAAGTTACATAGGTTTTAGTTTTAGTAACCCGTTTTAGGTTTAGGATAGCTAGGATAAAGAGTAATCAGGTTACTATCTACCGCCCAGGAATTAAATTTATTTTATTCTTTTATTTGTCATTCCATTTTCCATTCTTTCACCAAGTAGTATCATAACGAATTGTTTATTATCTGTAAGTAAAAAGAAAACTAAACCGATCCCCAAATTAGTTAACTAATTAAAAATACGATACACATTAATTATTATCAATCCTGCATAATACAGCGAGCAGTACCGAGTCGCCGCGCGCCTCGATAGTACCGCGTCATAACAGGTGCGGGCAGCGGCCCCCAGCTGCTTCAGTTGGCGCACGGAAGGATATTTAGGCGAGCGCTCGGCGCTCAAAAGGCACACACACACAATGTGTGTGTGTGTGTGTGTGTGTCAAAAGGCAGTTCCTGATACGAGACCTTCCCGAGACGAAGAACCGTCACGTGGGTAAGAAACCTTATTTAGTTAGGGTGTGTCGTATTTAAAAGAAAAAGAGGAAACCGTGAAAACTTTCAATCCATTTTAAAATATATAGTGGACCATTAAAAGTGTTACTGTAGGGACCAAACCTCTTCCATATCTATTTTATTTCTCCGTACAAAATAGTCCTGGCACAGTTCGGGATTATTACTACTTATTTTTCGCCCCCCGTAAAGTCAACGAGTCCTGGCAAAATTCGGGAAAATAGTTGCACCCTCTTTCTCAAATCAAACGGTGAGTCCTGGCAAAGTTCGGGAAATTCGCTGTACCTGCTTCAACCCTGACAGTCTGCGAGTCCTGGCAAAGTTCGGGAAATTCGCTGTACCTGCTTCAACCCTGAGAGTCTGCGAGTCCTGGCAAAGTTCGGGAAATTAGTTGCACCCTCTCTAACAAAACAAAGGCAACGCCTCCTGGCAAAGTTCGCGAATGTGGTTGTACTAACTTCAACCCTGATAGTCTGCGAGTCCTGGCAAAGTTCGGGAAAATAGTGGACTTTAAACTTCCTTTAAATCAAATTATAAAGCCCGAAAAATAACCGTACCTGCAGTAACCCTACATTATTTATTTCCGAGATACCGACAGCTCCTTTTTTTTAATATATATACGACTCGCACCACCCTAACTTGCATCAGGCTTGAAACCAATCATTATCGTCCTTTTAAATCATCCTGCTGACATAAGATTACCGCTTTCATTTGACAAACACCTGCACGTCCGCTATACTATCAGTTTAAGGCACCGCTCACACTGTTCGCTTTATTTTCAAATCATATTTCTGCACCGCTTATTAACCGTAAACCGTTTTAAGGGGTATTACTATAGTTAGGCTTAAGCTTGTAGATTATAATACAACGAGGGTAGTAAGTAGTATTTGTAGCATCAATCTTGTATTACCGTCAGTATTTTTTATCGAGATAAACACGATCTATTATTATCTTAAAAAAATAATTGTTTTATTCCTCTGAATCTTACCGACTGAATTTCCGACAAAAGATAAAACAACACCGTTCTGTTAGATTTAAATGCACCAAACCCTTCTCCACTGTTTAAAGGCTACCCCGAGAGCATAGTGGATCCCTTTACCACTTCAAATAATAAAGGGTGGCGCTCGAGAACACCGTTATACCGACCCACACCGTCACCAAAACAAAAAAAAGGAACCACACATAACTCCGCCGCATTTAAAAAGGGTGCCGTCCGAAGCACCTTCCTGTTAAAACAGAGATCCGAGTGCCATTACAAAATGGCACCCGAATCACTGTAGAGCAAAGCCACGTTACAAATTAAAAATAAAATCAAAATCCGTAGTGCGAACTGATTTGGAGCATGATAGTCCCAAGAAGCATATGTCTCACTCAACTAAAACTTGACTTATTTTATTTGGTAAACGAAACATTTACCTATTCGACTTGACTCGATCGTTACCAACATCTGTGTCAAATGAGCGAGGATTTTCGTATCTAAAGAGCGTTAAAACTTATTTTCGTAATACAATTAACCAGGAACGGCTGCCAAGTTTGTCACAATAATTATTGGTAAATACTTAATAGAGAACAAAAAAGTCTGCAAAAAACATGCTCTAATTCACCATTTTGCAATAAACGCACCTTACAGAATTAATTTAACAGGTTTGGAAAGCTGCAAATTCTTTTCATGCTAGTTAATTTCTAGTTGTTAGCGCGTGGTTGGAAGAAAAAATATATTTTAAAAAAGCACAATTTTTTTTCAGATTTTTTATTTCAAAAATTCTATGATGAATTTATTACTATTACTATTTATTTTATTAGCAGTAATGTTGTCTAAAGAAATAAAAATAATATACCGAACCAGGCGCGGATTCAGGAAGAAGGAGGAATCATGACCAAAAATGAGAAAAAAAAATGTGATACCACATAATATATATAATAGTAGACAAAAAACGAAATTTGGGTGTTACCTTCAAAAATTTTAGCCTGCGCCGCCGCGTGTGTTAAAAGACACGAATTATAGTAAACCGACAGAAAAATGAGTGTACAAAACTTCTTGCAAGGTAATGACTTGATGAGTGTATTTCCTTGATCCTACCTCAAAGTTCACTAATGACAGACCGATTAAACAAGACTAAGGGTATGACATACAGCGTATATGATGCGTCGCTATGACAACGTCCAGCAATATTTTTCACATTATCAATTAGAAATTTGCACAACAATTAAATATGCTGTAGTTTTTGTTACCGCGGGTCAGCGCTCTTCAGAGAAATCTAATTTGCTGCTGTTGACTGTCGAATCTTTTACTTCTCGCTGCCAGTCGAGAGATAACTGACTAATTACTGAACACACTGATTACGAAGAAGGTGCCCCTTTAAATGACCTTTCCGAATGCTTTAATAATCACTGACTACATTTAAACATATTAACTTCCTCTGGATCCTTATGTCGGAAAAGGTGCTTCTTTAAATCACATTTCCGAATGCTTTGATAATTACACTGACTACATTTAAACATATTAACTTCCTATGGATCCTTATGTCGGAGAATATGCGTCTTTAAAAGACTATTCCGAATGCTTTGATAATCACACTGACTACATTTAAACATATTAATTTCCTTTGGATCCTTATGTCGGAGAAGATGCCTCTTTAAAGTACCTTTCTCAATGCTTTGATAATCACACTGACTACATTTAAACATATTAACTTCCTCTGGATCCTTATGTCGGAGAAGGTGCCTCTTTAAATTACCTTTGTGAATGCTTTGATAATCACACTGACTACATTTAAACATATCAATTTCCTTTGGATTCTTATGTCGGAGAAGGTGCCTCTTTAAACTACTTTTGTGAATGCTTTGATAATCACACTGACTACATTTAAACATATTACCTTCCTCTGTATCCTTATGTCGCAGAAGGTGCACCTTTAAATTATCTTTCCGAATGCTTTGATAATCACACTGACTACATTTAAACATATTAATTTCCTTTGGATCCTTATGTCGGAGAATATGCGTCTTTAAAAGACTATTCCGAATGCTTTGATAATCACACTGACTACATTTAAACATATTAATTTCCTTTGGATCCTTATGTCGGAGAAGATGCCTCTTTAAAGTACCTTTCTCAATGCTTTGATAATCACACTGACTACATTTAAACATATTAACTTCCTCTGGATCCTTATGTCGGAGAAGGTGCCTCTTTAAATTACCTTTGTGAATGCTTTGATAATCACACTGACTACATTTAAACATATTACCTTCCTCTGTATCCTTATGTCGCAGAAGGTGCACCTTTAAATTATCTTTCCGAATGCTTTCATAATCACACTGACTACATTTAAACATATTAATTTCCTTTGGATCCTTATGTCGGAGAATATGCGTCTTTAAATCAGCATTCCGAATGCTTTGATAATCACACTGACTACATTTCAACATATTAATTTCCTCTGGATCCTTATGTCGGAGAAGATGCTTCTTTAAATTACCTTTCTCAATGCTTTGATAATCACACTGACCACATTTAAACATATTAATTTCCTTTGGATCCTTATGTCGGAGAATATGCGTCTTTAAATCAGCGTTCCGAATGCTTTGATAATCACACTGACTGCATTTAAACATATCAATTTCCTTTGGATTCTTATGTCGGAGAAGGTGCCTCTTTAAACTACTTTTGTGAATGCTTTGATAATCACACTGACTACATTTAAACATATTACCTTCCTCTGTATCCTTATGTCGCAGAAGGTGCACCTTTAAGTTATCTTTCCGAATGCTTTGATAATCACACTGACTACATTTAAACATATTAATTTCCTTTGGATCCTTATGTCGGAGAATATGCGTCTTTAAAAGACTATTCCGAATGCTTTGATAATCACACTGACTACATTTAAACATATTAATTTCCTTTGGATCCTTATGTCGGAGAAGATGCCTCTTTAAAGTACCTTTCTCAATGCTTTGATAATCACACTGACTACATTTAAACATATTAATTTCCTTTGGATCCTTATGTCGGAGAATATGCGTCTTTAAATCAGCATTCCGAATGCTTTGATAATCACACTGACTACATTTCAACATATTAATTTCCTCTGGATCCTTATGTCGGAGAAGATGCTTCTTTAAATTACCTTTCTCAATGCTTTGATAATCACACTGACCACATTTAAACATATTAATTTCCTTTGGATCCTTATGTCGGAGAAGATGCCTCTTTAAACTACCTTTCTGAATGCTTTGATAATCACACTGACTACATTTAAAAATATTAATTTCCTTTGGATCTTTATGTCGGAGAAGATGCGTCTTTAAATGACCTTTCTGAATGCTTTGATAATCACACTGACTACATTTAAACATATTAACTTCCTCTGGATCCTTATGTCGTAGAAGGTGCCTCTTTAAAGTACTTTTCCAAATGCTTCGATAATCACACTGATCACATTTAAACATATTAATTTTCTTTGGACCTTTGTGTCGGAGAAGATGCGTCTCTAAATGACCTTTCCGAATGCTTCGATAATCAAACTGATCACGTTTAAACTTAACTTTTCCTAAACCCTTACTAAGGCGGTGTTTGTATACATTTCTTTGCCGAAGTATCCCCAAGTCGTTTTTAACTTTCACGTTAAGTTTCTGACTAACCCGGTTATGGCGCTGCTGTTGGATTTGGAGTATGCAATCTTGATGTTCGTCAATGCTGCAATAGAGAAAAACATTGTTAAGTTATATTAATCGTACCAGTTAATTTATCAGCAATATTACCATATGCAGGAACAATGATTTGAATGTCTAACCGAATAGGCGATTTTTTTCAAACCAAGTAACAAAAAATTAAACATTCAGAATGAGCGCCAATTACATTAAAATTACGCGATTTACAAATATTAAAATATTCAACAAACATAACCATCACTACTACTGAAGTAGAGAAAATTTGCATAATTTAGGAGAAAGGCGATTGAAAACAAGATTTGGATCCAATGTGAGGTGTCGCATTACAGGTAATTTGGAATAAATCCTCAGATTACTAGTCTCACAAATGAAGTGTTGTTTTAGACAACCATTTGTTTGAGCTCCTCAATTTCGAAGAAAATCTAACTAGAACTGTTTTAAACGCAAATTATTCCAGGAATTGAATTGTGTAACACTTGGTTTCTACAAAAGGGCTGTCCAACCCACAATATCAGATTGAGATGGAAATTTTTAGAGACACTGCAAACGGATCTATTACGTATAGTTGGTGTCGGCGTGACGTCCACCCCGTTACATGGCGGTTAAGACGGTTTTTGATTGTCTCGGGCGCCAGCCCAAGATATTTTGATTGGTTTAGGGTCCACCATTGCCTGTCGGGTAAGCCTTTATACAGTGGAGAAAATTATTCCAGGTATTCAGGTCGGTAGGCACATAGTCCAAATAAAACAAGCGAATATTGCAAAAAAACAGGTGATTGGTCGTGTTTGTTAAAATCAGTTTATATTCAAAGGATATCTAAGGGTAATAAATTCTAAAACTAAAAGATACTAGACCAAACCCTCCAAATCAACGGGGCTGTGATTCGGCGCAATCGTCAGAAACATGTTTTTATCTTTTTAATAGTTCTACAACCGCCACTCGGGAAAATGATTGTACGGTATCGGTATCGACTACGGTCTCGGTCACCTGGTATAAGTAAGGGTCTCGGTAGGAGCAACGGTGACGGTATTGTTGCACTTCCCAGTTACAGTGGTGAACCTATACAAGTAATGTGTGCGAGTGGGAGAGGCTGTTAGGCAGATCCCATGGTAGAAATAAACAAGGTATGATATCTAGCCGTTTAATTTTCGTGACGTCATTGCGTGTGAGATATTTTAAATTGCTTATGGGGATGCATGTTCTTATTAGTTTTGGACGTTATTTTTACTAAGTAAAAATATGCTATACATACAATATTTTGTATACCTTAGTGCTAGCTCCACAGAAACATAATTGAACACAGAATTAAACTAATTGAAAAGCCATTATTTTTATGAAAAATGTATTATTAATGAGAGCCAATGAAGTGTTCTAGTATTACTTCCTGTCAAAACGGTTTGTTGGTGAAATGAAAAAATAATATCATAGTATTTATATTTATTTATTTTTCAAGAGGTTATGGTAGCCAAAAAGGTCTTCCTTCCATGGCAAAGATACAGTATGTATGCAGATATAACTATTCCAAGATGATTTAAATGCCAAGAACACTACCATAAAATTACAGAATGTAAAAAGAAAACTATATGCGAGTACTGCTCGGAAGAACATGACATTCAGGAATGTCCCAAAACAGCGAAAGTGTTCAAATTGTACTACTGCAAATGAAAAGTACAAAACCAAATATAGTGTGTGCCATAAAGCAAGTAGTTTCCAGTGTCCATCATACAAATATCTAATAGAAATACTAAGAGGTAAAATAGATTATGGTCAACTGTAATGGCGGTAAAACAAGAAATGGAGGTACTTAACATACTGGAAAATCTGGAAGACAATATTAACATTCACAACAACATTGATTGTGATAAGGTAAACATTAAAAATAAACTTTAAAATATCATGCACTTTAATAAACGTAGTGTACGAAAGAACTTTTAATGATACATTTACTGTTTCTTGAAAGTTACAATCTATTTTTCCGTGATATTATCGTACTAAGTGAGTGTTGGCAAACTAATAAACTGTATAATATTAAGGGTTATAACACCTACTACAATCATGGGGATCATAATAAAAATTATGTTACTTTGATTTTTGTTAGGGACAACCTTAATATTGAGTTTAAAATTCATAAGTTGAAAAATTCTGGTATGAGTAGAATAACTTTTATTAATTATAGTATGAATTATGTTATCACTTGCGTGTATCGACCACCATTTACCAATCCTCATCTCTTTCTTACAGATCTTGAACTGTACTGTTTAGAAACTCTTAAATACAATATAGCACTGTTTCTAGGTGATATAAAACATCAATATTCTTGAAGGAACTGATCTTGTTAACTCATATCTGTCAATGTTAAATCATTAGGTTTTAAGTCGTTAATAAATGGTTCCTCTCACTTCACTCATATAAAATATTTGGGTGTCATCATTGACGAAAACCTTAAATTGGAACAACATGTAGTTAAGCTTACAAATAATATTAGAAAATTAGTGCATAAGTTCTATATTTGAGGAGATATATTCACTAAAACGCTCCTAATTAATGTTTATAAAGCTCTCATAGTCACTGTTACGCTATGGTCCCATCATAAGGGGTGGCTTATATCAAACTAAAAATAATCTTTGGAAAAAATAAACGGTTTTCTACTCAACTTTTATACTCTGAAGAAATCCCAAATATTCGTTTTTTATATGTATTGGATATGTGCACATGTGTTTAAAAAAAACCTAAAGTAAGAAATTACGTAAACCACCCTTATGAAACTAGAAATGAAGCCAATAAACATCTGATAATTCCAAATAGCACCGGAAATTTAAATTTAGGAAGTATAAACTACCTTGCATTAAGGTTTTTAATATTATACCAACTGATATAAAGGATGTTACCAACGTGAGGTTATACAATCATAAGTGTAGAGCTTATACCGCTGGTCCAGATGAATATCGACACAACTGCAAATTAGTACATTTTGCAGGAAACACAAAAAACATTTTTGTTTTTTTTAATTTGTGCGTTTCTAGGAGCCCAATTTACTAATAATTATCAGTTTTTGGTATTAGACTATATAAGATGCGTACTATAGTGTGGCGTTATTATAGTTTTTCTCTTATTAAATATTAAAGTGAATTTTGAAGTTGAAGAAGCCTTTGTTGTACCGAAAAAAAATAGACTAAGTCAGGTACATTTTTGTCTTTTTTTATTGAACTTTGGTAACTACAAACTGAATAAGGTGCTCTAAACTAAAAACTGAGATCAACAATAAAAACTTAGCTATATACTAAAAATCTAATAATATCGAATGTCCGTAGTTTTTTTGAAGAACTTTGGTAACTACATACTGAATACCGTGCTCTAAATTAAAAAAAAAAAAAAAAAAAACTGAGATAAACAATAAAAACCTAGCTATATACTTAAAATCTAATAATATCGCACAAAAGCATAACTAATACAATGCCACTAAAACAATAAAATCTAAGCATCATACTATCGCAACATAAGTAAAAAAGGATTTGGTTGTCCCTATTTATCTTAAAATACTTTCAAAATGGGGTTTATAGAATGCAGGAATAAGGCCAGCCTTAAGTAAAGATAGTAAATCCTTTTTCTTATTATCAGATAACTGAAGCGGCTTGTTGTAGGCTTTTTTGATAATAATTACGTCATTTAGGTCTTTTTTGGATCTTTTTCTTTGTCTAAAATTCACTGGATGCCATTCTTTTGTTTGTAGCTCGTTTTGTAACAAAATTCTTCTTTTTCCTATGTAAATTGTAAAATTTTAACTTCATTAATTTTAAAATCATCACCGTCAGTATTTTTACTGATGTTAAGACCCATATCATCCGATAATGTCTTGACGTCAAGAAAACTGTCAAAACTCATTTCTTTAACTTCTATTTTGTTACCCTTTTTCTTGGCCTCACGTATAATAGAAATATACTGCCCGGGAATATAAATAGGTCCCGATTTCTTGGCCAGCGAAATTTTTCTCTCAATAACGCTGTGGATTGCATCAGCTTCATTTTGCGTGTGGCCTCGTATTAAGAACTTGTGTGTTATTGAGCTGATTTGAAAGTGCTCTACTGCGTAAATATACACTGCAATAAGAAACCTACAAAAATAGTGATAATGAACAGGTTTAGTAATTCCTTAATTATGTCTTGACATACCTATTTTTTTGTTGATCCATGCAGTTATCGGAGAAAAAAACTACATCTGATCCTGGCTGTTTTTTTGACAGCTCTCCTAAATACATTAAAACACAAGTTCTTATTTCTACAGCACCTTTATTTCCAAAAACTTCATGCCAAAAGAAGGCTTTTGAGGTATCTTTTGCTATTTCTGTTATCTAAAAAAATATGTGCAAATAATTCAGAATTGGCTTATAAAAATTGTAACTTACCGTGAAATTGTAGCAATTCAATCTGGATTTATAGTAGAATGCCGATGATTGTCCTACAGGAACGGGCAACACTGCCTGTAAATCATAAATAGTCAATGCAATTTCTCCGTCTTGCGCTCTTTTCTTGTCACTTTCTTTCTCCTCTCGACTAAGGTATTTTTCTTCATAGTGTTCTTCATACTTATGTGTCAATTCTATTTTTTCACTCTCTGTGGCATTTTTATACGTTTCACAAAGATCGCACTGATCCTTTTTCGAGGCAAAGAATCCGATATGGAATTTTGTGTTGAAGATATTTGCGTAATAATCGTATTTTACCGATGGTTGATTTAAAGCAGACCTTTTCTCGCAATAATTCCTGTGCATTTCCGCAATTGTAAGTCCGCCATCTATGAACTCTCTTTTTGTATCCTTACGGCCGTAGTGGCTCTCAACACGTGGTATAGAATTTATGTGATCGAAGACAGATTTCAATATCTCTTCGTCCATTCTCTTATGGTTTCCGTGTTTTCCTCTTAGATTTTCTTTTATAATGCCCTGTTCAGATACTTTTGATTGAATCACAGTTCTAATCATTTTTTCCGAAATTCCAATTGTAATCCATGAGCCCAAAAAATCTCGCTGGCGTTGCAAGTTTCCCAAGTCCCAGTTTTCTTTAAATTGCTGGCTTCTAAACTCATCAGAAAACTTTTTTGAACAAGAAAGAATACATTTATCGGGGCAAGTACGTTTCATGCTCTTGCCATTAACAGTTTTGCCAGTTTTTGAAATGTATTGTTGGCCCGAATTTCGTAATCGTTTTGCTTTTATTTGTTTCCAATTGTTCGGATTTCTAACCCTTTTTTTTCCTTTTCTAACTGGGGAGTTTGTGGATTCTTTTATATTGACATCACCGATGTGTTCCGATGTTTCACTTGAAGAAGATGAACCATTATTATTATCATCATCGTCAGGGTTGTACTCATCACTTGATCCTGCAGAAAAAGGTTCCTGTTCAGAATCGCAGTTTTCCTTGTAATCATGGTTTACTCTCCTTAGCTTCAATGTTCTGCTACTTTTATTTTCGACCACGTAATGTTCGTATGAAGCCCGACTGGTAGAAGGAAAATTGGGAGTTTCAACAACAGGAGAGCACCGAGTTTGGACATTAGTGGACTCGTTCTCATTATTAGCATTTTCAAATAGAATTCTTCGTACACAGGCCAGATCTATAGAATGTTCATTACTATCTGATTCCTTAGTAGTGGTTTCGGTTAAACATGATGACGTGATCGAATCATCTGTTTGAAGAGGTAATAGGTGGTTTATTAAGATATTTTCAGCTGGTTCTTCATTATTAATTTCTACGGGAGTTTTGGGGCATGCCTTTTGAGGTTTATTTTCTTTTAAAGGAGAATTAGGAACTGCATGAACATCGATGTTACCTACTGCTTGGGTTTTTAGTAGACTCAGAATTTTAAAAGTTCGGGAACTCATTTTTCTGCAACAAAAACCGCACTTCTATAGAAAAACCTAATGACAGTTTGAAGTAACCATAAAAATAGCTTATAATATTGAATTTTGAAGCTAAACTGTAATTTACAACGTATCCTAATGTAAATGCGTCACTTAGTAAATTGATAATTTCTTAGAGCAATATAAACGTAAAGTACAATTTAGTCCAGAGTTTATAATATTTTTTAAAATAAAATAGACGTCAAGTACGTTTACGTCTATAGTTTAGGATGACTTTTAGAAAAATATAAACGTAAAGTACAATTAAGTCCATGTTCTGCCGAATCACACAATAATTAATACAGTTATGACTTTTTATAGAATCTCGACTTGGTAAAACATAGGCATAAAGTGTAGTTAAGTCTTTTTTTCGCCGAAAATAGAAAAGAAAATATCATGATAATAGTCCAAATTAGTACTTACGGCGATGTTTCACTGAAACACATGCTCTTCCCTTAACTGCGAAGAGGCAACTGATCAATCCGTCGGTGTTCTCGCGGATTTATACTATCGATCCCGCATAATGTGACAAGGACGTAATTGCCATCTAGCGGCCAATATTGCAACTACAATTACGGCGTTTTTTTGCAGATAAAGAGCAATATTCTGCATTGATTTATGACATAAACTCATTTTTGAAAAATTTGCAGTTGTGTCGATATACATCTGGACCAGCGATTACTTTCTCTAACTAGCAGAAATTTCACGAATTGTTTGAGACATTACTTTATTACCAATGAAAAGAAGGAAAAATGTACTTTTGTGATAATTATAAATTTTAGGTTTTAGTGTTAGATTGTGTGTTTCTCTTTTTGTTTAGTAGTATCACATATGGCTGACTTGATTTGTTATTATATTAAAAAATCCTACATATCTGATTTTGTTTGCAGATACAGATGTGTTACATCGTCTCGGTACAAACCTATACCAAAGTCGTAGAATGAAAAATGCCTGAATATTTTTTGTACATGTAAATTTGTGAATGTAATTCAAATTGGTTGGTTAATAAACTAATTGTAATTGTCAAAACTAATTCTAATTAATTTCATATAAAACATAGATTTACGATAAAATAGCTCATAAACAAATAAAAGTTACATTGTATAATACAGGCCGTTTCCAAATATGTGCGAAAATTTTCAAATCATGAAAAGCGCATTTACAGGGAGGGGCGAGAATGGGGGTAATTCTCTCCCTTATGACTTTTGGTTATTACACTAGCACAAAGCAATGTGTTTGTGCAAGCATGTTTGTTGCTATTGTCCAGACAGAATATTAATATGATAAAATTGGCTGGTAATGTTTAATTTTTCAAATACAGGGTGTCCGGTAAGCACCACCTAATTTCTGGGGAGCATACAGAGGAAGTCAAAACAACCCTAATTTGGATTAATGGGGACACACACTGAGAAAATTAGGCAACTAAGTAAATTTGTTAAAGTTTTTTGGTTGCAGTAACTTGAAATTATGGTTCTAGCAACAATGTTTTTGTTACCGCGACGCCAATGAATAGCTACAACAACCAACTTATTTTTCCTGGCTTGTATTACTGCTCCAGCCAAAAAATTTATTCCAGCAACTAAAAATTTAATTAAAACAACGAACCAACCAAATATTTTAGTTGCAGTAACCGGTTGTTGCAATAGGGATTTTATTACAAATTTTTCTAGTTCTGCTAGACAGATTTTAAATTGAAACAACGACGTCTCCAGTTGAGCCAAACAAAAATTTGTTGATTCAGCCGTCAGGTTGGTTGCTTTAGCGAACACGCTTGGTTGAGATGTCGTTCGGGTCCTTTCGCGACTCATCGTTAACGCGAGACAATCTTCGCGCCATCGGCGGCAGACGTGGCAGCGCCATTTTATCATCTTTATCGTAGGTTTGGAGGCTCGTGGTCGTGTTATTTGCATTATTAGGTGAATGTGCAAATGGCAAAATGGCGTTTAAATTAGCTCTGTTGCTGAATTTTGCAGATTATGTCGATGCTTTTGAAGGTAAGTAAGTAATCTAAAACTTTTTCAATTTTGCAGCATTTTGTAGTTATCTTTAAATTTTTATTTTATTTTTATGTGAAAATCGTTTTGCGCATGTGCGTAACTTGTTATAACCTATATTTTTCGGCAAAAATGTATATTTTCTGTTCAGTTGCCCTTTTATTTGAACACTATAAACGATTTTATAAGGTTTGTAAATATTTTGGCACTAATTAAATAACAATAGGGAATTTCATCTGCTTATTTCTTATTTTTGTGGGATTTCTGCATAAACACTGCAAATTCCTTATCTTGTTATTCTTATTTTTATTTTGCTTTATAAACCCTCCATTACATTTCTTAAAAAATTGACTTACCTGTATTCGGACTGAGACTACAGGATTATAATCTACTATTATTAATATTATTTTAAGAGTGTAGTCTTAGTTATAATATTTATTGAGTTTTTGTTAGGTATTAGTTTTTAAGAAAATAAACATTATATATTTCACATTTTTTTTTTCTTTTTAAACCCTTTTCACAAATATATTATGTACCTATCCTCTTTTATGTTAAAATTGTATTACGCCATTTTTACTTTTAGCTAACGAACTTTAGAAGGTAGTTCAAGGTGTTTATCTATATAGTATGACGCTTGACACATACGAAATTTTAGTATCTATTGTGCTCATTACAAAAATATTTTTTCTTGCAGGCATTATATTGAATCCTGGGTTCCCGTAGTGAAAAATCTATTTAAAACAATATTGGATAATTAAACGCTTTAATTTACGTTAATTAAAATTTTTAATTGTAGCAATTAAAATAGTTAAACAAAATCAGAGGATTTTTAATATTATCATTAAAGATTTTAATCAATGTAAATTAAGTGTTTTATTATCCGCTATTATTTTAAATAGTTTTTTCACTGTGGGGACCCAGAGTTTGAATAAATGGTGAGAGCGCTTTAGAACGTATTTTTAAATGGCGAAGGCGCAAGAACGTGAACAATTTTTAAACTAAAATATTAGCTACCACAGTCGTCTATATTTGTAAGAACAACCAATATTTTAGTTATTTTTACTAAAAATTTAGTTCTTACAACTACTGCATTTAGTTATAGCAGCTAAACGAAATGCTTCTGCAGTAAATGGTTTTAGTAAGGGCAGCCAAAGAATTTGTCACAGGTACTTAGCTACGCCAACTAAAAATTTTAGTTGTGGCAACCAACCTGTCATGTCGCCGGTTCAACAAATTTAATTTGGTTGCCCCAACTGGAAGCTTAGGCTGTCCTCTATTTAATGCATAATTTTTGTTGGAGCAACCAACTTCTTGGTTGTTGCAACCAAATTTTTCCCTCAGTGCAGAGCCCCAAAGGAGTACCCGCGATTTACTTGTTTAGCTCTAAGTTTTGAACCGACTGGTATTATTTAATGAAATTTTAATATTTTATAGAGGCCATAAGGCTCATAAAACGATACTACAGTAGATGTTTTACATCTCCAGGGTAGTCAGGAACGGACATGCCACCACACTCGTTGGTCCAAAATTTTGACCGGTGTCATTTTACAGAGCTGCAAACTGATTTTTTAAATACTCTAGTATATCCCCTTTAAATAAGGTACCCTTAATTTATTTCGATAAAACTGGCGGTTTTCGAGATAAATCGGTTTTTATGCGAAACACTTAAAAGTTACTAATGCTAAACACAAACAGGTAAAATTAAAATACACAGGGTACGCTAATGTGCATTTAATTTTTGAGAAAGGCTTTCAAACTCTTCGAAAGCAAGAAGACTTTATGCTAAAAGATTTCCAGCTCAGATATTGTCAAGTCCAAAAACCTTTTAAAGAGTCGATCGGAGCTTAATTAATTTACAATGTTAAAATACAAAAAAAAAATTAAAACGTTTAAATGTTATTTTGGCGAATGTTCAATATGGGCTCCACGTACTTCAATACATTTTCTTAGTCTTCCAATATTTTTATATAATAAATAAAGACACACTAAGTCTCGGTCTCAGTCACAATATAATTTAGTTAGGTGGTGGTGGTTACATGTTTCGCCCAAACAATGGGCATCATCAGACCTAAAACCATAATCGTACGATAACATCCAATCTACACATATAAAGTTTAAAAGCCTAACCTACCTTAGGAATAATAACTTAAAAATCCATGGAAACACAATCACAAATGACACATAACAGATTAAAAATTTTTAAAAAACGTTACTGGACCATTACAAAATATGAAACGATACGAAAAAATAAATAAACAATCTAAAAAATGATTCGACAACTATGGCGATTCAATGTAAACATTCTTCACGAGTGCCAAAAGGGTAGACGGTTGGATTTATTAGAAAAACTAGAAATAACTAAAGCAAAGAGGAGTCCAATACTTAACTGCGTAAACGAAGTGTTTAATTTTGAGCCATATTTTATCTTTAATAACTTGAATAATTAACTTGGGTCCCTATAACCTTTTTCTGTTTTCCTACTATTTTGGTGTGGATATTGACATTATTGATTATATTATCGATCATAAAGTAACGTTCAGGTGAGTGTCTTCTTCTTACTTCAGTTTAAGGTGATAGAACACAGTGGCGTGTTGTACTGTTGCACTACGACCTGCCACTTATATTTTTAGGGTTCCGCGCCTGAGAGGTAAATTATTATTCCGCAAGCGTCTGGTTTGTTCCCGAACCCGCCATAGTTGTCGAATCATTTTTTAGATTGTTTATTTATTTTTTCGTATCGTTTCATATTTTGTAATGGTCCAGTAACGTTTTTTAAAAATTTTTAATCTGTTATGTGTCATTTGTGATTGTGTTTCCATGGATTTTTAAGTTATTATTCCTAAGGTAGGTTAGGCTTTTAAACTTTATATGTGTAGATTGGATGTTATCGTACGATTATGGTTTTAGGTCTGATGATGCCCATTGTTTGGGCGAAACATGTAACCACCACCACCTAACTAAATTATATTGTGACTGAGACCGAGACTTAGTGTGTCTTTATTTATTATATTTAAATCAGGTCTCTTTGAGAATGGCGGACTATTTCTTTGAATTCCAATATTTTCCCGCTGCACTACAAATAATATTCCGGCATTATTACGGACTTCGTTAGAATGCTTTTATTTTCGCTAGTAGCTCTTTAGTATTTACTGGTGTTGAATAAACTAAATATTTTAGCTGTCCCCAGAAGTAAAAGTCTAAGGGATTTAGGTCTGGAGACCTAAGTGGCCATAAAACAGGCCAACCTCGACCTATCCATCGAGGGTCAAAAACGCTTGTTAAGTGTTGACGTACCATCCGGTTATAATGAGGTGGCGCATCATTATGTATGTATAATACCACATTTGAATTACTCTATCAAGAGGCACGTCTTCTAATAAATTATTCAAATTTTGCTGCAAAAATTGTAAATAAATCTCACCATTGAGTCTTTCTTCCAAAACAAATGGACCTATAAGGATATTTCCGATAATGCCAGCCCATAACGTATTCATTCTAATTTTGTTAAAAATTGTTGCAATTTTTAGGAGTCCTGTAGTCTTGTGATTTTTAGTATTCCACTCCTTAACACTTAGATACCAAGAGCAGGAACTTTCGAAAGACAACAGCTGTATTAAGTTTGTATGTTCTTTAGGATATTCTGTACTGTTGGGTGAGGCCAAAAAGTTAAGTATGTATATTTTTTTTTTAAATATAAGTATGTATATGTTTTTTTAAATATAAGTGTTTGGTAAGTACTCCTACTTAGCGGTTACTACTTCCTCTCTATCTGCTTAAGTGATTTCATATTAACAATGCTTTTCTAAAAATGACTGGTCTTGCTGCTGATTTGTCTTACAAAAATTTAGCTGCAAGGATCCCTTGGTTCAAAGTTCTTATTATGCAGAAGCGAAAAATAAGAAATATCATGTTTTCCTTTAAGATCTTGTCACATTACCTGCTTTGAAATTTGCATGCACGATTGGCCAGAGCAAAAATTGTACCAACCAATTTTGCGGGGATTATTTCCGTACTTATGACTTTAACATAATATGCCCTTTCCTCATCAAAATTTGGTTGTTTCCCTAAGTCACCCGTTAAATGTCAACTTAAGACAGAACACAACCATGCAGGTACTATCAAACCTCGCATGTTATTTCCTTTTTTTCTTAAGGCGCAACACTACAGGATTAATCCTTTATGGCGCTCTGCGAGCGGTGCGTGTGGGAAGGAAACGCTTTACGATGATCTCGAATCTTTGGAGATTATACTCGTTGGGGAACACGGCCTCAGGGAGGTCTTTCCAGAAAGATGACGTTCTCCAGATGAAAGAATTTTTGAACGGTGTCGTTCAAGGGACATTAAGCTGAACCACGTACGGGTGGACTGCAGTAACTCGTCGTGTATTTTAACCATGCACCGCTCTGGGTGGAATCAAGCGGGAAAACTCAGTTGAGCACTTGCCATGAAAATATTTGTAAAATAGACTCAAGTCGCCAACCTGCTTTCGATGTTCAAGGATGTCCAGGTTGTTTATCAGATCATGGTCACCGATCAAGCGAATGGCCCATATTTTCAATGGAATCCAACAATCTCATGGTATTCAACTTAAGAGTCCCTCCAATTATTATTAGAAATAAAAGCAAATCCAATGATAAATCGGGATATTTGCGATCAGTCAAAATTGACTACGGCCGCGCTGTCACTGTGCCAGAGGGTGTAAAAATACATCCGCCCACGCCCGTGAATTACCACAAAATTATTAAAAATTTAACATTGAAAGATCTCTATCATTACTCGTTCAGGTTTCAGAACGAAAAAGAGTTACATGTTGTACTCCTAGGCGTCCTGGAAACCGGGACAGAAGATAAAATAAGGGATTACTTAAAAGAATTAGGTTTTAATCCCACAAGGGTAATACGCTGGCACAGTCGCAGCGGCGCTCTACTGCCTTTGGTGTTGGTTTTCTTACCGAGATCGGAAAAATCAATTTTTGAACTTAGATATTTAGACCACATGTGTATTACAGTCGAATCGCAACGTGCGCGCGCTACCATTTCCCAGTGCCATCGTTGCCAGCTGTATGGACACTCTCAATTACGATGCACAGATCCCATCAAGTGCCTAAAGTGTGCATTGAGTCATTTCTCTTACGAGTGTCCAAAGCCACGCGAGGAAAAGGCCAAATGCACAAACTGTAAGGGTAAACACACTGCTAATTACATGGGCTGTCCTCGTCACCCGAACAATTTGCGCAAAAATGCGCCAACTATAACAACAGCGCGCCAAGGCGGAACAATAATTTTAAATGGAGTCAGCAGGATAACAGTAAACTGGCTAATGATGGTAGTGGGAATAGAGCAGACCCCCTCATAGGGATCAAAAGCAATGCCAAACGCACTGGAATCAGCGTTACAAACCACAATGCAAAGCATTCTTGCACAGTTTCCGAAAATAATGGAGACTCAATTGAAAAATATCATAAATACTTAACGCTGGTTAAATGGCGGCGCAACCGGAGACGGCATATTTCAAAATCGCAACTTTTAACGTCAACAGTATGAAGTAACGGAGACTCAAACTTATAGATTTTGTTGGGAGAAACGAGATAGACATGTTTCTTATCCAGGAGACTTGGCTAAAGGGAGAAAGGTTTTCGTTTCCGAATTACACGGTGTTCCGAAACGATCGCCTATTATTTATTATTTATTTATTAATTTATTGTATCAAAAGGAACTAAAATCCTTATTACAAGGGTTGGTTGCTTACACTTACAATAATTATTAAGCACATAAATATTATTTTGAAACATAATGTTAACCAAATCTAAAATACACTCCTAACCCACTAAAAATAAGAATAACCAAAAGTATACATTTCAGGTAATAATAAATCACCTAAATTCATATTAAATTAGAAAGGAAACAAAGGCTACCTATTCATTTCGAAGAAATGATCGCACCCTCATTGCGCTAACAGCAAAATTATAAAATGCAGATAGTTTTTGGAAGGAGCCTGAATCAATTGCGCAGACCAGATCATGCATGTTGTTTATATTATTGCTTTCTAGAAAAGTTTCACGTAAATGATAATAAAAGGGGCACTCAAAAAATAAATGATAAACATCTTCATGCAGATGGAGCAATTTTGATCAGTTTGAATTATGTAAGTGTTTTTTGACAAGTAATTTTTAGATAATTTTTGTTGCATGTCCTAATCTGCGCAACTACTCTTGTCAAGTGTATTGGAGCTCTCATAGACAAATAGTTTGGTAGATTTATGTAAGATAAGTATGGAGCAAACAACAGGAAAGATGAGCGAGATAAAATGTCTGCGTCCCTCTGAATGAGGAAGGTTTTGTACCTCTCTGTCAACTCACTTATGGTTTTTTTAGGATGTGTCATTTAAGACAGTTTTCAAAAATATTTATGCACCCCTACTGCTCAAAATAGTTTTTTAGTTGAAGAATCCAGTTATTTTTTTCGCAGCTATTGTGGGTTAAGGCCTTTAATCGTAAAAATACATTTTTTGGGAGTCTATCGTCAGGCATTGAGATTAATTTAAACAGCCAAGACAGTGCCGCCTTAAAAATTAGTAAAGATAATTTAACTGAATCCGTTTCAAGACGTACCAAATAATCGGGCGTATTCCTTGGCAAGCAGAGAAGTCGCTGAAAGAACCCAACCAGAACCCTTTCAACGATGCTATCGTATCTCAAACCCCAAAGTCCAATGCTATACGTTAAGGAGGGCAGAACAACGCTGTCATACAATCTTCTTCTAAAATACCAATAGTTCATTTTAGTTCTTGCCATTAAGCTTGTGACCGCCGCAAAGCCTTGTTTGCATTTCGCCACCGTTTTGTTAGACATTTCGCGAAAAACAGCAGATGCCGAAAATTTAACCCCCAAATAAGTATAGCTATTAACTAGTTCTAATTGTTGGTTAATAATAAAAGTTATGACTGGAAGAATTCTGAAAATGACCGCCCTTACTAAAAATCATTACTTTTGTTTTTTTGGTGTTAATGTGCAGACAGTTTTTGTCCGCATATTCTTGCAAAACCTGTTTTTTATTTAAATCTTGCGGTGAGTCGCTTACCAATATTAAATCATCCGCGAATGCCAATAAAACAATGCTAACCATATTGTCAATATTTAACCCTTGTAGCCCCCTTAGAATAGAAGAATTTCTCTATGTCATTTACAAAAATTGAAAAGAGCAAAGGACTAAGGCATTCACCCTGTAAGACTCCCTCAACTATATCGTATGACCAGGTGTGAGAGTTGCCTGTTTTTATAGACATTGTTGCATTATCGTACATGTACTTTATTATTCGAATTATTTTTGCACTGATGCCCGTTTTATAAAGTTTTTCCCACGTCAAGCCATGGTTAATGCAATCGAAGGCCTGCTTAAAGTCAATAAACGCGACATACACTTTTCGGCCCTTTAATCTCAGATGGATCCGTATCAAGGAGTTTAAAACAAAAATATTATCAACACAACCACGCCTTTGACGAAATTCCGATTGGCACTCTAGATGACGATCGCCTAAATAGACGCGGGGGCGGAACCATGATTCTGGTCAAGAAACACATTTACGCTCAAGTTGTGCCAGGACCTGACAATTGCGCCCACATCGAAGGGCCCTTCATTTCAATAAGATTTGAAAATAACCAACGCGTTCACCTGGGATCGGTTTACTGTAGCCCGTCGGTAGGTTTCACAGGCAACCGTTTGCAAAAGATTTTTAATAATAATAATATAACGATTATAGGGGGCGACCTCAACGCCAAACATATGGTTTGGGGTTGTAGGTATACTAATCCAAGAGGCCGCATCTTATAAGATTTTTCAGGCCATCTAAATTACCATGTTCGACCGCCGGAGGATCCCACTCACTGCTTTGGGCGTGGTCTTCCGGACATTTTTGTAATAAAGGACGCACTGCAGATGTTACAGCCAGCGGTCGTTTGTGATCTAAGGTCTGGCCATATACCGGTGATAGTCGAAGTGGGTAATCCGCTTAAGAGAGGCCGAGGTTTTGTTACCCACACCTCAACTGGTTAAGATATAACAACAATATGAATAATATTGAGCAGCTGCAACCATTGCGTGGCTCAAGAGATATAGATAATGCCGTGAACAGGATTACAAACGAGATAAACGAGGCGTTGGCACAACAAAAGTGTCTGGGTATTCAAAATACGGGGCTTTAACAGACGATATTAGAAATCGCATTAGAGTTAAAAATAGATTGAAAAATAGGGCGTATCGTACTGGAGATCCTCGCATCAAGGCGCATGCTAACAGAGAAGCAAATTTATCCAAGCAAATGCTGATAGAAAGGCAGTTGAACCTGTGGGACGACAAAATCGAAAGTTTATCTATAGAAGACAATTTCGTCTACAAAATACCAAGAACTTTAATTAGAGGCGCACGTGCTCCCATGTCATACCTGAAGAACCAGGACACAGGCGAAGCTCTGATTGATGCTATGGATAAAGCTGAATTGCTCACAGACAAACTCTTTGAGCAATTCAGCAAAAATTCAACCAACGATGCGCCACGTGATGAGAGGATCTCCAGAACAATACATATTTTTAGAACGATTAATCATCCGCTTCAGGACTTTCCTCGAGTCACTGTAGACGAAGTAAAGTCGCTAGTTAGTGTCTTAAATACTAAAAAAAGCCCCGGGTTTTGACGGTTTAAGGAATGCGGCGTTGCGAAACCTACCAGACTGAGCTTTGGGGAATATAGGAAACATATCGCAGGATATAATCGAAGAAGGCCATTTTTCGCCCTCCTGGAAGCACGCCAAAGTCAATCAATACATATATCATACAACGTTTTGCCTAACGAACAGTTCGGTGTTCGGGCCGAACATTGCACAGTTAAACAAATGAAGCGTTTAACATCTAACATTGTAAAAGGCTTTAACAGGAGAGCGAACACGGTAGCGGGTTTCTTCGACGTAAGTAAAGCTGTCGATAAGGTATGGAACTAAAGTTGATAAGGCCCGGAGCTCCGAATTACCTCGTCAAGGTAGTTGACTCGTTTCTTGGGAATAGAAGTTTTGCAGTCTCGTCAGAGAACGCACTTTCTTTGAAAAAACGCATCAGGGCGGGAGTGCCGCAAGGCTCACCTCTCTCTCTCCGATGTTGTATAACATCTACACTCAGGATATTCCGCGAGATAGATTCACGCAGCTCTATCTTTTCGCTGACGATACAGCAATTACTTCGACTGCCAAATCACCGCGCATTGTCGTCAGCCGGATGCAGCGTCACGTAATCGAGCTGGAAAAATGGCTTTTGGTCTGGAAGATTCGCCTGAATCCTACTAAGACGAAGGCCATATTTTTCTCGTAAAGCCGCGTACGTCGGCCTGAAACAAGGCTCAAAGTCAACAGGGTCCAAGTAAATTGATGCCAGGAGGTGAAGTACCTGGGACTATCTTAGATGAAAGACTGAACTGGAGGCTTAATTCAATAAATAGAGTGAAGCTTGCATTGCGACAGTTATCTACTCCCTGCTTCACAGGTGGAGTAGACTTGCAAATAGGACAAAGGTCAACCTCTACAATTCATTGGTCAGGCCGGTTCTCACCTATGGTGCATCTTCGTGGTGTAACATAAGCAAAACGGAACTGAATAAGTTCCAGGTAATGCAGAATAGGGCGCTGAAAATTATCGCAGATGTCCCGAGGTACACTATGAATCGCGTGTTGAACCAGGACTTTCGCATACCAACTATTAATAAGTTCTTTTTATAAATCATTACCAACTATTACGGACGGACGGACGTTTCGACATACCCACTTATTACTGACTCACATTCGAGAGCGAGACAAAATGCAACCTACAAACTACCTAAAGACTGGCTCCCCGTCGGTCTATAGTAGAGAAGCACTAATAGTAGAGAGGCACTATCACCTTCCTAGATAACGGAAAAAGGCGCCAAGAATATGTAAACCAAAATATTCAATCATAACACACGGCGTGGCATACTCAACAAAGGCAGCAGCCGACAACAATAGTTTCTTTTTGCGACAATACCTAAACAGTAGTCGAAGAATCAAATGATGTCAAAGGGACGCCCTGACGTAAAACTCCCTTCATGAACCAATGAAAAAAAAAGGACGCCCAATAAATGAATTGATATAGCCAAGGGAATCGAGTGTCCCGCCATGACTATTCCGGTTCTTCAACAATAACTTTTTTAGAACAAATTGTGTGGGGATTCTCAAGCTAGTGCTAGTATTTGGCTGGTCATTTTCATTTTTTTTATATTGATATTTAGGGCTGCATTTCTATCTTCCTCGACATTTTCTCTTATAGGGTTATCCCTCAGATTATCTTCATAATTAAAAGGGGTTACATGACGCGTGAGTGATCTAACTAGTGCTTTGTCATTATTATTTATTTCTTCATTTTATTCTTCTGAAATTTTGTTCAATATATTGAACCACACATCGTAAAAAGTAAGGCTTTATTCTCACTTCCCATTCATAAGATTTTCATTTAGTCACTTTGAATTGATCTAGGGTTCTAGTTTTGCTCTATATGTTAATATTACAGGTGTTTTACCACATCTTCATTATTTATTGCACCCAACTAAACCCTTATTATATGGTCATAAGTGGATTAGATGGTGCTGCTAATGGCCACACACTGGCCGTATGTAGAAAATTATTAACTAAATGAATAAGGGGTGCCTCTGCCCCACTTAAATTTATTTTATTTTGTTTGCCGTAACATATAAAATTTTTAGGTTTTAGTAGAACAAACCAAGGGTGTTGCACCCAAAACTTTTTTACCTCCGGCGCATTTTTTATAACGGGGGTGTAATTTTCGGTTTTTAATTGGACAAACGATGGTCACCATGGTTCCAATTAGAAAATTATTGTCCCAGAATACAACAGTTTCCCCTATACCTAAGCTTAAGCAAAGTATACCTGTTTTTATTTGTTTTATTCTGCTAATATACAACTTAGTTTTATAGATTTTTATATTATGTTTCATTATTTAATTTTTAGTATTTCACATATTTTTACCCTCCTCAGGGCGCACTTTAATTCATTTTTCTTGGTACAATCAGCAAAAATGTAATTAAATGGTTTTTTTGGTAGAAATAACGATACTTCTAAAAATGAGGGCATTCGCAAATTTCCCGCAATGCTTTAACCCCTCCCCCCCCCACTTTCGTCAAAAAAATTTAGTTCAGCAGCCACCAACAATTGGAGCGCTGGCATCGAAACAGATGGTTTGAAAGGTATTTATGTTTCATCTCTCTTTATATCAAAACCGCTCTTTTGATTTTCGAGTTGTATCCTCTCCAGTCTGCTGCGCCGCTTCCATGCAGCGTTGAAGGTTTTGCGCGATGTTTGCGGCCATCGACTGGCCTACGGTCGCGGTGAATAATAACGCTGGCAGTCAGTGAAAATGTGAAAAACCTTTTTCCTAGTTTTCGCAGCGATTCAGAATAAACGCGTTGAGCTACGTAGATACAAAAAAGAACAGGATTTCTAGCGCCGAAAATAAGAGAGTATTTTTCGTAATTTCGTTAGAAAACTTTTGGTTATAAAATAATTTCTTATAATGGTACTATTGCTTGGCCGGCGAGGTCACCAGACCTTTCACCTCCAAATATTCATTCATGAGGATACGCAAAAAAGAGGTAAATGAATTTTTTCCTCTAGAAAATTGAGAAGTTCTTACCAGAATCAACATCTTAAGAAGAGTAACCCGTAAAGTCATATCACAGTGTAAAAAAGTGTGATAAATGGAGGAAGATATGTGCGGTAAGATTTTCGTGCCTTTATTTATTGTATTACTATGTAAGTAAAATAAAATACAAAATATGTTGATTTAGATCAAGATAATACTTACCCATTTGAAGCTGTACATGGAGTCTGATGTAGATTATTATCGGTGATAAGTTCTCCATTTCTTTTGGATATATTCAGCTTCTTCATCACAACAATTAATTTAGGTCCCTGTTTAATAAAATCTTTATCAGAAGAATATTTAGGAACATCAAGTGGAACGTTCCTAATCTCAAAGTCAGCCATTATTGAATTACCAGTATTTTCAACATTGATTAATGCAGCATTTAAAATGTTCTTATGTTTTTCCTCTATTTGCAACGTAGAAGAAAGGCTTTGATTATTGCGACCTTCTAAATTTTCTTCAACAGATAATCCTGAAAAATCCTTGGATGTATCAGTGTTGGTGGTATTCGTTTCTTGAAGTAAATTATTTAACATTATCTTGATAATATCCGGGCATATGGAAGAATGCGATTCTTGGTTATAATCGGTTATTGCTGAATTCCACGTTATGGGCCGAGTGTTAGTTTCCCTAGAAGAAAAAAATTGGTATTAATTAAAAATATAAATTTTAAATTAAATAACAATTACAATTTCAGGTGGAATAAATTGGTGGTTCCAACGATTTAATACTGATAGACAAAAGACAGTTACTCATAAAAAAGTGTATCATATGTCGCCTACATCGAACGGGCCTGCGGGGGTGCCCTAAACTGCGGGATGAGACAATACGAAAGGTTAAAAGAATAGGTTGTTCAAAGAGTGAGACAAATAGTAAAAGTTAAAGGACGGATAAATATTCTCCAGTTAAAAGCTCACAATATTTATTAACTATGTTGATAACACAAAGTTAATACCAGGAGGCAAAAATGTGTGTCAGCTTGTGGTGAAAAGTAAACATTTTTTTGGTAATGTATCTAAATGGTGTACAGAAAATAGACTGATCCTAAAAACAGATAAAAGTAGTTTTTTCAAAACTAAACAATCCAATGTGCAAAACATCGAGGAATCAGAAATAACTAACAACAAGTTGGACTGTTAAATATTTGGAAGTTAATAAAAGCATGGAATGGTCTTTTCAACGGTAATATACCGATAGAGGAGGCGTCTTATCGGTAATACCGATGTTTTTAACAAGAAATCGATTTTCTGACAAATTTTTACGAAATGTAATTTTTACTTATAATCTGATATGATCCCGAGAGCTTTAGCTCGAGGGTCTTATATTTGATTATAAGTAAAAATTACATTGAGTGAAAATTTTCTTGGAAAATCGAGTTTCGAGTGAAAAACGAAGGTATGAAGATAAGAAACCGCCTCTAGAGGTGTATTTTATTGGATAATTTACTGAACATAAAAATGAAGGCCGTCTGATAAAGGTAAATATACAAGTTAGAGGTGTTACTAATTTTTTATTTAAGTAAAAAAGCTACAAGCGTCTTTTCGAGCTAGCGGTAGTCTTATCGGGTAAGACGACCGTTACCAAGGTGGTTGCTATGAAAATGAGCGTTTTGATTGGTTCAATAAAAGTGAGGTGAATTATCGTATAAAGCAAGTTGTAAAAAGGTTGAACTGTGTATGTTATGGAAGATGGAGAGGGGGAAAATATAATAATGAAAAAACATTGAATTTAATTTTGAGTTAATTTAAAAGTAAAATTACTTGTAGATTTGAAACCCAATTGTCCGAGTGATTATTTAAATATTGTAAAATGTAAATGTGCTGTGACGATGTTTTACTTTGTTATTGTTACTGTAACAAACTTTGAAACAAAGATTTGTTGAATTTGAATTTAAGTAGGCATTTTTTACTTTTAAGGTGACTTTTAAGAAAAGTTGTAAAACAAACATTAGGTTGTGTGGGATCAAATTATTCCTAAAAAATACGTTTTCTCCTAATGCCAATGAATATGTTGCAATTTGGAACAAACACCGGGTTTAATAGAAAAAATGTTTACTTTTCATGCATGTGCAGTGCTCCACCCCTGACCTGTCTCTGTTCTAGGTAATCCAGGGGTAGAGGCAACTGCAACTTCTGAATGGGGGGGGGGGGGGGTCGGTCCTAGAGTACTTACAATAAAACACAAGTAGGTTTGTGATTGAAATAAACTGGATACTTTCAGATTCGTGAAAATAAAATAATGTGTTTACAGAACCAGCGAGTGAAAAATATAGAAAATTTAGCACATTTAAATTCGTCAGTAACTAAGACTAATAAAAAAAAAACAGTAAAACAGGAAGCCACCCACGAATTAAATGTAATTTTAGGTAGAACACCCACTTTGTCCAATTTAGGCAACACGGCCACAGTCTCAGACCACTTCTAGAAATGCTCGACAATCACTACGATAAAATGGCCCGAATTCTACGAACTGACTCCTATTTAACGGCTAACTGTTAACTTGAGTGACTTTAGGATATAATCCTACAGAAGAACTAACTCAGTTTCGAACTTTCGTAAATACTAACTATTTTAAGGAACGGCCTATAACTAACTACGGTAACGAATTCTCGTAAAGAACTCCCTATCGAATTCTCGTGCAGGACTGCATATCCAATTCTCGTGAAGAACTAACTTGTGAATCGGTAGCGTTTCGTACTTGTTGATGGCGTGATTTTTTCTTAGGAGGTCAGTCGATTGGAACTTGTGTTTTTCAAGAAAAAGATTGCAAAACAAGAGTCTCGTGGTGTTTGGCAGGACTTAGGTATACCCAAAGAGAGGCCCCGATCCGAAGTTGTTGATTCTAACTTGAAACAAACACATAGAATTTTCTGCGGATTTTCGTTTCCCTACCCCTGACTGGGCCTCTGACTTGGCTGTTGTAAACAAGCAGGAATTTTTTCTAAGAATCTTCCGAGGTGGTGGTACCATGACTTAGCATTGCACAACTTGTTTTCTGGCTGAGGTGATCATCTGACTCAATATCTGTGAATGTATTTGTTAGTTTTTTTATTAGTGTCCTTTGGCATAGTAGAGTCTTTTAAAGACTGTACCTTGAAAATCGTTTGATATATTTCTACCACAATTTCAGATTTTGAAATGATATAATAGCTTTACTGGCAGATGGTAATTTTTATGGTATACAGGGGCCAAGAAAATCATAAGCCTAAAATTGCGTAAATCAGTCACTACAATCAAGAAAGCTCCAATTTAAGATAATTTTAATGAATAATAACCTGCTCAAAATTAAAAAAATTAATGTAGACACCGAGCTTGAAAACAGAGACCTTACTGCATTTATGAATACCACTAAAATGGAATGGTATACCTTCGAAAATAAACAATCTAGACCAATTAAAGTTATGGCTAGAAACCTGCACCCATCATGAGACTCGAATGAAATTCAAGAAGAGCTCTTAAACAGGCTTTAAGGTTCTTGAAGTGGTTAATAGAATCGAAAGGACTAAAGTTAGTAGTCAAGAAAAGCTAATCCCTCTACCGTTATTCATGCTTACCTTTGAAAATACGGACGATAAAATAAAATTGGAATTCAGTATATATGCCAGTAAAAATTGAAGGACTAGTGTCACAATTCCTTAATGTGAGGTGTCAGCGATATGAGCACGCTCAAAATTTCTGGCGCAGCCATTTATGGTAAATGTGATGAAAATCATTTGGCAGCAGAATGTAGGACGCCAAACGATAGGTACTCTACCGAAATGCTTAAACTCTCCAGAGGCTGATCCTGTGAACTACTGTGAATGTGTAATAGCAAAGGAGTTGCAGAAAATAAGAAGGAAGACAACCAAGAAAATGTGTACCCAAAAAGACAACTAATGAGGTTACCTAGGTAGGTATGCATAAGCGGCCTAAATTGGCGATAAAATTTTAGCGGCATCAGTTAGAAACGAACAACAAGCCATAATGCAGATGATTCAGAATATGATGAAGACACTTGAATTAGTAAATGAGAGGCTCGACACATCAGAGGCCAGAAACACTGGAGCTCTACCCAAATAGAAATAAATGTTATGGAATAATGTGACCCATGAAAAGACATGGACTAGCAATGGTATTCTGAACAAAAAACATGACTTAAGTATTTCTTAATACTCAGCATATATATATACATATATATTTGTCTTATTTTAGAGACGCATATCACAAATCAATTTTTGATTAAGATAAGAGGATTAAGGTATGTTTTACTATCTATCCGCAAAGTGGTAGTGCGGTTGTAATTAAGGAATCATTTTGAAGAATATCATTTACAACGTGTAGATGTTCAACTAACAGTGGTCGGAGTCAACTCAACTATGCAGAAATTAAAAGTGGGAGCAGTCTACTGTACACGCAGATTTAATTAAAAACTAATTAATAAATAATTTAATAATATATTTATTGTGGGTAAAAACCTTAATGCCAAGCATGTGGATTGGGGATCAAGATTAAACACAACTAAAGGTAATGAGTTAAGAAAAGCTGTTCAAGAAACTGGTGGTGGTTACCACTCAACAAGTAAGCCTACCTACTGGCCCACTGATACCAATAATATACCTGATTTACTAGACATTTTTATATTAGGAAAAATAACACCCAACTTCACTGACGTCGAAGAAAACTGTGACCTAGATTTGTACTTTTCAGCTGTCATTTTAACATTGAGCGACCTACTCTTTTAAATAAAACCATTGATTGGGAAACTTTTAGAATCCACGACCAAAATACTATAAATTTGAATATTAATTTGCGGACAACCGAGCAAGTGGAAAAAGAAGCTGAAAACTTTATCAGACTTGTACAGGAAGCTGCATTCAATAATCCCAAAGAAGTCGTCCATATAACCAAAGGAGTAAATTATCCAGTTGAAATCAGGCAAGTTGTCAACAATAAGAGAAAAGCCAGAAGAACAGACGATATACCCATATGATACGATACGACCACTGATAGAAAATAATAACCTAATTCCGGTCTTTCAATTCGGATTTAGGCAGAAACATTCAACGATTGATCAAGTGAATCGAATCAATGACATAACTGAAATTGCGCTTGAGGAAAAACAAGTGTGTTCTGCAGTATTGGTTGCACAACCATTCAATAAGGTGTGGCTTGAAGGTTTGATAAACAAATTTAATAAAATACTTCCTAAGCAGTGTGTGGAGATCTTAACTTCTTATATTTTTTAGAATCAGGCAGGAGGATAAATATTCCGAGTTGAAAGAAATAAAAGCCGGCGTACCCACATGAAGCGTTCTAGACCCCATTCTTTATTTGATATACAGGGTGTTAATTAATAAGTGTCCGATATTTTACAGGGGGATTTCTCAGTTGTTTATAAGGTGAAAAGTTCATGTAAGCATGGGTCCGCAAGCCCTTCATTTTTGAGTTACCGGGTGTTAAAAATTTATTTTTATTTTTGTTTTTCGTGACTAATTTTTTAAATAATGTCTATTTTACTTTACCAATGCTGAGCATGCTGACATATATTTTACATACGGACTTTCTAACGAAAATGCATATGAGGCTAAACGTTTGTATCAGGAGCGTTATCCGAACCGAACAACTCTTCAACTACTTCAAGAACGTTTTCAAAAATTCACGCTAGGTCGAGGAAAACAGGAATGTTTGAGAAAGCTACTCATCTGTCGGGTGCACATCGGACGGTAAGAACTCAAGAAACCGAGGAAGCAGTTCTTAATCTGGTAGAAGGACGCCCGGAAACAAGCACCAGAAAAATAGCGCTGACGTTAAACATTTCTCATGTTCTAGTATGGACAATAATTTTAATTGATAATTTGTTATATCCCTACCACATTCAAAGAGGTCAGGCACTCCCCCCTCGTGATTTTCCATTACGTATCAGCTTCTGTCGTTAGTTTCTCCAATGCTTTATTCAAAATCCTTTATTTAAAAATTAAATCCTGTTTACGGACGAAGCAAATTTTTCACGCAACGCTATACGCAATTTTGTGGTCAGAGGAGAACCTCCATGCAATACAGGAATCACATTTCCAAGAACAGTTCTCTTCTAACGTGTGGGCAGGAATCCTTAGAGATTATTTAATCGGCCCATTCTTTATTCCAGGAAGATTAAAGGGAGAGAGATATCGTCATTTTTTTGAAGAAGATTTGCCTATTTTACTGAAAGATGTGCCGCTTTGAAATGTGGTTTATGCATGACGGTGCTCTGGCACATTTTAGCATAGCGCGAGAATTTCTAGATCGTACTTTCGGTAACCGTTGGATAGGTCAGGGAGGGCCTCAACAAGGTCACCAGACCTTAACAGTTTCGAATTTTTTCTTTTGGGGACATCTAAAATCTTTAGTTTACCAGACGCCCATCTAAAATAAAGAATAATTAAGAAATCGAATAATTAACTCTTGTAGAACGATTCCAAATACTCCAGAAATTTTCCAAAGGGTGCGCCAATCAATGAGAAGAAGATTGGATGCGTGCATACAGCAAGGAGGTGGATATTTCCCACATTTATTGTGATTTTGATTTAGTTCCATATCTAGTCTTTCGTTGTTTATTGTTGTTTAAAAGTAACCATTTAAAATGTTTCTATGTTGATTAAAAAAAAAGTTTTTAAAATTGTTTTAGCTTTTTAACAAACACATGCACCGATTAATTTAAATCAAAATATCTCAAAACCGGCTGCTTGTAGCGACTTTTGACAAGCATACCATTTTTACGTAAAAATGCCAGGGAAATCGATTTTCCTTCTAGAAAATGTGATACATATATGCACGAAGAAGTTGTGATTCCCCAAGAGAGAAAAAAACCTGTAGAAGGCGCCCCCTACAATTAAGGGCTAAACTAAGATCAAATTTGAATTTCTCATATTAAAAAATCCCCAAGTGTTTATTTCCGTTTAAACATAGACATTATTTCAAAAATTATTTTTAACACCCTGTATCTCAAAAATGAAGGGCTTGCTGACCCATGCTTACATGAACTTTTTACCTTATAAATAGCTGAGGAATCATCCTGTAAAATATCGGACACTTATTAAATAACACCCTGTATATCAGTGAGTTACCAGTATCGGAAGAAACTATTATAGCCACATTCGCTAATGACACTGCTATTCTCGCAGTTAATCAAGATCATGAGAGCTATACTAGAAATTTTCAAATAGCAACACGGTAGCTGACTGGGCAAGACAATGGTAAACTAAGCCCAACGAACTTAATCCAATCCATGTGAATCTTACCAACAAGAAGCCAGCACATTTCTCCTAGATGTTCACGGTACAATTGTGCCCCATCAGATTGAATGCTAAATATCTTGGCTTAACTCTTGATGCTAAACTACGGTGGAAAGAGCACGTGAAGCAGAAAAGCACTTAGCTAGATTTAAAATATAAAGAACACTAGCTTCTGGGAATAAATCCAAAATTATCAGTGTACAATAAGATGCTTATTTCCAACCAGGTTTTGAAACCAGTCAGGTTTTACGGTATTTAATTTTGAGGCTGTTCCTGTGATAGCAATATCAAACTTATACAGACGTTCCAGAACAAAGTGCCACGGAACATAGTGAATGCTCCTTGCTATGTTCGCAACCCTGATCCTCATCGAGACCTTCTAATTTCAACAGTGAAAGAAGAGATCAAAAGGTATGAAGCTCGTCCTCACCCACATATCAACCCAAATGCTTTACAGCTACACAATCAACATTACGTCCGAAGACTGAAAAGAACCAAGCGGTTTGATCTTGTGTAGTGTTAAAAGTTATAAATAAAGAGCACAAAGCTCGAGTGAATGTGTATCATCTAGCTTGTGCAATCTAAAGAACAACGGATGGAGTTTAGGTGAAAAATAAACAAATAGGTTAGTCCAGGTTGGGTAAAACGGGGTGGTTGGGTATGTTGTGTTTTTGAGCAAAATAATTATTGAAACTTCATTTTTCAAACTTAACTTTATTAAATAAATTTACAAAAACGAGGCAACATAATACCACAAGAATACCTTTCCATCAGCAACGAGTGTTCCCACCTCTTGCTGAGATCATGGCCTGACAACGTCGTGGCATACTTCAAATTAGCCACTTAATCTCTTGTTGATCAATTTTGACACCAAATTTCATTAAGCCTTTCTGGCATGCCTTTTAGGTATGAGGGTTAAGATTACCGGACTCTCATTCTTCTACCCATCATGTTTCATAAATAATATTCAATCAGGTTAAGGTCCGGGCTGCATGGCGGCCAATTCATTGTCTCAGTACCGACTTCTTGAAGATGGTCTGACACGATAAATAAATAAGCATACATAATTTTTCCGTACAAATAACGCAGGACAAAAGTTCTGAATTAACACTATCTGTAATGTACCTTTGAGCTATTAATCTTCCACCCTTTAACAGTATCAGTTCAGCTCCGTACTCCCAGGAAATGCCCCTTAACACCATCATTGATTGGTACGAAGTTGCATTGTGTTGGTATTCTGTACACCATACTTCGCCTATTATTAGTAAAAAGGCGACATTTAGATTCGTCTAAGAATAATACGTTGGCCCAGTCCCAAATTTGCCAACTGAGCTGCTGATGCTCAAATTACAGATGTTGTCTTCTGTGCTCTTTGGTGAGCAGGTGTCCAATGGCTGCCGTGTAAGCCCCATTTAGTTTTCAGCAAGTTTTCTTGCTCGGGTAGACGTTAACTTTTTGTTACGTTCTGACCAGTCTATATACGGAAAAGTTGATGCCTTAGGGCGGAGGTCAGGGTGCCTGCTTTTCGTATGGAGGCGACTAAGATAGGAAAGCATGTATATAGTATATATATATGTATATTGGTGCACGGTATCTTGTCGCCTCCGGTACATAGATAAGGCGACCTGACCTCCGGGTCTTCCTATTGGTTTACATCGAAAATAAACTTATATATGGAGCCTAAAAATCATAACCAATCCGGATTCCTTAAGAGGGGAAAGTATTTTTTTAATTTTTGGGGGGTCATATATAAACATATATGGGGAGCACAGATAGTACGATGTATCCTCCGATCCGCGTACATCTTGTTATCGCTATCACCTCCGACAGTGTTGCCACTTCATCGGAGGTCATAAAGACGCCTCTGTATCTGCATGCTGGGTTTTTTAAAATAAATATTTGTGAAAGACTGAACGTCGTTTTCTATTTCGGCACCAAATGTGATATGTACAGGGTGATCGCGCATAATGTTACCCCCCTTTAACTTCTTTGTTTCGCAATTAAGAAAAAACTGTTAAATACAAAAGTCGTAAGATTTAATGTAAACTTTTTGCAAAATATATTTATATTCAAAAATGCCTTATTCTATTCAAGAAAAGCAGACTATTTTAATTGATTATATTAAAAATAATAATAATGTGAAAATGGCACAGCAAGAACCACGAAGAAATAATGCGCGTATGCACGTTCCCTGTAAACAAACAATTGGCAAAATATTTATTAAATTTCAAGAGGATTCAAACTTAAATAGAAAGAAAATACGTATTCCACAAGACGAGGCATTCGGCAACAGAAAATTCCCACAGTTACCGAGATTTCCAGTATCAGGGTCGTCAATCTGTAAATATATGGTGCGGCATACTTGATAATAAAATCATTGGGCCACATTTATTTGAAGGCATATTAAATGGAAATTTATATTTGCGATTTCTTCAAAATCAATTGGGATACTTTCTGGATGATTTGCCACTAGCCGTTTAAACCAACTTATGTTTCAGCAAGACGGCGCCCCGCCGCACAACGTAATTGGAGTAACGAACTACCTCACTCAAATATTTGGAAACTGGATCGGACGGAATGATCCGATTAAATGGCCGCCTAACAGTACGGACCTCACACCATTAGATGCTTTCTTGTGGGGCACACTAAAAGATAGAAGTAATGCGAATAATATAGAAAATCTTGAACACCTTAAACTACTCATAAGAAATGAAATAAATCTAATAAATACCAATTATCCTAAGTCGATCAGAAACTCCTTGGAAAAATTACGAAGAACCTTAATAAAGTGCATTAAAGTTAATGGCGGTCCGGTCGAACAACTCTATATTTAGAATACCTATATTTCTGCTCTATAGTCTGTAATAAAAGTTTTGCTTTGTTGTATTTAGTTAAAAGTTTGTTTAATTACACATGTTCATCATTTTGTGCTTGATTTAAGCTAAGGTCTAATACTGTTTGGGATTTTTTTTTAATAGCGGGCAAAATATTCAGTTCAGTATCGTCATCCTGTTATCCATGGAAACGATACATCTTGACTTGCATGACCTTCCATTTCTCATATATAGTAATTTTCAAACATCAATAAGTCGAAAACGGATCAATTTAGATATATAGTGTTATGTATAAATTATGTTTAGAATTGTCCGTAGAATCCAATAATGCAACAATATACCCATATTCCATTCAATTCACGCTCTTATGCAACGTATCTACGAAAATATATTTTGCAAAAAGTTTACATTAAATCCTACGACTTTTGTATTTAACAGTTTTTTCTTAATTGCGAAACAAAGAAGTTAAAGGGGGGGTAACATTATACGCGACCACTCTGTATACACCCTGAGCAGAAAAATAAACTCAGTTATTATGTTGAGTATTATTTTTATATGGATACATACAATATGGTAAGTACAAGTGTGTAAAGAAAGTAAGTAATAATAAGTAAAAAGTAAGTAAAAGTGTTCTGAAAAAAGATATCAAAAAAATGAATAACATACAGTAAGTATGTCTACTTAACTAAAACTTTTTTGTTATTAATTTTCAGAAAACACGCTATTTTTTATAAAAAGTTCTGCATTTTTTTTTTTATGATAAGGCACAGCACTGCAGGATAAATCCTTTATGGCGCTCTGGGAGCGGTGTATGTGCGTAGGAAACGATTCACGTTGGTCTTGAATCTTTGAAGATTATAGCCGTTGGGGAACACGATCTCAGGGAGGTCGTTCCAGAGTGATGACGTTCTCCAGATGAAAGAATTTTAAAACAGTGTCGTTCAAGGGACACTAAGCTGAACCACGTACTGGTGGGCTGCGGTGGCTCGTCGTGTATTTCTACCGTGCACCGCTCTGGGTGGTATCAAGCAGGCAACCTCAGTTGAACACTTGCCATGAAAATATTTGTAAAATAGACTCAAGTCGCCAACCTACCTTCGATGTTCAAGGCTTTCTTTCCAGGTTGTTTGTCAGACTATGGTCACCGATCAAGAGAATTGCTCTTCTTTGAATGGAATCTAGCAATCTGAGGGTATGTTTAGGAGCAGAGCCCCAAATATGCGAACAGTACTCCAGCGATGGCCGAATTTGGGCTTTATAGAGCATCAAAAGTTGTTGGGGTGTATAGAGGTTCTTTGTTCGGAAAAGTACTCCAAGCTTCTGCGAGGCTGCCTTAGCAATGGCCGCAACGTGGCTATGCCAAGACATATGACTATCCAAATTAACGCCCAATAACTGAATTGATGAAGCCAAGGGAATCGAGTGTCCCGCCATAACTATATCCGGTTCTTCAACATTAACTTTTTTAGGAAAAACTGCCGCCTGGGTCTTTTTAGTCTTAAATTCTACTTGGTTACTGTCACCCCAAGACAGAATTTCTTCCAGGTCTTTGTTGAGATGTGAAACCTCTTGCTGCTTATAGAGATGTGCATTAGCAGCCGATGTCCGAGCATCCAAATTAAAAGATGAAACAAGTGTGCTGTCATCAGCGAAGCTATATATAGGATTTTTAGTTTTTTCCAAAAGATCGTTAATGTAGAGTAAGGAAAGGGTGGGCGACAATATAGAACCTTGAGGGACTCCGGCGTTGATGTTAAATGTGTCTGAAAGAAATCCGTCCATCGCCACTCGCATAGAACGGTCTTTAAGAAAGCTCGACAGCCATGAACAAAATTGAACCGGCATTCCGTATGCTCTCACTTTAGTTAGGAGCCCCTCATGTCATACTCGGTCAAAAGCCTTGGAAATGTCCAGTGCTACCGCCCGGGACTCTCCATGATGTTCTATTGCGTTGTTCCAAACATGAGTAACATAAGCGAGAAGGTCTCCTGTTGATCCATACTGGCGGTCTTTAATAATGTTGAAGCCTTCCAGGAATTTTAATAATTTTTCGTTGATAGCCTTCTCCATAACTTTGGATATAACCGAAAGCAATGCGACTGGACGATCGTTGTTTGGCAAGGTCTTCTTGCCTTTTTTGGGTATGGGCTGGACTCGCGCAGTTTTCCAGCAAGAAGGAAATATTCCTTTTTTGTAGGATAAGTTAAAAAGCCTACAAAATACCGGTGTCAGTTCGTCAGCGCATGTCTTAATTACAATGACTGGAATATCGTCAGGACCAGAAGCCTTTTTAGTGATAAAACTCCTCAAGATTCGTTTAACATGGCGGTGGCGAAAAACAATCTCAAGCATTCTCGATTCTATAGGGGAAATGTTCGGTGGAGTACTTCCCTGAAAATTTATCGTTGAATGTGAAGAGAATAGTTCCGCCAGTAGGTTTGCTTTCTCCTGTGCTTTGGTCGCAATGGTGCCATCAGAACGTGTTAGAGGTGGAATGGTTGACTTGGTAAAGTTCTGACTGACGGCCTTAGCTACCGACCAAGATGATCTTGAGCCGTTAGGACATTCAAGAAGTCTGTCTTTGATCCTCTGGTTGTGTGCTTCTTTGCTTTGGTTTATCGTTTGCTTGAATTGGTTTCGAGCATTAACAAAGATGGTACGATTTTCGGCGGTAGGATTTTTACGCCATTGTCGGTAGAAATATTTTTTTGATTTAACAGCTCGTTCGCAATTTTTGGTAAACCAAGGCTTGCCGCTAGAAGGGCACTTTTTTGAGAAAGGCATGATCTAGAACTTAAAATGCAACCATCAGATATTCAATTTTTTCAATCTTATATGAGGCTTGTCAAAAAATATGAATTAGGCTCAAAAGTAAAGTGCCTTTTAATTATAGAGAAAAGTTCATCAGAACTGAAAACTACATTCAAATTGCATTCAAAAATCAGATCATTTGTTATTTTTTATAAAGTTTTCCAGATTTCTTACATTTTTAATTTATTTTAATTTTAATAATGAATATTAATCCGTTTTGTTTATTAAAGAAGTTATAACCTTTTAGTTTTTTATACATTCTTATACCTATATTATATTTTTGAAAAATACCAATAACTGATTTTCGGATGTAATTGCATACCTATTTCAGTGTAGTTTTCAATTCTGATCAACTTCTTAATAGCAATTTTTGATATTGTCAAAAAAGAAGGTAATTACTTTACTCTTGAGCCAAATTCATATTTTGGACAAACCTCGTATAAGATTGAAAAAATTTAGTATCTGATGGTTGCATTTTAGGTTTTAGATCATGCAGAGCTTTTTATGAAGACTAACTTTAAAAATTTATAATAAAAAAAGTTATCCATAAAATTTCAACTTAGGTGGGCATACTTTACAACAACTAATTTTTATTACCAAGTTTAATTAAATGTTGCAGTTTGGATTCTCCAACTACAACGGTTCGATTCATATTTTTCTTCTCAAGAAAATCTATTATTCGGGATCTTCTTTGACTTCTAAGTCAGGCAGTGCCTTTAACTTCTTTTAATTTATTTGTTGTGTTGATGGGTAAATTTTTTTTTCAATATATGAAGCAAATTCTTATTTTAATGCATCAACTTCTTCAGCGATCTATCTTAAAATTATTGTAAGTTAAGAGTTATCTGTATAGGATGGCTCACGTAAGATGACTAACTTTTCTTAGAAACTCGCAGAGATACAAAAAAAAGTTTTGTATAAAATTTATTTACTTTAAGGCGCATTTTTACTTTATTATATTTTCAGATATAGTCTATCGACTGGCCAACAGTTTCCAAATTAAAAATAATAATTTAATTAGATCATGTTAAAAAAGATTCTGGTACTTACTGCACAGTTTTAACATTTTCCCAGCCCTTAATAAATATTATTAGGTTACATTCAACTTATGCACCGTCACTAGTACGTATTTATTTCGCAAGCTTCAAATATAATATGAAATTATATAAAAACGTCCTTATAACCTCCTCTCCGACGTTGTCATTACAACAGTTTTAAAGTTAGAAATAGAATAGAGAGTAGATATTTTTGTTGTTTACTTACCTAAGTGCTTGTAAAAATATCTCATAAGGTAAGGATTCAGGTTAGTTATCCTATCTATCCTATGCAGAGCATTCCTTTGTTTATTTTTAATAAAAATATCAACATTCTATCTTATTAAACCTTTTTTTTACCATTTTATTAATAATTTGATTAGATCGAGATGTCTACTAGTATTAAAAAAACATTCAGTCCTATTTTTATACCTACCAGTATCCTAACAAAGAACATATGCACCTGTAAAATTCAGAAACTAAAATATTACTATCGAGGAATGGTAGCCTAGAGCAAAGTTAATACTAGAAATATTTAAATAAGTTTGAATGTTATTTTACTATTTTTTGTTTGTAGGCAAATGAGGCAGAAGCAGCTGGATGCAATACGAAGAACTAGTATAGAATGGGCAGGATTAGAAATTGAGATGTAGAAGGAAAGAATGCCAATAAAGTTGAATTTAAAAATACCTGAAATGTTCTGTCAGAAACATGGACAATGGATAAACTTTAGACTGCAGTAAAGTCGCGACAGGAACAGGGTACAGCCCCATATTTATAATAAAAATATTAAATTATAGAAATTACTTTTAGATAACTTTAGGTATACTAAAATTCTAAAAGAATCGCTTAACATAACAGCATTGTTTAAAAACATGACTCTTTTTATATTTCCTGTATGAAGGTATCTCTGAGACTTCCTTAAAATTTTATCTCAAAAACAGTAGGTATAGTATCTTTCGGTTTAGAAAGAAGTTAGTTGAGGTTACATTTTTATGGCATGTATCACATTCTAGTTACTTTTATTTTAGGTGGAGATATATGTTGATTTAGGACCGGATTTAATATATTTGTTTTTAATATTAATTAAAATGCGACGAGGTCAGTAACGAACAAGGTCAACTCTAAATTATTAAAGACATGTTAAGGGGTTTTAAAATATTAATTGGTTAAATTACCACGTTTTTCCGGAGGTACAGGGAACAGTATACTTATGATTTCCTGATCGAAAATTTTCTAGTTTTCACACTAATTTTAATATTACATAAAGAAGCTGTCTCAAAACATCACCAAAAGGATTAAACAATCAAGGTTACAGTTTTATAATAATTATCAAATAATAAATAAAATACTCCCGAATACGATTTTGTTTTGAACAAGTTTCTTTTGAGTTTTGGGTTACTTTTTTTAGTAAGCAGAAAGTGACACATATAAAATTCTAACGTTAACTAACTTCTTTTTAAACTGAAAAATATTATAGCTTTGTCGTGAAACCAAAATACAAAAAAAATTTAGCAAGTTCTTGATACGATATTATTTTAGTCTTGACAATCGTGTTGAATATTATTAGCAGTACCTACCTACCAGATTTTGTAAAAATTGTAAATGTGATTTTGCTCGCTAATAAATAAATAAGTAACAACGAAAATAGTTTATATAATGGTTTTACTAAATTAATATCTAAAATTACAGGAGTAACTTAATTGTTAAACCAAATTTACATTTTATAACGTAAAATTACAACTGGAAGCAGCAAACTAGTGTCATGTCTCATGGCTTTGTGTTTCATGTGGTGGGGTTTTCTCTATCTACTGCAACTAGATATTCCAAAAACCTAAAATTGTTAACAGCTTTTTACAAATTAATTTTTTACCTAGCTACAGGGCATCCTGGAATGTCACTCCTGAAGTTTCCCATTTGACAAACCTACTTTTATGATTGCTCAAAAAAGGTTTGTTGAATGAGAATTTTGGAATGAAATTCAAAAATAAATCAAGTTTATTTTAACATATTTTTTAATTGTATAGTAATTATCCCCATGGCAGAAAGCAAAAACTGAAATGTCTATCTACACATTACTAACGTCGAATAATATACTATGTAGTTTATAGTAGATGAAAGCGAGACCTTTTATGTAGGGTTGACTACAGCCAATTATTAATGATAAGCCTTAGCACTTTTTTTTTATCAATTTTAAGTTTACACTTGCAAACGATTAGGTCAGGTTAGTCAACCGAAACGTTGTGTTCAAATCAAAATAAAACGAATAAGGATTAGACAAATTTCGACCTTTGTCATTTCATCTTTAAAATAATCTTCAAGATTTTACCTATTTCTAAATGACTGCAAAATAATATTGTCAAATGCTGCCTGCTAAAGGACACAAATAGACATCCAAATACGAACAGTTTAAAACGTAGTGTTCAAAAATTCGACAAACAGTTTAAAATGTAAAGTTAAAAACTCTTTCACACTATTATACAGCGTTATAGATGAGCAGCGAGGTAACACTATTTTTAAACCCATAAAGTGGTAGTTGTTTTATATTATTAGGCAACTTGTTAAAAATTTGGATGACAGTAGAATCTGGTCTGTAAGATATTGTTCTTTCTTTTTGACATGTAACAGGCACTTTAATATGTACTGAGATAGAAAAGTGGGAATTTTTAGCTGTATAAATGCCTATCTGCAGTTTTTTCTCCAGCCTAGTCCTAGAGTTATTCAAACTACTATCCTCTGCAGACCAAAAACTTGCCCTGACTGGCTTGCACAGCCTCATGTCAGGACTGCATAGGACATCACTGAGTGGAAGATGGCAAATATATACCATCCTCATTGTAACCTCTGACACACAATTTTTGGCCATGGCTTTTATATATAAGTTATTAAATGGTCTTCTCCCATCTTACCTTGGTGGATTTATTGCCCATAACAGTGATGTACATAATTACCCTACTCGAAATAGAAATGATTTTTATATCAAGAGGACTAATTCCAGGAGAGCTATGAATTCTTTATTTTTCAAAGGTCTTAAAGAGTACAATGATCTACCGAGATATGTCAAGGAGTGTTCATCGATTAATAGTTTTAAAAGAGAGCTTAGGACATTTTTTAGAAGTTAAGATAGGCTTTTCCGATATGATGATGTTTTGTAGCCTGAAATATAGATTTTATTTGAGTTTCTAGTGTTATATCTGAAGTATATTAAAACTTGTAGGAGTGTTTTTTAACAAACATCAGTGCACTAAGAATCAGAATACCTGGAAGTGTGAGAATCTAATGCTGCCGAAAGGTTTCTTTGCATGACTCAAGTGGGCTTAAGGAGTAGATTTTACGAATAATTTTTTTTTGAAGAATAAATAATCTTTGAAGTTCTGAGTAGTTTGTCCTCAGTAAAGCAGAAAAAGAGTTAAGTGGCTGTGGGACAAAAAATAATATATATTTAACAATTGTTTGGGGTTCATAAAGGTTTTTAAGTTGACAAAGGCATAATAAGCAGTTTAGTTTTGCAGCAACATTGTCTACATGGGCTGTTTACTTTAATTGTGAGTCTAGGTGAAGACCCAGAAACTTGCATTGTTCTACTCTTGTAATAAAATAATTATTCAATTTTAAGTATAAATCAGGAACCTGCTGCTTTTTATAGAATGCCATGTAATGGGTTTTATTTGTGTTAACAACTAGATGATTTGTTTGGCACCAAACAGAAAATCTAAGCAGAATTGTATAAGTTATTTCAAGTAGTTGATTAAGTGTAGAAGCAGGTATGACTACTGTTGCATCATTTTTTCAAATCGTTTATAAATAATGCAAAAAGCAAGGGAGAGATTACGCCTCTTTAGGGAACGCCCTATCTGATATTTAGTTTCTCCGAATAGGAGCCCTAAAGTTTTACTCTTATTTGGCGATTAGAGAAAAATGATTCCAGCCAGTCAGAAATATTACCACGTATTCCCATAGCATGCAACTTTCTGAGCAAGATGGCAGTGTCGACGCAGTCAAACGCTGGGCTAAGATATGGAGTGATATTTTGGGGTAGTTCAACGGAAATACACAGAATTATAGTCATGCAAAAAAGGTGCATCCGAAATATTTTTAGGATGAAACAGCAGGAAAGTTGTAGGTCTGTTTTTGTAGAAAAAAATATTCTGACGGTAATAGGAATGTACATTTTGGACTCTGTAATATTTGTATTTGATAATAGGGATCTTTTCCTCGATTTTAATGTGAAACATGATTATGACACTCGCCATAAAAGTAATTTAGTACCAGAAAATTATAACTATACTTACATACCTCCAAAAAAATGTAAAATACTGCATCATAAAAATTTTTAATTGTTTCTCAGACGAAATTAGAAACCTGCCAAAGAATAAACTAAAATATACCTTAACAAAATATCTAGTCAGTAAGGCCTTCTACAACCTTAATGAATTCTTTGATGATCCTGATCTCGATCCTGATAAAGGAATAATTCAGTGTTAAATTTTAAATGTTTGTTACAATTTTAAGCATGTGTAATTTTATCAAAATTGTCATTGTCTAAATGTAATGTAATTACAAATTTAAAATGGTTATTTACAAAAATCTCTCCAGACATTGTTCAACAGCCCCTATTGGTTTTTTTTTTATTATGTTTATAGTAAATGTAAGCATCTTATTATTGAACAAATAAATACTATTGTATTGTATTGTATTAAATCCAAAAATAGAGCTATAGTATAGTAATTAGAATCTATTGTTTTATAAATATATTCCAAGAGATCGTAAGCAGCTGTGCTAGTAGAGAAGTTTGAGCAATACTAATAAAAAATTAGGTAGGTACTATATTTTAAGACGGGACCTACCTTCACATTATTAGATAATGATCCTTTTATTAGTGAATAAAATTGAATCGAGTTTAATCACATTGGAATCTTCGTGAGTCCTGATATGTGCTGGTAATTTTAGGTTGGTCATATCCTATAACATCACATTATATCACTGAGAAAAAGGCTAAAATAAAAAAAAACTAAAATTATACAATACATACTTTGCTTTCACTGCGAATAATCTCTTGAGTTATCTGTCTAGTTGAAAAGCATCTCATACCATAATCTCTTTTTTTCTAAGTGAGTTTTCTGACACAAGTTGTTCTCAATTTCTGTTAAGCAGATAAATTATTGAGTACCTACTTTAATTTTCATGCAGCAACCACATTCTACTGATGTTAATACATAAGTGTAAGCCGGACTACAAATACAAATACTAATAATCTTTATTCCCACTAGGAGCCCTAAAGTAATTAAAAGTATATTTAATATGAAGTACCTAGTAGGTAAATACAAATAATTGTTTAGTAACTAACCTCTTTACGTATCAAATATTTTCTTTTACCATTTTCTTGGTGAAAACTTGTCACAGTTACCAATTGAAATAAACTTTGTCTTGTGTCTGTGTTCTTTACTGGTTAATACTTTGATTCCAATCCATATTCTAAAAAAAACACCTGTAATAATGTAAATATGTACCTAAACAAGCATTCAATTGAAATATATAAATAGGTACTTACGACATAAAATAATGTATCTCGAACGCACACTATAAAACTTTCTCTCTAAAATCTAAAATCTATACTATTTTTAGGTTAAGAATTCTGACACTTAAATCTGACAATCACATCCGATAACTTTAACGGCTCAGCTGTTTCTCCACCACATTGAAAAATCAACAAGTAGGCTGTTTTCGGTTGTTGTCATGGAAACACTCACGTTAAAAGTTAAAGTGAGCATTTGATCATAGGGCTGATTGTCACTAATGTACCCTATGTTGTCTTTATATTATGTTTGGTATTTTTACATTTAATGAATTTTAAGCTGTTATTGTCACTTAAGAAGTCTTATTATGCTATCTGTATTACTATTTCTTGACCTGTAAAAGCACATTTGTGTAGTACTTTACCAATAAAGAAACTAAACTAAACTAAACAATTCTTCTTCATTATTAATCGGTCTGGAGTACACCATCGTTTTTAAAGACCCCCCATAAAAAAATAATCCAACGGAGTTCTATCCGGTGAGCGTGGCGGCTACTTTACAGGAGCGTAATTTCCTCTACCGATCCATCTGTTTGGATGCTGTCAATGCAAATAATTGCGGACATTTAAACTAAAATGTGGTGGAGCACCGTCATGCATAAACCACATATCTTGTCGAAGTTATAATGGCAAATCTTCTAATAAATCTGGCAGCGTATTTTGTAAATGTTCTAAATCATCCACACCATTTAGTCGTGGCGGTAAAATGACAGGAACAATAATAAAATTGCCAATGATTCCTGCCCACAAATTAATTCTAAACTCATGTTGATAATGAGTTACTTTCGTGGCATACGGGTTTTCATCAGCATAAAGATGTTCATTATGTAAGTTGGTTACAATACTTCTTGTAAAACATGCTTCGCCAGTAAATAAAATGTGCTTAGCAAAATTCACATCCTGTTGTCTTTGTTCGGTAATGAATCGACAGAAGTCCAAACGTTGATCGAGATCCGGAGCCAAAAAGTCTTGTACCATTTGGATATGGTATGAATGAAGGTGCTGTTCTTTTATTGTTCTATGAACTACATCCCTGGATACTTCTACCTCTAAACCTAAGCTTCTGGTGCTTAATTTTGGATCTTCAGCAATTCTTTCCAAAATTTGTTCCTCGACCTCAAGAGTGCTTATTGCACGTTGCCGTCCATAATTGGCAGTTTAAGGAGTGAAGCTACCGGTTTCACGAAGGCGTCTCTCAATAGCAGCAAATGTTTGATGGTTTGGTATGCGCCGATTTGGATATCTTTTCCTGTATACCCTAACACTTTTGCGGCCATTTCCTTCACAATACCCAATAGCATATCCGTCATTTCTGCAGAACTGTATCCTTCAGCCATCTTTACAGTCAATTTAAAATTTAACTAACACATTTCAATCACCTTATTTATTCTTGCATTGGCAAATTCTTACTGAAACACTTACTGTAAACAACATACTTAGACTGATAGCGAAAATTCTTAAAATACGAAAAATGGTTACATTTAAATAGTGTTGCAAAAAAAATTTTAAAGGTGTTTATCAAATAAGTAAAAAATCCGAGGATTTTTGGATGTGACACTTCAAAAAATATCTAAAAAAAATACATTTCCCACTGCTAATTCACTGATCACATTTCATCCTCAAAGATAACAGCAAACATTTTTTATTCAGAATAGTTTAAATATTCCGGTGCGGCGTCGAACACTAAAAACCGAAATATCTCAAAAACGGCATACTTAAGCGGATTTTCACACGAGTACCTTTTTTGTTCCAAAATGTTCAAGAAATGAGTTCCTTAACAAAAAAGGAAAAACTACACTGATAAAAAAGTTATGGCCATTCTAAACCATAAGAAGTGCATTGTGAAGCACCCTCTAATGGCCAGTGAAAAGGTGTCCGTATTCGGGTTTCGCATCCCAAACAACCCCTGGGTAACAAGTTTTAAAGTAATATGTTAAAAAATGATCATTAATTTAAAAAAAATTGATTTTTATTTTTTAACTTTACCGCTCTGTATCTCGGAAACGGAGCAATTTCGGACTAAGATAAGTTGCTTTAAATCGCCTTATTTTGGCCTCAGGAATATGTGCTCAGATTTTTTACAGACCTTTTAGAGACAGTATAACAGTTTCATCTATACCTAAGCTTAAGCAAAGTAAGTACCTGTTTTCGTTTGTTTCAGATTCGTCCATCTTAATGTCTAGTTCTTCGTTTTTCAATTTCCACTCTGTATAGTTCAAATTATACATTTCATCGAATCCATTTACTGCTTCACTCTCCTCAACTTTGACCTCGGGTTTTGTTTGGTCAGGGAATATTTGTTTGCCCCTGCAAAACATAAAATGGAAATTGTGTGGATTACCCTATACAGCAAATTTTTCGCTAGTTTTTTTTATAGCTTAAGTAAAGTAATTTGAGGTTGTGAATCATGAATCCGAAGTTTTTTTTTCAAATGTTACAATCGACTTCCTGAATGCTTAAGAAGCATACATACCTAGCTTTAGATTGTTTGTAATACAATGAAAACTTCACTTAGGCCTACCTACATTAATTAGCTAGTTTGTAACTAATCCACTCTACTGATCACGGTGATAACTGTGCAATTACTCTCGAGATCAGAGTTACAACAAGCACAGTTTATAGAGTTTACAATTTAAAAATTATAATTACCTTGAGAATTACCTACTTCGGTATTTAAAAAAAAATAAAAGACCCCCCTAATTATGTTGGTACATTAACCTACTTTTAATGAAACACCAATAAACAGAATTCTAAAATCGGCAAACTTACCAAATTTGCCCCGTTTCCTCATCGTCACTGTTCTCAGTTTTTATTTTTTGTTTTTGTTGTGTAAAAAACTCTGCTGGATCGCTGAATTGAAAATTTTTTTTCTCTTCTAAATCACACATGTTTATAAATAATTTAATTCAGGAGAACCGCGACTTTATTAGTTAATCATAGACGACAAAAATATCAAAAGTGAAAATCGTGTTTCTTTGTTGTGGTATTTAAGAACATCAAAGTTAGGTTATTTTGTACTTTGTCATGTTTTTGGCATTCTGGCATCAATGTATCAAAGCAAATAGCCAGCTTAGCGCGGACCCAGATGAAACCTATGCTAACTTGCACCATTGCTTCTAAGGAAGAGTTAAAGCTAAGCTAGTTTCAAAGCTAATTTTCGTTTGCACACATTGCAATAAACATTAAGTGCGTGTCTTATTTTGTAATCGCGATTTTCTCGTTTTAGGGATACTTAACCCTCACAGACCCAACTCGTCAGTTAAGCTAAGCGCACATGCGCTACAGACGTTTTATTTTAGCGCCGCTTTATGTAAATTAAGTATAGGGTTAGACGAGCTAGAGTACTTGTCGGTTGCCGGATTTTAGTTGAAAAGAAGTTTCGTATATCGTGTTGAATTTGTATATGGGTATGTCGAACCCAAGTGTGAAGTTTATGGTACGTACGTGAGGGGCGAGTCGGCAACGTAAACTTGCAAAAAAGGGTCAGATGTAGATTTTGCGATAAGGGCAAGGACAGAAACAGAGACCTCGCCTGCTCCGCTTGCCATAAGCCACACATTATACGGAGCATAGAGCCAAACTCTATTGAGTGGGCGACCAAACATATACATACAGGGCTGAATTATTTGACTAAGGTTGCTAAAAAACAATTGTCCAAGAAAACTGGATTTTTTTATTGGATTGACATCTAATCTAACATGTATCAGTGTCATATTTAGAATATTGTGCTTATTTTTTTGATAATTGATTTTTAGTTTTCTTATGTACATGTCTTACTTTTTTTTGTTTCGTGTGTTGGATGGGTCTTATTTGATGGAATAAAACTTGATTATTTAAAAAGGAGCAACTTTCATCTTTATTTTTCTCCATCGATCAATGACAAGTACCTGACAAGTGACAACTTTCCCCAAACATATTGCCAACCTAACATTTGGCGCGACATTTAAAAACGAACCTAACCTACAACTCGGCCATTCTGACAAAACAAACTAGAACGACCTCGTTCTACATTATCAAATAAACAATATTAACATACAAACTAAGTCACAACATCTAATACTATAACAGTATAACATAATCGTCACAATATTTTCTAAATGCAACTAACTGTTGGGATACTAATTATTTTCCTAAGGTGAAAACATAATAAATTTCATAAACATAAGTAATCGCTTATAATGAGCAAAATCATAAGACATACGTCTCTAAAATTAACATAAGTTATCTAAGTGTAACAAAAGATCTCATAAATCATAAGAAACATAAGTTTTTTCATAAGTCTTAACATAAAAGGTTTTTGACATAAGGGTAAGAATAATTCGGTATCTAATAACAGTATAGGTACTTTACAATATTTGGTTACGTAAAATATTAGAAATTTTGACTATTAGTTCTGATCAAGATTATCATTAGAATTTTCATCATCATAATTATTAGAGAAACTTGCCCATAATTTCAAGTGATCCGCGTCAATAATTCCCTCGAAGGGTCTTTGGGTAACCTGAAAGCCATCTACATCCGCAATGCCATACCGGTCATTAGGTAAGCATTTTCTAATAACATATGGGCCTTTAAATTTTGGTAGGTAATAATTTTTTGTTAATGCCGGGAGTGACGTCAATATTAGGGATCATAACATAGTCACCAACTTTACACGTTTTTGCCACTTTGTGTCTTTTATCATAATAGTTTTTATTATACTCCTGACTTTTCTCAATATTCCTAGCAGCCTTTTCACGCAATTGATTTAGATTACTATAACCTTGATTATTAAGATGAGCAAGAAACTGTTTCACATGATCTTTCACAAGACCTTCCTGAGCAATTCCAAAAAGTAACTTGGAAGGGGTCTCACCTGTTGAGCGATTTACAGTATTATTTATTGCAAATTCTACGTCAGTGAGCACTTCATCCCACCTTTCTAGTGACTCGGTTAATTTTGCAATCATAGGAATTATAATTCGATTAAACCGTTCAACCTGCCCGTTGGCTCTTGGGACACCTGTAGCAATAAGCACATGAGAAACTTCAAAATTTTTTAGAAAGTCAGAAAAACTTTAGAAGTAAAAGCTGAGCCTCTGTCGGTTATTATTTTCATAGGTTTGCTAAAATTTGCAAAATATTGTCTAAGGTATTTTATAACTTCCTCAGAGTTAGCCGTTTTACAGGGGTAAATTTTATTAAATTTAGTAAAACCGTCAATGACCACCAAAATATATTTATTTTTCCGCCACAATGGTCTAAATGTAAAGTAAAAAATGGTTTATTCCCTTTAGGAATATTATGTAATAGTCCTTCATGCTTACCACTAGTTGGAGAATAAGTAATACACTTTAAACAATTCTTTATATATTCTTCAACTTTGGTACGCATATTTGGGAACCAATAAAGCTGGATTTATAAACTCAAAAAGTTGGTGAGGTTGAAGTTATGATCAAGTTTGTGAGGTTAGATATTCCGAAATCCGAGCATAAATATTGGTTATCTCGAACTACCCGGGAAGTTTTCGAACCTTACATGAGCTTTACATGAACAACATGAACGAGTGTATAAATGGAACTGAGTGTTCCCTTTAGTTTAAATTGAACTCGTATTTCCAACACCAACTGAACCTCAACCTCGCGAACTTTTCGAGTTTATAAATCCAGCTTAAGTCTGCTTTATAGCGTGTAAACACTTCTCTGATACTACATGGGCTGTCATCGTGACAGCTACGAATAACATTAGACTCCATAATATATTATGGTACATAAAAAAGTAACTGCCCCTTGTCTTTTTTGTAAACAAGACCGTTATTCAATTCAAATCCTTATGTTCAGATGTATCTAATGAATCTCTAATTTTATTGATCTCTGAATCTTGGCACTGCCTAATACTAAGGTTGGTTTCAAAAGGTGTTTCCTCCAAAACCAAAACATTTTTAAAACATCTACTCAATGCATCTACATGCCCCATATTAGTACCGCTTCTATGTTCAAGTGTATAATCATAGTTTTGTAGCAATAAACTCCATCTCATTATTTTAGGGTTAATCTCCTTTTTCTTAAGAGCTAAAGTGACACTATTACAATCTGTGAACACTTTAAATTTAATACCTTGTAGATAAACATGAAATCTATTAATACTATTGATTATAGCAGCTAACTCTATAATAAAACTATGTTGTTTTGATTCAACTTCGGTAGTCCTTTGACTATAATAAAAAACAGGGTGAAATTTTAAATCTTCTGTTTCTGCATTAAGATACCTGAATATCCGTAGGAACTTGCATCGCAATGCAACTGGGTTTCGGCTTTAGGTGAGTATAATGCCAGAACTGGCTTGGACACTAAAATATCTTTTAAGTTATTAAAACTGTCAATCTGCTGAGGACCAAAATAAAACTTTGAATCTTTTTTTAGCAGGTTATAGAGTGGACCAGCTAAAATTGAGAAGTTGGGGACAAATTTTCTGAAATATGAAGTCAAACCAATAAAACTTTGAACCTGCTTTATATTTCTTGGCATTGGATATTCCTTATAATAGCTTTTAAGTGTTCCATCGCTAGGTCGAATTTCTGAATTACTGATGATATAACCTAGATGCTGTATAAAAAAGTACATTTATCTACCCTTAAAGTCAATTTATTTTGTACTAAGCGCCTAAAAACTTCCTTAAGTATATCAATATTTTCTTGGACTGTAACAGAAGGTATAAGTATATCATCAATATAATATATCAAAACTTTATTAGACTCAATAAGGTCTCCAAAAACCTAGTAAGTATATCGCATAAAAACACTTGGAGAATTTTTTAACCCAAAGGGCATTTTTAAAAACTCATACTTCAATAAGCAATAGGTGTGACAAAAGACGTATACTTAATAGAAGACTCCTCTACATCAATATGATAGAAAGCACTTTTAAGGTCTAGGCAAGTAAAGTATTTTTTTCCTTTAAGTTGTTCAATTTGGTCCTCTATTAAGGGGATAGGCCAATTATCCCTTGAGGTGACCCTATTAAGAGCTCCAAAGTCGACACATAATCTGAAATCATTAGTTTTTTTCTTAACTAAAACTATAGGTGAAGCATATTCGGAATCACTTTTCCGAATGCCACCACCATCTAACATCTCGGACATCAACTCTTGTACAGTATTTTTCTCTGCAAAAGATAACCTTCGCGGCTTAAAATTAAATGGGGAATGATTAGGCTCTAATTTGATCTCCATTTTATATCTCGTCTCAGGTTCCAAAGGCCTTTCGGGCTTTAAATATTCCATGTTAAATACGTTTACAAAATTTTGTCTATCAATGGGACTTAAAAAAGGATTAATATTTAAATCTAGCTCTTCCTGACTCACATATTCAATATGCAAAATCTCATTAAAATCATCCAAAGGATCTTGTCTCGGGTGTAAATCAGGAGTGCTGACTCTAACCTCATTACCCTCAAAAGTAAAAGATAACTTGTTACTAGACATAAAATTTCGGCCCAATAAACATTTAACAGGTAATGCATTATCTGGAACCACATGAAATAATAGTTCTACCTCATAAATATCATTAATCAAAACTTTAAAAGTTACTGTACCCAATATTTCCAACCTTGCTTTATTGACACCCTCAAAATCTTTACAGGGCGCCTCGGATAAAGCGAAATTGAAAGAATCTATAATGCTCTTAGTAATAATAGAAATCACACTACCTGAATCCAGGGTACCCTCAATAAATACCTTAACATTATCCTTGATAAGGCACAAAGGCAAAACAAATCTGTCAGTTGGGTTATTTTCCACTACCAATGCTTTATTTCTTTCTTGACCCTTCTTCTTTGGGCAGTCTTTAAATTTGTGAACCATAGACCCGCACTCAAAACAAGAACCTCGAGCTCTGGGTGGTTTTAGACAATTTGATGCATAATGTCCGATAATGTTACAATTAAAACACCGAATAACTTCACGCTGTTCCACTTTCAAAGCTTTGGCCTTGAAGGGGGGAATCACTACTTTCTTATCAGTCCTTTTTTCTGTTACTCTATTTTTACGTGCACTAACAATTCGTTCGTAGCCAATAATATCCTGATATAGATCGTCCTCATCATTATGATGTTTCGACATGATAAAGTTACTTAATTCTCTAGACCAGAGTCCTAAGCGATCTGTTCTTTTACTTCAGCAACTGATAGACCGAGTTCTTTTCATAATGCCGCCTTCGAATGAAAGTACACACTTATGTTTTCGCTCGGCGTTTGCATTCTTTCTTGCATACGCTTCCATAAGTCTGTCTTGTTTCGAATAAAAATAAATGTTTTTTCAAAAGCATGCCTAAAACTTATCCAATCATTGAGTTCAGCACTTCTACCTGTAAACCAATACTTTGCTGCTCCAGTGAGGTTACTTTTAGCCGTTTGGAATATAAATGCGTCAGGCCAATTATGGAGTGTTGCTGTTGTTTCCAATTGCTGTAACCAGATTCTTGCTTTGCCTGGTTCTTCACCGCTGAAAATTTCGATTGTTTTCGATAGGTCTGGCATAATATTAAAGTTTTTAACGTTTGTCGCCTCTTCCTGATACACTTGTGCTGGCCTTGGTTGCTGTTGCTGCTGCTGCAACATCTGTAGCATCTGTGCATTTTGTTGTAAAAGCATTGGGTAATATTCCAGTTTATCGGCTTATGCGAAAAATGGCGTAAAATGAAAAACGTTTCTTGCAATATGTAGCACGTACTTTCTAAACGACAAATCCGCGAGCGGAAAACCATTTTTTTAATTGGAAATATAAAAAAAATGTGAAAATAGTCGACCGAAAAGCACAGTGAGAGTGACAAGTGAGGTTATGTTTCTCTAGCTGTTAGTCACTCGACAAAAATTGTAATAATTATAGACTTATATTGGTTAAACAGGCGCTAACACGGCATCTAATCCACCTTTTTGGTTCCAATTCAGTATATGCTACATAAATCAACAAGAGTTTTTAATTTTTTTTCATTTTTGTCACAAGCGGGTACCCTATTTTCACGTTTTTTTTATATTTGCAATTAAATAAATGGTTTTCCGCTCGCGGATTTGTCGTTTAGAAAGTACGTGCTACATATTGCAAGAAACGCTTTTCATTTTACGCCATTTTTCGCATAAGCCGATAAACTGGAGTGGTACCAAGCACCATAATATTGTTCTAATTTACCTTGAGCAATACCCCACACCTGAATTGTAGGATGGGTCTTATTTGATGGAATAAAACTTGATTATTTAAAAAGGAGCAACTTTCATCTTTATTTTTCTCCATCGATCAATGACAAGTACCTGACAAGTGACAACTTTCCCCAAACATATTGCCAACCTAACATTTGGCGCGACATTTAAAAACGAACCTAACCTACACGTGAAGGTTTAAATTAAAAATTTGTTTCCAAAATTTACATGTTTCAATTTATATGCAGTCTATTATAACCAAATAATAAATTTAACGCCAAATACTTTCACATTTTAAACTTTTTAATAAAAATATAATAATAACAAAATATGGGTACTTTGTGTACCTACCTCAGACCCAAGTGTGAAGTTTATGTTAAAATATATAAGTGTGATGTTCCAGGGTTAAAAATGTGTAGAAATCCTTTTTTTCTATGCATGTGCTAAAACGCTTTAGTATGCCGGGCAAGTGATAATCTTTCTTTTGTAAATTGGATTCAATAAGTATCCCGAGATGTGAGAATTAATAATGCAAGTTTTAGAACAACTAAAATACAACTTTTTAAGTGTACATTTTCGACTCAATTATTAAAGATGATCACAAGAATCGAAAAGAACCAATAACTCCGTACCTACTGTAGGAGATAGTTATTGGGAGAACACATATGTCTTGATATGACATATAAATATGTATATTTATGTAAGAACCTTGTTTCTAGCTACTAGCTGAGACCTCATATAATAAGAATCAACCAAATTATGCTAAAACAGCTATTCTCTGGGCTTGCTGCTCTTGCTGCCCCAACGAGCACTGAAATATGAAGCACAATTTGGTGTATTTCGACTAACACTGTTAGTACTAAACACAATCTTAGATTGCAGAAACTACCGGAAAAGAAAGAAGTCTCTGCATAAATTCAATTGAACTGGGGATTACAATAAATACTTAACATCTATTTGCAAAATTTAACACGGCACTTGTAAACTTTATACAACTTAACTTATGCCTGTAGGTAAGTACACTTGATGAATAAAGCATACTCTAGCTCTAACTTCAGAACACGCTGCACTTTACTTATCTTTAGGATTTACTTTCATAACGTAAAAAATATATTTTGTGTTAGCAGCGGGGGCTTTTTAGGGTCAGCAGTGCCGACCCAGTGTCAAGCAGACAGTATATCCAATGTGAGAAATGTAAAGTCTGGTTTCATGTTAACTGTATTGGTTTAACTGATGTTAATCTTGAAGTCCTAAAAGGATTAAATAATAAATTTTACTGTGAGGATTTTAAGACAATAGTAGAGAACCGAATAAGAAGATCAATTAATTTTTCGAGGGTAATCTTGATAAACCCCTATAACAGCAGTAACGAGGATATTATGGAGTGTATTAGGGTGTTAAGAGAAGAAATTCGGGATCTTCGGTATGACCTAAAGTTCTATGCTGAGCAGTACGAGGTTCAAAACGAAAATAATGCCAAGTTTAGCAAAGAAATACAGCAACTAAAAAAGGAAAATGAGGCGATTTAAAGTGATCTGAGCAAATTAAAAGGTCACTGCGAGTCCAAAGAAAACGAAAATAGATTAAAAAATGTTATCATTATGGGCATAGAAAGTAGAGTTGAAGAAGCAAAAAAACAACCCAAAAGATATAGTTCAAAAAGCTTCAATATGTAGATTCTGACATAGATCTAAGAAATGTTGAAATAAAATTAATAAACCCAAGTAAAGAAAACACAGCAATATTAGTCACACTTAAAACAGTTGAAGATAAACATAAATTATTAAAGAAAAGAAAGGAAAAAGGAAGAATGTCTGGCAGTGATTGTAATCTGTTGGAGAGAAACTCAATATTTATAAATGAGGATATGTCATAGGACATTAGAGAACTTTTTGTGGCAGCACGCACACTGCGTAATCTTGGGTATAAATACGTCTGGGCAAAGGATGAAAGAATTTTTGCAAAACAGGAAGAAACTTGTCCTGTGATAAGGTTGAGATCATTGGAAGGCAACAAGGCATTTTGAAATTAATAAGATTTCAATATTTGTTCTGTTAATTCTATTTTTAGCTGTTCTCATGGCTCCTTATTCGTTGCTCGATGACCATAGTAACAACTATTGTTGTTTTAAGAAATCCAACAATAAGCTAAATATGTTACATGTTAACATAAGGAGTCTTAATAAAAATTTTGATAATCTTATTTTGTTTGTAGAGTCATTGGCCACTGATTTTGATGTAATAATATTATCTGAAACTAATATATCATCCTCAACAAGACTATTTTATATTGAAAGCAAGATTAATAAATGTGATATGGTTCACTGATATACTGCAAATCTTCGTTGGTTAGAGCAAGCAACAGTATACAAAGTAATAATTATAAATTTCTTTGGGTTGCTTTGGTAAAGAATAGTATTACTGCGGGTATTGTTTCACACTATAGATCTCCATCACTTAATCCTAATGATTATATCTTGTCGCTGTCAAATTTGTTTGGACAGAATCATTTTTCCAATTCTGAAATTGAACTTTTTATTGGAGACATTAATATTAACTTACTTGAGTCTCACTCACCAATTGTAAATGAAAATTCGAATTGTTTAAATAGTTATGGCTATCTCTCCAAAGTCAATAGGGCCACGAATAACTAATTTAAGTAGCACTTGTATTGACCACATTTTTTTGAATAGCAAAAAGTATGTTGATAGTAATCTTGTAGTGATGTGCAGCATTATCTCGGATTATAAACCTCTACTTTTCAATGTTGATTTAGGTCTAACTACAGGAGTAACCTTGAATAAACAAGTAAATAAAAATATTCTGAAAATAAACTCTCAACGTTTAAGAGAAAGCCTAGATAAAGAAAACTGTTTTGAGTAATCGTGATCCCAACACTGCGTCTGACTCTTTTTTGCGTGTTTTGCATGAGCATATTAGTGCTGCAACTACTGTAATACCTATATCAAACAAGAAAGTACTTCTTAAACCGTGGATTACTCCTGGGCTACTTATTTCAATACGAAATAGAGATCGATTACACAAAATTTGTGTTGCTAACCGTGGTGATTATATCGCGCGGGTAAATTATAAAAAATATACCAATTAAGTAAAATAATTAAACAATATAAATCAACATATTTTAAACAGAAATTAATTGATGTAAATCATGATTCCAGAAAAACTTGGAATATAATTAAACAAGCGACTAACGATATCCAGAGTAGAACTAGCATTACTGCCCTGAGGGATAGCAATAACCATATTAGTTGAGTGATCAGCCATCTGTTGTTGCAAATGAACTTTGTGATTTCTTTAGCACTATAGGAGCAAGATTAGCTAATAAAATAAGTTGGCCAAGTAATGTGCCGGATTTTTGGTTGAATGAAACAAAGTTTTTATTCAATGTTAGTGGCGTGTGTGAATCGGGCGAACATGGAAATATTTTAAGCCGGAACAAAAGTACCTCCCTCTCCTATTTTCGAGGATGCTGAACACGATGGCGGCGTTAGAATTTCTCTTTGGGGTTGCGCAACCCCCCAAATCGGCCAAAAACCACCCCCAAGAGGGGTTAAATGCGATTCAAGAGGTTTCTCTGCCGAAAAAAATACTTTCCCCCCGTTTTTGAGGATGCTGAGCAAGGTGCTGATGTTAGTTATCGGTTCAATCTCTTTCCAACCCCTCCACCGGACAATACTCGTCACCGGAAGGGGTGAACTTTTTTTTTCTTATCAGCGGCAAATATTTTTTTTTCCCGATTTCGAGGATTCTGTGGATGGGAAAAATAATCGTATCGTAACCTGAACTAACCCGTAAATGAAAAAAAGGAGAGAAATGATTGTTGGGAATTACAGAGGTGGCGGGGCTTAAAAGAATTTATCCACTACCACCGTTCTCAGCATACTCGAAATCGGGGAAAAAAATATTTGCCGCAGATTAAAAGAAAAAAAATTTCACCCCTTCCGGTGGCGAGCATTGGCCGGTGGAGGGGTGTGGAAGGGGTCGGCCCCGATATCCAGCATCAGCATTGTGCTCAGCATCCTCGAAAATGGAAGGGAAATCCATTTTACCGCTGATAAGGAAAAAAAAATCACCCCTTTCGGGGGCCAGTATTGGCCGGTGAAGGGGTTGGAACCGATAACTAACATCAGCACCGTGCTCAGCATCCTCGAAAACGGGGGAAAAGTATTTTTTCAGCAGGGAAACCTCTTGAAGCGCGTTTAACCCCTCTTGGGGGTGGTTCTTGGCCGTCTTGGGGGGTTGCGCAACCCCAAAGAGAAATTATAACGCCGCAATCGTGTTCAGCATCCTCCAAAACGGAGGGGGAAGGTACTCTTGTTCCGGCTTAAAATATTTCCATTTTTCGGCCTGTTTTCCAACTCACACACGCCACTATGTTTCTGTATCCTATTATTGATGAAGAAATTGTAGCATCGATAAACTCTTTAATGAATTCTTCTTCATTTGATGATTTTGGCATGTCTAACAGTATCATAAAAGCTAACTATAAATATTTAGTTGCGCCCTTGGTTTATGTTGTTAATCGGATTTTTGAAACGGGAGTTTTTCCTCATATCTTAAAAAAAACTGTGATCATACCGTTGCATAAGGGAGGAACAAAAATTGACATCATTAACTATAGACCTATTGCCCTTACTAGTCCCGTTTGTAAAATCATAGAAAAATGTTTATAAAGGAGACTGCGTTGCTTCCTGAATATAAATGGGCTAATGTCTGCTTCGCAATATGGATTTAGGGAGGGAATGGATACCGATACTGCCCTATATGAAGCCACTAATTATATCGTAAGTCATATATAAGTAATAGAACACGAATGGTTAAACTAAATACAGTATTTAGCTCTTCTAAAGTGGTCCAGTTTGGTGTTCCTCATGGTACAGTGCTTGGTCCGATTCTATTCTCTATTTATATCAACAGTCTGGCGAATGCAATACCTAATGTATTTGCCGACGACACAGTTCTTCTGATTAAGGGGTTAACATGGCACGATGTTTTTGAGAGAGCAGAGAGAGCTGCTACCAATGTAAAAATTTGGATGGATTATAATCGATCAACTTTTAATGTGAACAAAACAAATTTTATGTGCTTTGCAATGAACAAGTTAGGGTTGCTTCATAAAAAGAAAATCATAGTACACTCAAATAATTGTGACTTCTCTGGGAAATGTTCATGTAATGATATAGTTCGATCAGTGGAATGTACGAAATATTTAGGTATTTATTTTGATCAGTCTTTGAAATGGTCTGCTCACGCAGAATATGTAAAGAATAACCTAAAAAAGCTTGTATATAAATTTTACGAATTGCGGAACATTCTAAACAGAGCGATTATAATTAATGTCTACAAATCCTTAGCTGAATCTTGTCTCAGTTATGGAACAATCTGTTGGGCTCTGCTCATAAGTTCTTAGGTGGCTCCTAAAGTTTTGAACTTATTACTAGAGCATTTTAAAAGAAAATAATTTCAGCACATAAAAAGGGACCTTAATAATATATGGATTTTGAATAACACTTAAATAATTAAATTGTAAACCTTATAAAACTTAACTTATGCCTGTAGGTAGGTACACTTAATGAAGAAAGCATAATCTCTAACTTCAAAACACACTGCACTTTAGTTATCTGTAGGATTTATTTTCATAACGCCGAGAAACACATTTTGTGTCAGCAACGCGGCTCTTTAAGGTCGGCAGTGCCGGCCCAGTGTCAAACAGACAGGATATCACATTATTTATCTACATCAATTTATATTGCAATGACTCTTAATTTAATTTGTCGGCGAATAAATGCTCCACTTCTGAAATCGCCCGGCATGCCTGCCCTGTCGTAAGAATATCAGTAACGAAGACTGGAATTTCAGGCTTGAAGATAGGCAACCAAACAAACACCATGTATCGAAGTTGAAACTCAACGTCAAAACTTTCAGTTTTTTTTTTTTTAAGATTAGGCCCTCAGGTAAGTGTTTTAAAATATCCTGTTTAGACATTTCGAAAAATTGAGGGTAACTCACGTAACGACATGGAAAACAAAGTTGAAACTGAGGTAAAAAGTGATCTTATTCAATATATTGAAGTTTAAAAGGTGGACCTTTAAAATGTTGAATTTAATTAACACGGTAGAGGCCAAGGGGAGTAATATGTCATTTTCAGGAAAATGGTATCAAGAATATTAATGGCTTACATGACTGAAACGATACACAGATCTATGTACCTATATAGATCTGTGGTGAAACCAAAATTAAACTGTTTAGTTGGACTGTTGGCCAAGCAGTTGATTTCAAATTTGTAACGAAGTTACATAGGTTTTAGTTTTAGTAACCCATTTTAGGTTTAGGATAGCTAGGATAAAGAGTAATCAGGTTACTATCTACCGCCCAGGAATTAAATTTATTTTATTCTTTTATTTGTCAATAGAAAATTTCCATTCTTTCACCAAGTAGTATCATAACGAATTGTTTATTATCTGTAAGTAAAAAGAAAACTAAACCGATCCCCAAATTAGTTAACTAATTAAAAATACGATACATATTAATTATTATCAATCCTGCATAATACAGCGAGCAGTACCGAGTCGCCAACGCGAGGGGATACGCCGCGCGCCTCGATAGTACCGCGTCATAACAGGTGCGGGCAGCGGCCCCCAGCTGCTTCAGTTGGCGCACGGAAGGATATTTAAGCGAGCGCTGTTTTGGATCTCGATCTTGGGAAACGGCTATAAATAGCGCGTTTCTCAAGACAGAGATCAGTTGGTGCCGTACCTTGAAGTGGGAAAGACGTGTTGGGCCTTTGTCACTGTCTAAAAGCGGCATGGTGGTTTTATTTGGGGGGAAGTCCCCTGGGGTGTGTCAAGTGAAGGCACAATGAAAGTCCACTAGGTGAATGGGTAGGCGGAGGTGGTTCGTCGTCGGACACCTCCTGCCGTGAAGAAATATAGAAAAAAAGAACAAGAGTCAATTTTAACGTATGGATGCCAACAACGTATGAATGTCACATAGTTTTAAGAGGAAGTACGACGAGAACCGGTCATCGCCGACGTTGCCGCCATAGGACTAACTGCGCCGTGACTGCGGTAATGGACGCCATCGCCAGGGAGGCGTGTACGAGTGTTTGCTACCTGGGCATAACCTGCTCCAGTTCGGCAACCTAGTGGGGTGCGACGAGAACCGGTCATGGCCGACGTTGCCGCCACTGGACTAACTGCGCCGTGACTGCGGTAACGGACGCCATCGCCAGGGAGGCGTGTACGAATGGTTGGACCTGGGCATAACCTGCCCCAGGTCGGCAAGCAGAGAAAACTAAGTGGCGAAGCAGAAATAAGGAAGAATGAAGTAACTAAGTACGAAACCGCCGATGCCAGGACTGGATGTCCCATGCCAGGACTGGATGTCCCTTGCCAGTCCTCCAGCGTCGAGTGCCGCTACCAAGAAGACATGTACGAGTGTTCGCCACCTGGGCATAACCTGCCCCAGGTCGGCGAAGAGAGAAAACAGCGTGGCAACGCAGATTTGAGGAAAAATGAAGATCACACCAACGAAACCCGCCAAGGCCAAGACTGGACGAACTGTGCCAGGCCTCCAGCGTCGAGTGCCATCGAGAAGAAGACCAGAACGAGCGGCTACCACCCGGGCCTACCCGACCCCCGGACGGCGGAGCCGATGCCAAGTGTGGCCGAGGCTGCACCAGGTCGGCATCCAGCGATGACGCCGGCTGAGGGCTCGAGGTTCCGTGAAGATGGTGCGCGGATGGCTGGAGGCAGGAAGAAGGCGAAGATGCTCTATAATACCGAGGCCGCCCCTAAGCCGCTGCTTGGGTGCGGTTTCAAACTGCCCTACACAATATGCCGCCCCTGAGAAAACGACTGTGAGCTAGCCGAGGTACTAGGAACTTCCAGGGATATGCCCCTTGAAGGAGGAAGCGAAGGCATCATTGTGCCAGGACAGCGCTCGGCGCTCAAAAGGCAGTTCCGACTACGAGATCTTCCCGAGACGAAGAACCGTTACGTGGGTAAGAAAACTCATTTAGTTAGGGTGTGTCGTATTTAAAAGAAAAAGAAGAAACCGTAAAAACTTTTAATCCGTTTTAAAATATATAGTGGATCATTAAAAGTGTTACTGTAGGGACCAAACCTCTTCCATATCAATTTTATTTCTCCGTACAAAATAGTCCTGGCACAGTTCGGGATTATTAGTACTTATTTTTCGCCCCCCGTGAAGTCAACGAGTCCTGGCAAAGTTCGGGAAAATAGTTGCACCCTCTTTCTGAAAGCAAACAGCGAGTCCTGGCAAAGTTCGGGAAATTAGTGGGCTTTAAACGCCCTCCCTCTCAAAACCAACGAATCCTGGCAAAGTTCGGGAAATAGTTGTACTCTGTAATTAACCCCCATGAAGTCAACGAGTCCTGGCAAAGTTCGGGAAATTAGTTGCACCCTCTCTAACAAAGCAAAGGCAACGCCTCCTGGCAAAGTTCGGGAAGGTGGTTGCACTAGCTTCAACCCTGATAGTCTGCGAGTCCTGGCAAAGTTCGGGAAAATAGTGGACTTTAAACTTCCTCTAAAACAAATTATAAAACCCGAAGAATAACCGTACCTGCAGTAATCCTACATTGCTTATTTATTTCCGAGATACCGACAGCTCCTTTTTTTTAAATATATATATACGACTCGCACCGCCCTAACTTGCATCAGGCTTGAAACCAATCATTATCGTCCTTTTAAATCATCCTGATGACACCTGCACGTCCGCTATACTATCAGTTTAAGGCACCGCTCACACTGTTCGCTTTATTTTCAAATCATATTTCTGCACCATTAACCGTAAACCGTTTTAAGGGGTATTACTATAGTTAGGCTTAAGCTGGTAGATTATAATACAACGAGGGAGTAAGTAGTATTTGTAGCATTAATCTTGTATTACTGTTTTTTTTTATCGAGATAAACACGACCTATTATTATCTTAAGAAAATAATTGTTTTATTCCTTTGAATCTTACCGACTGAATTTCCGACAAAAGATAAAACAACACCGTTCTGTTACATTTAAATGCACCAAACCCTGCTCCACTGTTTAAAGGCTACCCCGAGAGCATAGTGGATCCCTTTACCACTTCAAATAATAAAGGGTGGTGCTCGAGAATACCGTTATACCGACCCGCACCGTCACCAAAACAAAAAAAGGAACCATACATAACCAGGAACGGCTGCCAAGTTTGTCACAATAATTATTGGTAAATACTTAATAGAGAACAAAAAAGTCTGCAAAAAACATCTAAATTTTGTGCTGTAATTCACCATTTTGCAATAAACGCACCGTACAGAACTGATTTAACAGGTTTGCAAAACTGCAAATTCTTTTCATGGCAGTTAATTTCTAGTTGCTAGCGCGTGGTTGGAAGGAAAAATATATTTTAAAAAAGCACAATTTTTTTTTTCAGATTTTTTATTTAAAAAAATTCTATGATAGCTCTATATTTTCTTTATTAGCAGTAATTTTATCTTATACCGAACCAGGCGCGGATTCAGGGGGGATGAGGAATCATGACCAAAAATGATAAAAAAAAATTTGATACTACATAATATACTAGGTATATGATAGTAGACAAAAACGAAATTTGGGTGTGGCCTTCAAAAATTTTCGCCTGCGCCACTGTATGTTATAAGACACGAATTATAGTAAACCGACAGAAAAATGAGTGTAAAATACTTCTTGCAAGGTGATGACTTGATTAGTGTATTTTCTTGATCCTACCCCAAAGTTCACTGGTGACAGACCGATTAAACAAGACTAAGGGTGTGACAAACACCGTATGATGCATCGCTATGACAACGTCCTGCAATATTTTCCACATTACCAATTAGAAATTGTAATGAATATTTAATTTAATGACGTTGGGACGCCAATTGTAATGAAAATTTGGCTCTCAAACCAGAAAAGTTGCAATGAAAATTTATTGTTGTAATTGTAATGAAAATTTATTTAGTCGTTGAGTGCCAATTTCTTACCTTTTGTTGCTTTGCTAGCTCAGGCACGGCGTGGTAGGTTCGAGTTTAAATTTTAACAGTCCCTTCGCCAGTATGAAATAAAAACACATTCAGTTCAACTTAACAATTAGTCTATTTACATAAGTATTTGTATGACAAAGATTTTGACAAAAGAAAAATTTTAAAGGTAGTTTGAATCAATTAACAATTATTTTTGCAAAGGAAAAATAAAATAATAGTTTTAATGATGATACATTATTATCCAATCAGACAAAAAAATAACAAAAGCGAAATAAAGATTTTTGACAGGTTTTTTTTTATTTATTTTATGGTGAATCACACACAAGGCGTCAGTTACCTTTACCCTTTTCTTCAATGGTGGTTTTCGGATCCCTGTAGAGATATCACCAGTTTATGTCAGAGCTTCGGGTGAAGCTTAGGAATCGACTCTCTACAGGTATAGGAGAGTAGAGCTCAACAGACTTTGGGCCCCTGTCGTGACGTCACGTCAGCTGCATTGTCCGGCTCCAATAATGAAGTTCCGAAGTTGGGTACCGAGAAAAGACCAAGTGTTAAGACTCACCAAATAAAAACTTATAAATTCCCTTGCTCTGCTTGAAAAGGAATATTTACAGAACCCAAAAAAAAAGAAATATATTTTAATTTTAATTAATTAATTAATGTAATAATAAGCTGAATTGTGAAATTGCAGTGATACTCCTTTTCAACAGAACTAGGTTTAAATAAAATGATCAATAACTTGACATTGATAGTTATTTTATAAAATAGATAAAAGCTATAAGAGCATAAAATAAGGTAGTTCTCTGGTGCAAACTATTTCAACAGAACCAGGTTTAAACAAAAATAATCAATCGTAATTTTATAAAAACAGATAGTAGCTATACAATTTATAGAAACACAAAATGAGATTGTGCTCTAGGAGAAAGCCCTGCACAGAACCAGGCTTAGATAAAAATGATCAATAGTAATTTATAAAAAAAAATAACAGTAATAAGACCATAAAATTAAATGGTGCTCTAGGAGAGGCTTCTGCACAGAACCAGGTTTAGATAAAAATAATCAATAGTAATTTATAAAAAAAATAACAGTTATAAGACCATAAAATTAAATGGTGCTCTAGGAGAGGCTTCTGCACAGAACCAGGTTTAGATAAAAATAATCAATAATAATTTATAAAAAAAATAACAGTTATAAGACCATAAAATTAAATGGTGCTCTAGGAGAGGCTTCTGCACAGGCAAGGTAGGTAATAGGTACTAAATTAGCAAGAGATAAATGAAAATTTAAAGAGATATGCAGTGAGATTTCATCATAGAAACCCCGAGACAAATCTTCAGATATTAACACATCAGAAAAAAACTCAGTACCCAGTGATCAATCACCAAAGATAGCGAATTATATAATGGCAACTTAAAACTTATGCTCGGTTCTCTAAATTAGAATTATTGGTCAGAAACTACAAAAGTGGCACAAGCCGACTCTATATTAGAGCAATTAGTCTCTTTTCCAAAATCTATAAAAAGTAAAAACCATGGCAGTGAAGTTTTTCTTTAAGTTGTCCAAAATATGAAATAAGTAATGAACCCCTAGGATTCAAAACCTAAGATAGGGATGACCATGTGCCTATGCACAAAATGGTGACCAGGTAAATCTTTAAAGAAAAAATTTATGTCCTTTAAGACAAGATAAGTAGATAAAATGATTAATCAATCTTTAGGGTAAAATTAAAAGATAATTTTAAAGTAAATAAAACAACTGAGCTCGGGGTTCTATGATGAAACTCAAAAAAAAATAAAAAATTAAGAAAGAAGAATTTTAGTACTTGCCTGTGCAAAAGCCTGAACACTAGAAAGTCGAGAAAATTTACCTTTCCGTCCTCCTGCTGAAGAAAAATCCCCTATACATGTCCCTGCGACCTCACGTGGACCAATTACAGATCACTTTATAGGTCACGCACTCATCACAAAAAAGTCTACACCCTGCTCGATTTGCTCGCGGGTAAAACATTCATTTTAATTTGAAATTTATTAAACAAAAGGAATGAAAATTCGATCTTCGCATATTTCATTAAATTTTAACAGGTTATGTAAATATAAACGTATCTATAAAATCCACTAAAGGCACGATAAACTATAAATTCTAACAGTGCGGAAGAAAGAGACGGAAAATGCTAAACATGAATACTTTTAATGTTAGAAAGAGACAGTCATGACCCGGACTAAAAATAAGATCACCCTGGTTGACCAGTGCCATCTTAATTAAAAAGAAATAAAACCGGTACCGCCATATCTGCCGTGGCAAGGTTGCAGCAGATACCCTAATTGAAATTTAATCCTGTCTCAAGAGGTGGCGGTAGTATTACTGAATTTGAGATTAATATTTCAATTTAAGGATGATTCGGTAAATGTGAGATTTACCGTAACAAAATTAGCACAACATTTGAATTTGCTGGAGTTTTTGTTACCGCGGCTCGGCGCTCTTCAAAGAAATCTAATTTGAATATATTGGTTGTTCTCGCTTTACCATTAAGAATTATAAAACTATAACTAGACTTGCTGTTGATTGTTGAATCTTTTACACTTTTCGCTGCCAGTCGAGAGATAAATGAACTGATTACTGAAAACACAATTACGTTTAAATTTATTAATTTCCTCTGGATCCTCATGTCGGAGAAGGTGCGTCTTTAAACTACATTTGTGAATGCCTTGATAATCACACTGACTACATTTAAACATATTAACTTCCTCTGGATTCTTATGTCGGAGAAGATGCGTCTTTAAATTATCTTTCCGGATGCTTTGATAATCACACTGACTACATTTAAACATATTAACTTCCTTTGGATTCTTATGTCGGAGAAGGTGCGTCTTTAAACTACATTTGTGAATGCTTTGAAAATCACACTGACTACATTTAAACATATTAAGTTCCTCTGGATACTTATGTCGAAAAAGGTGCGTCCTTAAATTACCTTTCTGAATGCTTTGATAATCACACTGACTACATTTAAACATATTAACTTCCTCTGGATTCTTATGTCGGAGAAGGTGCTTCTTTAAATCACCTCTGTGAATGCTTTGATAATCACACTGACTACATTTAAACATATTAACTTCCTCTGGATTCTTATGTCGGAGAAGGTGCTTCTTTAAATCACCTCTGTGAATGCTTTGATAATCACACTGACTACATTTAAACATATTAACTTCCTCTGGATTCTTATGTCGGAGAAGGTGCTTCTTTAAATCACCTCTCTGAATGCTTTGATAATCACACTGACTACATTTAAACATATTACCTTCCTGTGGATCCTTATGTCGGAGAAGGTGCGTCCTTAAATTACCTTTCTGAATGCTTTGATAATCACACTGACTACATTTAAACATATTAACTTCCTCTGGATTCTTATGTCGGAGAAGGTGCTTCTTTAAACTACCTTTGTGAATGCTTTGATAATCACACTGACCACATTTAAACATATTAACTTCCTCTGGATTCTTATGTCGAAGAAGGTGCGTCTTTAAACTACATTTGTGAATGCTTTGAAAATCACACTGACTACATTTAAACATATTAACTTCCCCTGGATCCTTATGTCGAAGAAGATGCCTCTTTAAATGACATTTCCAAATGCTTTCATAATCACAGTGACTACATTTAAACATATTTTCTTCCTCTGGATCCTTATGTCGGAGAAGGTGCGTCTTTAAACTACCTTTGTAAATGCTTTGAAAATCACACTGACTACATTTAAACATATTAACTTCCTCTGGATTCTTATGTCGGAGAAGATGCGTCTTTAAATGATCTTTCCGGATGCTTTGATAATCACACTGACTACATTTAAACATATTAACTTCCTCTGGATTCTTATGTCGGAGAAGGTGCGTCTTTAAACAACATTTGTTAATGCTTTGATAATCACACTGACTACATTTAAACATATTAACTTCCTCTGGATCCTTATGTTGAAGAAGATGCCTCTTTAAATTATTTTTCCAAATGCTTTGATAATCACACTGACTACATTTAAACTTAACTTTCCCTGAATCCTTACTAAGGCGGTGTATGTATACATTTCTTTTCCGAAATACCCTTAAGTCATTCTCAACTTTCTGCTTCTCAAGTTTTTGACTAACCCCATCATCCCGCTGCTGTTGGATCTGGATTATGCAATCTTGAAGTTTGTCAATGCTGCAATAGAGAAAAACATTGTTAAGTTATATTAATCGTACCAGTTAATTTATCAGCAATATTACCATATACAGGAACGTTTCTTTAAAATGTCTAACCGAATGAGCGATTTTTCTCGAATCAGCTACATAACAAAAAATTAAACATTTAGAATGAACGCCAAGAAATATCTGATTTTTAATCCTAAGTTCCTTGGGCAGACGAAACGCGATTTACAAATAGTAGAATATTCAATAAACTATCACTACTACTGAAGTAGAGAAAATCCGCATAATTTAGGAAAAAGGCGATCACAAACAAAATCTAGATCCAATATGAGGTGTGTATATAGGTAATTTGGAATAGATCCTCAGATTACTAGTCTCACAAATGAATAAAACTTCATCAGAGTGGTGATGGAGATTCTTAGAGACACTGTAAAAGGATCTATTACGTGTAGTGGGTGTCAGGGTGACGTCAAGTCCGTTATATAGCGGATTTGGATTAACGGAGATACAGAGCCCCAAAGGAGTACCAAGCGATTTACTTGTTCTGCTCTAACTTTTGAAGCGACTTGTATAATTTAATGAAGTTTTAATATTTTATAGAGGCCATCAAGAGTCATTAAACCATACTACAGTAAATTATTTACATCCCCAGGAAAGTCAGGAACGGACTGGCCACCACACTCGCTAGTCCAAAACTTTGACAGGTGTCATTTGACAGAGCTGAAAACTGATTTTTTAAATACTCTAGTATATCCCCTTTAAATAAGGCACCCTTAATTTATTTCGATAAAACTGGCGGATTTCGAGATAAATCGGTTTTTATGCGAAACACTCGAAAGTTACTAATGCTAAACACAACCAGGTAAAAATAAAATGCGCAGGGTATGCTGATGTGCATTTAATTTTTTAGAAACGCTTTCTAACTCTTCGAAGGCAAGAAGACTTTATGCTGAAAGATTTCCAGCTTAGACATTGTCAAGTCCAAAAACCTTTTAAAGAGTTGATCGGAGCTTAATTAATTTACAATATTAATAAAATACAAAAATAATGAAAACGTTTAAATGTTATTTTGGCAAATGTTCAATATGTGCTCCACGTACCTCAATACATTTTCTTAGTCTTCGAATATTTTCCCGCCGCGCTGCAAATAATATTCCGCATTATTACGGACTTTATTAGAATTCTTTTATTTTAGAGAGAAGTTCTTCTTTAGTATTTACTGGTGTTGAATAAACTAAATCTTTTAGCTGTCCCCAGAAGTAAAAGTCTAAGGGATTTAGATCTGGAGACCTTGGTGGCCATAAAACGGACCCACCTCGACCTATCTACCCATCGAGCATCGAGTGCCAAAAACGCTTGTTAAGGGTTGACGTACCATGCGGTTATAATGAGGTGGCGCATCATCATGCATGTATCACATTTGCATTGTTGTATCAAGAGCAGTGGCGTAGCCACAGGGGGGCGTTATAATAATTTTTTTAATATAGCGAATTTTCACTTCATTTGGGGCCAGACCACCGTTCCCTAGGGAGCATAAAGAAGGCAAGTTCTTACGAAATTTGGGCGTGGTCTCAAAAATTTTAGCTCCACGATCTGCGCCCCCCCAAGATGTTGGCTACACCACTGATCAAGAGGCACATATTCTAATAAATTATTCAAATTCTGCTGCAAAAATTGTAAATAGGTCTTTCTTCCACAACAAATGGACCTATAAGGGTATTTTCGCGATAATGCCAGCCCACACATTTATAGTAAACCTTTGTTGGTGTTTGTTTTTTCAATTATGGCGTGCGGATTTTCATCAGCCCAAAAATGTAAATTGAGCGAGTTTATTAATGCCATCTCTTGTAAAACCGGCTTCATCGGTAAACAAAGTCAAGTTAGAACAATTTAGATTTACGTTATGTTGCTGTATAAACCAGTTGGAGTATTGAAGTTTTGCTGGATAATCATCCAGAGACAGCGTGTACTTTTGGAACATGGTACGGGTGAAGTAACTGTACTTTTAGAGTTACATGTGCAACCCATTTTATAACATTGTTTTGTGTCGCGATCTTTCTTATGCTGTTTAAAGGGTTTTCAGAAATATCTTGCAAAATTTGTTCCTCTACGTGAGGGTCTCGTGCTCTGGAACTCCCTGACCGCCACGTGCGTCGCGGCAAAAGTGACCCTGAATAAAAAATTTAAAATTATTTTTTAAGCTTCAATAATTACTTTCTAATAATCTTTTACCGGTTTCCTTTAGCCTTCGATCAACCCTTTGGACAGTTTTTTGACTTGGCGATGTTCAGGCTGGAAATCTTTCAGAACAAAGTTTTCTTGCCTTTGAGGAGTTGAAAAGTGCTTTCCAAAAATTAAATGTACATCAGCATACCCTGCGTATTTTATTTTTACCTGTTTGTGTTTAGCATTAGTAACTTTTGAGTGTTTTGCATAAAAACCGATTTATCTCGAAAACCGCCAGTTTTATCGAAATAAATTAAGAGTACTTTTTTAAAGAGGAATGGCCAGTGTATTTAAAAGATTAGTTTGCAGCTCTGTAAAATGACACCGGTCAAAATTTTAGACTAACAAGTGTGGTGGCAAGTCCGTTCCTGACTTCTCTGGCGATGTAAAACATCTACTCTAGTATGGTTTAAGGACTTTTTATGGCCTCTATAAAATATTAAAGTTTCATTAGGTTATACTAGTCGGTTCAAAAGGTAAAAAAAGTATATCACTGGGTACCCCTTTGGAGCTCTGTATCTCCGTTAATCCAAATTAGGGTTATTTTGACCTCCTCTGTATGCTCCCCAGAAATAAGGAAGTCCTTACCGGACACCCTGTATAGGGTGTTCAAAAGTTGTTTTTTTCAATTATCTTATTTGTTATTAAAAATAACTAGGTGAAATTTGGTGCACGTAACGATTTTTGTAGTTCCCGTAGAACCAATTTTATATTAACTTTAATGCTTAAATTAGCTGAAGATTAATCCCCTTTAAAACTTTTTGTAGGTACTATATGAAAATAAATGTACCTTTCTGTAATTATTTTTGATAACCTTGTCTCTCCAAGTAACTTGTGTTTTAAATTTCACACATAATCATCTGTATTAAAATGTTTGGAACACATTCGTGCGGAAGTTACATTAAATGGATCTTTACGTTTAGACGAACGTTTTCATTCTTGTGAAAAATTGTTGCAATCGGAGTCCTATAGTCTTGTGATTTTTAGAATTCCACTCCTTAACACTTTGATAACAAGAGCAGGAATTTCTGAAAGACCACCTGTATTAAGTTCTTTGACCAGTATTTTGTACTGTTAGGTGATGCCTATAAGTTAAGGCACTCCACTTATATTTTTTTTTTAAATATAAGTGTTTGGTAAGTACTCCTACTTAGCGGTTAGTATTTCCTATGTATCTGCTTCAATGCTTTCATATTAACAATGCTTTTCTAAAAATGACTGGTCTTGCTGCTGCTTTGCCTTACAAAAATTTAGCTGCAAGGATCCCTTGTGTCAAAGTTTTTATTATGTAGAAGCGAAAAACAAGAAATTTCATGTTTTCCTTTAAGATCTTGTCACATTACCTGCTTGGAAATCTGCATGCACAATAAGTTAGAGCAAAAATTGTACCAATCAATTTTGCGAGGATTATTTCTGTACTTATGATTTAACATAATATGCCCCTTCCTTATTAAAATTTGGTTGTTTCCCTAAGTCACCGTTCAACTTGAGACAGAACACACCCATGCAGGTATTAACAAACCTCGCAGGTTATTCCCTTTTTTTTTCGTTAAGACACAGCACTACAGGTTTAATCCTTTATGGCACTCTGCGAGCAGTGCGTGTGCGAAGGAAACGATTCACGTTGTTCTTGAATCTTTGCAGATTATACTCGTTGGGAACACGGCCTCAAGGAGGTCTCTCCAGAGTGATGACGTTCTCCAGATGAAATAATTTTTAAACAGTGTCGTTCGAGGGACACTAAGCTGAACCACGTACGGGTGGGCTGCAGTGGCTCGTCGTGTATTTCAACGATGCACCGCTCTGGGTGGAATCAAGCGGAAAACCTCAGTGGAACACCTGCCATGAAAATAATTGTAAATTAGACTCAAGTCGCCAACCTGCCTTCGATGTCCAAGGCTTTCAGCAATGTCAGAGTATGTTTAGGAGCAGAGCCCTAAATATGCAAACAGTACTCCAGCGATGGTCGAATTTGGGCTTTATAGAGCATCAAATGTTGTTGAGGTGTATAGAGGTTCTTAGTTCGGAAAAGTATTCCAAGCTTCTGCGAGGCTGCCTTAGCAATGACCGCAACGTGACTGCCAATAAATGAAATTGACGCACAATAAGTAAATTGATGAAGCCAAGGGAATCGAATGTCCCGCCATGACTATATCCAGTTTTTCAACATTAACTTTTTCAGAAAAAATTGTGTGGCGATTCTCAAGCTAGTGCTGCTAGTACTTGTAACGTCATTTTCATTTTTGTTTTTTATATTAATACTTAGGACTGCATTTCTATCTTCCTCGACACATTCTCTTATAGGGTCATCCCTAGATTATCATCATTAGAAGGAGTTACTTGAGACGTGAGTGATCTAACTAGATTATTCCTATTCATAAGATCTTCATTTAGTAATTTTGAATTGATCTAGGGTTTTAGTGTTGCTCTATACGTTAATATTACAAGTGTTCACATCTTCATTATTTATTGCACCCAAATAAACCTTATTAAATGGCCATAAGTGGATTAGATGGTGATGCTAATGGCCACTACACTGGCTATTTGTGGAAACTTATTAACTAAATGTATAAGTGGTGCCTCTGCCCTACTTACGCTTATTTTATTTTGTTTGCCTTAACTCATAAAATTTTTAGGTTTGAGCAGCCAAAAAAAAAGGTCGTGGCACCCAAAATTTTTTTACCTCCGGCGCATTTTTTATAACTGAGGTGTAATCTCAGGTTTATGATTGGACCAATGAGAAATTATTGTCCCAGTATACAACAGTTTCCCCTATACCTAAGCTTAAGCAAAGTATACCTGTTTTCATTTGTTTCGGATTCATCCATCTTGATGTCTAGTTCTTCGTTTTTCAATTTCCACTCTGTATAGTTCAAATTGTAAATTTCATCGCATCCATTTACTGCTTCACTCTCTTCAACTTTAACCTCTGGCTCTGTTTGATCAGGAAATACTTGTTTGCCCCTGCAAAACATAAAATAGTAATTGTTTGGATTACCGTATACAGCGAATTTTTTGCTAACTTTTGTCTTATAACCTAATTTGAGGTCACTGATCACAAATCCGAAGTTTATTTTTATGTTACAACTGACTTCCTGAAAGCTTAAAAAGCATAATAACCTTAGTTTGTTTGTAACATAATGAAAACTTCACTTAGGCACTCATTAATTAGTTTGTAAGTAATCCACTCTAGGTACTGAAAACGGTGTTAACTGTGCAATTAGTCTCAATGCCAGGGTTATAACAACCACAGCTTAGAATTTATAATTTAAAAATTGCAATTACTTATTTAAAAAGAAATAGTTAAAAAAAAATTAAAAGACACCCTCAATACCCCTTGTGAGGGTACCTACCACGAACTTAGAAACTTGGAACTAGGTAGAACTATCGTGATACTGAACAGTACTAAAAAATTATACCTAATGAAGGTCAAGATGCACATCTTACTAATTTTTGCGCAGCCCTCAGCTTACTCGGTGCTAAAACTAAGGTCCACAATACATTCATAAATTATTATTGTATAAACTATTTTAAAATATTTATTTTGGGTGCATTTTTGTTTATAACAATTTATTTATTATGCTATTATATCAGTAAGTTTTATAGATTTTTATATTATGTTTCATTATTTAATTTTTAGTATTTCAGATATTTTTACCCTCCTCAGGACGCATTTTAATTAATTTTTCTTGATACAATCAGCAAAAATTTAATTAAATGCTTTTTCTGGTAGAAATAACGATAATTCTAAAAATTCCAAATTTCCTGCTATGCGTTTACCCTCCTCCCCCACTTCCGTCCACAAAAATTTAGTTCAGCAGCCACCAGCAATTGGAGTGCTGGCATCGAAACGGATGGTTCGAAATGTCACACACACACACACACACACGCGGAGAGGTGAGCCCGTCTGGCGGAAGTCCTTGTGGCCCTGTGCTCATTTGCTCAGGGTCTCAATGACTCCTTCCAGACTTCCTTCCACGCCCCCCTGCGGTCCAGTTCCGCAGGGTCTCACCAAAAAGTACTGAAGGTACTTTTACTCTGGAATCTGAGAGAGGGGTGTTTAATGGTTTTGGGAGGTGTATCGGGGGAGGGCTTTGGTGGGTGGGTGGTGCTGCTTGGCGCACCTAGAGAAGTTGGTGACGGGGACGTTTATGACGGTACGGGGCATCGATGTCATAATTGGAAGCTTGTCTGATAAGGGGGTTTGGGTGTTCTGGGGCCGAAGTTAGAATCTTCGTGTTTCTCTCGCGGAGAAACTGGGAAAGGGGTGTGTGTTTGATGTCGCGGTGTAGGTCTACGTTACGGATGAACCATGGGATATTCATGGCGGTGCGGATGTAACGATTTTCAAGGCCTTGGAGGCGGTTTATGTGGGAGGGGGCTGCGTAACCCCACGCCACTGAACCGTATGTGAGGGCGGGTCTGATGATGGCTTTGATGAGGTGGATTTTATTTTTGTGGCTTAGGGTGCTGTGGCGGTTGAGGAGGGAGTATAGAAGAGAGTATGTTATTCTGGCTTTATTGAGGTTGCCTTGGATTTGAGGCTGCCAGTGGAGGGTTTTGTCAAGGGTGATACCGAGATATTTCACTGAGTCTGACCAGGGAACATCGCGGCCATCCAGGTTGACCGCATCGAAGGGTGGTTCGAAATGTCTTCATGTTGTATCTCTCTTTATATCGAAACAGCCCTTCTCTGATTTTCGAGTTGTGTCCCCTCCAGTCTGCTGCGGCGGCGTCGGTGGGGCGTCGCTCGTGCAGCGTTGAAGGTTTTGCGCGATGCTTGCGGCTGGCCGTACTATGGTCGCGGTGAATAATTACGCTGACAGTCAATGAAAATGTGAAAAACCTTTTTCCTAGTTTTCGCGGCGGAAATGACTAACGATTCAGAATAAACGGGTTGAGCTATGTAGATACGAAAAAGAACCGGATTTCTAGCACCGAAAATAAGAGAGCTGCAAAAAACTTTTGGTTATAAAATAATTTCTAATAATGATACTTTTGCTTGGCCTGCAAAGTCACCAGACCTTACACCTTCAAATTTTTATTCATGAGGATATGCAAAGAAGAGGTACATGAATTTTTTCCTCTAGAAAATCGAGAAGTTCATACCAGAATCAACACCTTAAAAGAGTGACCTACCTATAAAGTCATAACGCAGTGTAAAAAATGTGTGATAAATGGAGGGAGCTATGTGCGGTACGATGTTTGCGTCTTTATTTATTGTATTACTAAGGAAGCGAGATACAATACAAAATTTTTGATTTAGACCCCCAGATAACACTTACCCATTTGAAGCTGTACATAGAATCTGATGTAGATTATTCGCGATGATAAATTCTCCATTTTTTTCGAATATATTCAGTCTATTTATCACAACAATTAATTTAGGTCCCTGTTTAACTATATCTTTATCAGAAGAATATTTAGGAACTTCAAGTGGAACGTTTTTAATCTCAACGTCAGCTATTATTGAATTACCAGTAGCTTTAACATTGATTAACCTAGCATTTAAAAGGTTTTTATGTTTTCCCTTTACTTGCAATGTGGAAGAAGGACTTTGATTATTGCAACCTTCTAAATTTTCTTCAACAGCAGATAGTCCTGACAAATCCTTGGATATATCAATGTTGGTGGTATTCGTTTCTTGAAGTAAATTATTTAACATTGTCTTGATAATTTCCGGGCATATGGAAGTATGCGATTCTTGGTTATAGTCGGTTATTGCTGAAATCCACGTTATGGGCCGAGTGTTACTTTCCCTACAAAAAAAAAAAAAAAAAAAAAAAAAATTGGTATTAATTAAAAATATTATTATTAAATTATATAATAATTATAATTTCAGGTGGCATAAATTGGTGGCTCCAACGATTTAATACTGATGGACAAAGACAGTTAGGTACTCATAAAAAAGTCTATCATATGTCGCCTACATCGAGCAGGCCTGCGGGGGTGATCTAAACTGCGTAATGAGACAACACAAAAGGTAATAGGTTGTTCAAAGAGTGAGACAAATAGAAAAAGTTAAAGGATAGAGAAATCTTCTTCAGTTAAAAGCTCACAATATTTATTAACTATGTTGATAACACAAGTTAATATAATAACAGGAGGCAAAAATGTGTGTCAGCTTGTGGTGAAAAGTAAACACTTTTTTGGTAATGTATCTAAATGGTTTACAGAAAATAGATTTATCCTAAAAACAGATTAAACTAACTTTTTCAAAACCTAACAATCCAATGTGCAAAACATCAAGAAACCAACAATATCTAACAACAAATTGTTAAATATTTGGGAGTTAATAAAAACATGGAATGGTCTTCTCGTATAAACCAAGTTGTGAATAAGTTGAACTGTGTATGTTATGGAAGATGGAGAGGGGGACAACATAATAATGAAAAAACATTGAAAATTTTATATTCTGCTAATTTTGCGTCAATTTAAATGTAAGTTATGTGTCCAATTGACCCATAGACTTACAACAGATGCCATTTCCTGGAATCCACCAGTGACTAGAACGATGACCCGTGCGAAGCTCCTAGAATCCGCCAATTCTGTGATTTCAGCAAAATCGCTACACATGGGAATATTTAAATTAAGAAGAAGACAGCCGGATAAAAGATTATTTTTAAAAATAAAATCAAACTTAATTGAAGTCGGCTCATTTTCCAAACCCCGACCTAGTATTTACAATAAGGAAAACCAGGATATTGATGAAGTAGACGTTTTGGCTTCAATTGAAACAAATCAAAGTAGTTCTTGTAGAACAGTGGAAGGTTCTGTCGGTGTTACAAAATCAAGGGTTCAAAATATTTTAAAAAAACACAAGTTTAAGCCATACAAATTTCATGTCGTACAAAACTTACATCTCGGTGACGCAGAGCGCCGCGTAGAGTTTTGTAATTGGTATTTACAAAATGTAAATAGAGAAAATCATTTTGAAACAACGATTATTGGTCTGATGAGAGTCATTCTACCAGTGCCGGTATATTTAATCGGCAAAATACTAGGTTTTGGTGCCAGGAAAATAAAACATGTTATATTTCCACGGGGACGGCGAGGCAGATTTGGGTTTAGCTTTTCATGCTTCATACTGGGAAGTAAAATCTTATATAATATATTTGAAGGCGGTCTTACTGCAAATAAATATTTAGAAATTTTGGAAAACATTGTGCCCGAAATAGTAGAGAATGTGCCCCTAGCTCATCTTAATAGCTTATATTTGCAACGGGACGGAGCTCCCGCTCACAATGCTTAAATTGTAAGCGCATATCTTAACAATAATTTTCCTGGCCGCTGGATTGTAACACATGGACCTGTAAGATGGCCACCCAGGTCACCCGATTTAACGGTTTTGGATTTTTTTTTGTGGGGCTACCTAAAAAATAAAATTTATACCGTCCAGTACCAAACGATTGCAGAATTAAGAGAATCCACTGAAAGAGCCTTTAGGGAGTTACAGACACGGCCTTTTATTATTTTAAATGCACTGAGGCGAATCAGAACAATGTGTGAAACATGTCTTAGGCATAATGGAAAACAGTTTGAGCAATATTTATGAGACAGTTTCCTAAATCATCAAATAATAATTGTAGTTTTTAATTTTTGAACGTATAACACAACTGAGTTAATTGTTATTTATATTTATAAAAGTTATTGTTAGAGGTATATATTTTTAAAAGTAGTGTTTTATATTTGTGAGAAGCTTGTGACAATCTGATTTGTTTAATCTTAAAATTTATACGGTGTACCGTTTAAAAAAATGTAAATTTGTTGAACAATGTAAATTTTGAGCTTCACATTGAAAACAGCTATAAAGTATTATATATTTTTAAAAAGCTTGTGATAAACTGAATCATAATACAAATATATAAGGTGTCCCATTTAAAAAAATGCAAGTTTGCTCTTTTTCTCGAAAACAATTAAACATAGAAAAAATCTGACTAAGCCACTTAGTCATAAACAGCAAGTACCTAAACGGCAACGAGGGAGACCCGATTTGCTATAGAAAATAGTGACGTCACCCAACGGTTTCCGCGAGTCAATGCTCGTAAATTATTATAAATACTTTAGAGACGTCAGAAAATTAAAATTTTTTGCAGTTCGCAATAAATTTACAAAATCTTCCAGAAAATTCAATTTAAAAAAAATGCTAAATGACCCTATTAAGATTTTTGAGGACTAAATGATTTTAAACAAAGGAGAAATTCCAAGAAGTCCAGTGGCGATAGTGATATTTCAGTAAATGAAATGTGTGATGATGAATCACATGCAGATGTTCTGGACAACAATTTAAATGATGTAGATATAGATGAGAGCCTTAATATAAGTAAATCTACTGGTCAAATATCCTGTGACAAAGAGCATTAAGCACTTTGTTAGACAAATAGAAAAAGAGGGCTATTGTTAATTTTATGAAGAAAATTTTAAACAAAAAATTGAGGTTTCCAGAAAATCAAGACAAAAATGTTGTGTCAAAAGAAAAAATTAAAAGAGTAGCTATGCAATGTCTCTTTGATTTTAATGTTGGCAAGATTAATATGCAATAATGCATTTTGCTAGGTACCATTAATTTGTTTAAAATATATAAAAAGACTGTCCCAGTATGTAAATCCTTATGTCCCACCAAACAATATGGGGTGCAGGTTGCATACTGGGAAAAAGGCTCAGAATATGGTGGCTATAGTGGGGCCATGCAATTATTTTCCATTATTGTGTAAGAATTTGTATATATTATTTTAGTTATTAATGAACTTTAAATACTTAAAACACTTACAATTCAGAATAGACAACAAAAATTCAACAAACTTTTTGTACCAATTAGAACATAATTGTCCCAGTATAGAACGGTTTCACCTATATCTAAGCTTAAGCAAAGCATACCTACCTGTTTTCGTTTGTTTCAGATTCGTCCATCTTGATGTCTAGTTCTTCGTTTTTTAATTTCCACTCTGTATAGTTCAAATTATACGTTTCATCGCATCCACTTACTGCTTCACTTTCTTCAACTTTAACCTCTGGTTCTGTTTGGTCAGCAAATATTTGTCTAGCCCTGCAAAACATAAATAGTAATTGTTTGGATTTTAGAATTATAGCATAATTTGAGGTATATTATTTTTTAATGTTACTACTTACTTCCTGAGGGCTTAAAAGGCATAGGGGAGGCGTGGGAGAGTTGATCACCCGGGATACATGATCATTTGCTATTATCTCTGATCTACTTGTTAAATTCATCATTTTTTTCTTGAAAATTAAATGTTTGTGTAGATTTGGCAACATCACTCCAGCCCATGTTCAGTTATTTACCGCCATTTTTTGACAGTTGAAATTTGTTCATTTTAGTGGCAAGAAAGTTTTTTTCTGGTTTGTCTTTGGCAGTTTGTTTTAGTGCTTAAGGTTAGTATTTATAAAATTTTTAATTGTATAGCATATTAAATAGATATTGAGGGTAATTTTCGTAATATTTTTATTTTTTTCTAAATTAAGATGACTTTATAATATTGAGGTTACGTTGAAGCATGCATAGAGGGATACTTGAGCAGTATTTATAGGGATACTTGATCATGGTCAAGTATCCCATGCTCATGTATCCCCTCCTGGTATGTTAAGTTTAAGTAAGTTTTAGGAAAAGGATTAAATATATTTTTTCTAATTCCAGATGCCTCAATATTATAAAAGAAAGCCTGCGGCAAGGCCACGGAAAAAAATTGACCCAGAAACAATGAAATTAGCTGTATTTTCTTCATTCAAAAATATGTACATGTGACAGAGCTGCAACCAACTGGATGATCAATCGCCCTTGCAAAGCCATATCAATATATGAAATACCTGGTATTGTGGCAGAAGCCCTGCCTATATCATTTACACCTAAAAACATAAAAAGTGGTTTTTGAAAAACGGGTATTTGCCCCTTTGATAAAAACATTTTCAAAGAGGACGATTTTTTACCGTCTTATTTATCAGATCGTCCACAACCGCAACCACAACTTGTAGATGGCCAAAGATCAGAAGCTGGTGATAAATCAGGTGGTGACGAAATAGAAATTCAATCAGGATCGTCATCAATTGAAATTGGTCCACAAGCTTTAGCTGATAACCCAAAATTGGATATCCTGTCAGATCTTCAACCAAGTACAACTTCAAGCACATCTTCTTGTTTAAGTGAACATCATCCACAGGCTATAGCTAATGACCCAAAATTAAATACCGTTTTAAATCTCCAATCAAGCTCATCTTCATTTGCAGTTAGTCCCTCGGTTGTTTTACCATATCCTAAGGCAGGAGCCCGCAAAAGGTTAAAAAATCAGAGGAAGAAAATTAAATTAGAAATAATCACCGACACTCCAGTCAAAAGCGAACTTAAAGTCAAGTTACGAGTACGGGAAGAAAAAAAACAAGCTCAAAACAGCAAGAAGAAACCTAAAAGAAGCAGTAACCCAAAAGGCAAACAAGTTAAAAGAAAAGTTTTTGAGGAAACATCAAGTGAGGAGGATGAGAGTGATTATATTTGCTACGCAGAAAGTGGAGAGTCTGAGACTGAAAACATGCCTCAAGAATATCAGATCCTTTCTTCAACTAGTGATGCCGCCGAGACGAGAAATTCTCGTGTCTCGTCTCGTCTCGTCTCGACGAGACGAGAGTGAAATTTTTTTCTCGAGAAGTCACGAGACGAGACGAGAGAAGACCGTTTCTCGTCGAGAAATTTCTCGTTTTTTCTCGAATTTTCTCGTTTGTTAGAACACTGAATTTTAGGTATCTCCTAATATATAGACAGAAAAATAATGTGTTTAACGTTCTCACTCTATCGTATTGTGAAGGCATTTACCTTAAAAGAGATATTCAAGAGAACAGAATCAAATTGTCTAGCCTCTTTCTTCTGTCTATGGTTAGTAGTTGACATTTTTAAATAATTAACCAAATCTGAAAGAAAGCATTTTCGATTGAAAACGTTGTAGCGGCGGTGATCTTAAACCAATTACAGTTTACATTGTATAACTCATATGTAAAAGAAGGACACAATAATTATCTAATGTTACCGCGATTTAGTCCGAATATTTCATAAACTATGAGAGATTGATATGCTAAATAGAGCATTTTCGGAAATACTTCTTTAAGTTCTTTCTCTTGCACTTTCTATTAATGTAATAAAAAAATTAAGGTTTTTCCCCGGATGACATTCTGGGCTGATCCCTTTATTTAGTCGAATATTTTCCAAACTATTGCAGTTAATTATGCCCCGAATTATGCCAAAAAATAAATAATAAAAGAAGGGTAGTTCCATTATGAATCAATTATTATTATTATAAATCGTTCTCCATTCTGTATCTTTTACCACCCCGTATATTTTGGACTGAAAATACCTCGGTGCCAAGCCTATTACATTACGTGAATTATATCTTATGGCCGCTTGCAATATTTTGTTGATCTAAGAAAAATAGTTTCTAAGTCACATGCCTAACAAACCGACTTATATTAAAGCCTTCTGCGAGACGACCAGATACTTTTAAATGTTTACCCCCATTAAGATTCGTATAAAAAAATATTTTTTATGATTCCCTACTCACGAGAAAAAACGAGACGAGACGAGACGAGACGAGACAATGGCACTCTCGAGCGAGAAAAACGCGTTTCTCGTCTCGTCTCGTCTCGTCTCGCGGCATCACTATCTTCAAAAGGAGGTAAAATATTAAATAACCTTTACAGATACGTCTGTGTTATCGATGAAGTAAATGAAGAGCACTGTGAATACACAGTAGTATCCATGAAAGCTATGGACAATACTTTGACAAATTTTACCTTGGTAGACACAGACATAAGCGATGTAAATTTTGAAGACATAGTGGGGATAACGCCTGACCCACCAATTGTTATGAAAGGTGAAAGAATTTATTATAGGTTTCCTATGGCATTAGATATTTATGAACATGCCTAAGATTTTAGACGAACATTCCATGTTTTAATTTTGTTTTTTGTTAAGTACCTACATTGTTTTAATTGGTTTTCAATTTTTTGAATAAGCTTTTGTAAAAAGCCTTCTTTTAGTAAGATTTTGTTAAATTTAAATTAAATTTTAGGGTTTTTAATTAATTTTTTTTTTTTAAACAAAATCCTTTATTCACGAAATCATAAACAATATTACATAGGCCTACCTTTTACATTACACTTACATTAACATTATATTTACAAGAGGAAACAGTGATATAATATCCTGAATGAAGGCGCTTTTCTAAACAATACTGAAAGTATTGGTATCGAAGAGCTATAAACTATTTTAACTTGATCGCAGAGCACATCAATCTGACAAATGATCCTTTAATTTCTTTAAAAACTTTTTGTAATAAATTTCATTTTTTAAGTCTTGTGGTAATCCGTTAAATGTACCTGAAGCCTCCCATATTGGGTTATGTAAAGCTATACTGGTTCTGACACCATACAAATAGATGTTATTGGCATTTCGTGTGTTATGCGTATGTATTTCATTTGTATATGCTATTACAGTATTACACTTTTGCCCATTCTTAATTACATTGTAAATAAATTTAGATTGTTCTAGTTTTAAGACCTGCTCCAATGGTTGAACTTGTAACATTTGGTAAAGTGTTTCAGTGTGTGTCAGATAATCCAACCCAAACAGTATTTTTAGTACCCTGTTTTGAAGGACAGTAACTTTACCAAACTGCGTCGCACCACACGTTCCCCACACTGGTATAAGGTATCTCATTACTGATAAAAAATATGCATTGTATACCTTATGCTTGGTACCATAGCTCAGAAAATGCTTGCACCTGGATATTGCCCCTGTTAGCGGTATAATTTTATTTTTGATGTGATCTATGTGCGCTCCCCAGTTCATCTTGTCATCCAGAACAAGACCCAAGTATTTGATGGTTTCGATTCTTTCCAATTTATTATTTTTTATTCTTATGTTTACATTGTCCACCGCCTTGTTTTTTTGTTTAAATATCATAAATTTAGTTTTTTCTGTATTAATTTTCAGATTATTTTTTAATAGCCAATTATAATAGGTCTCCAGGTCCGCATTAACTAGTGCGGATAGGTCATCCCCATTATTACCGCTGTACAACAAAACGGTATCGTCCGCAAAAGTGTAATACTGTGCACTAAGCCGTGATAGTTGCAAGCTAAGCACGTATAAGGAGTATAATAGCGGGCCCAAGACGGAGCCCTGCGGCACGCCACTGTTATGTGTTAAAGCTGTGCTTTTGTCCTTGTTAAGCGTTACATATTGCACACGGTCAGATAAATATGTTTTTATTAGATTCAGCATGACACCACGAAACCCCATTTTTTCCAGTTTTCTAAGCAATACCCGATGACAAACAACATCAAAAGCTTTTCGGAGATCAACAAAAACTGCAATTATTATTTTTCCTTTGTCAAGGCCATTTGCCAGATAGTCCGTTAGGTCAATTGTAGCGCTAAGTGTACTACTGTTTTTCAAAAAGCCGTACTGAAATGCGTCAGTTTTAATAAATCGGTCTATAAAACACAACATTCGATTTTTGAGAACAGTCTCAATTATTTTTGAAAATACGCTTATTAGGGAAATAGGCCTATAATTGGACATTTCTGTTTTTTTGCCAGACTTATAGATAGGACATATCTTTGAAACCTTCAATTCATCCGGATATTCACCCGTAGATATTACTTTGTTGATTAATTTAACCATAATTACAACCACCCTCTCTCCAAGGCTTAAAAGATCCAATACTGTCACATTATCATGCCCAGGGGCTGCATTACGTTTGAGATTTGATATTATTTCATTAATTTCGTTTTCATTAGCTGGCGTGAGGAATATGCTCTCTTTAGTGTAAATTTCATTAAAATTTAAATCGTTCGCATTCAGATTAAGCTTTCCGGTCTCAATTTCTTTAATAATTTTTGTACCTATTTCCGAAAAATATTTATTAAAATTGTAGGCAATATCTCCTGTATTGTCAATCAATGACTTTGTTATAAATTTTAATTTCTTGTATGGTTTCTTCGGTAGTCTTTGGTTTTAAAAAAGAGTTTATAATGTTCCATTGCTTTTTTATGTTATTTCCCGCTCTATTCCATTTGTTTTTAAAATAGGTATTTTTTTCCGACTTTATTTTATTGTTTACCGCATTTTTTAATCGTTTAAACTCGAGGCTAAGTTCATAATTATTTGTTTTTTTTTTTGTGGTTTTTGTATGCATTATTTCTTTTTTTTATTAATTGTAGGAGTTGGGGCGTTACCCACTGGTTGTTCTGGTGACATTTAATAGTTTTTAGAGTTTGCGACTCATTTTTTGCTTGGTCGATTATTGTTATCAAGTCTTGAAAAGTATTAATGTTAGTAGTGTCCAACAATTCTATAGTTTTTAGTTTAAATTGTTCCACGTTAAGAATTTTTTTTTCTACAATTGTTTTTTGTTTGCGTGTCGTTTGGTTGAATTTTACTTCTATTTCTAATTTTTTGTGATCTGATATCGGACTATCCTCGACTTTGACAATACACCTATTCTTTAGTGCAGAACTACATACTACATGGTCAATTAACGATGCTGAGTTGCCGATTACTCTAGTTGCATTTAAAATATTTATTTTATTGACTATACTATACCCGTTTAATGCTAATAAATTCTTATACTCTTTAGTTAAGTTGGAGTCGCGATCTAAAACATTAACATTCATATCTCCTATAATAACATGGTTAGTTTGGTGTTTGTGTAAGATACTTTCTAGATTATTTAGGAAATCATTACCTTGGTGAGACGGTGGTCTATACATTACACTAACTTTTAGGTGACCTAGAGAGATACATATCCATTGGAGTGGCTGGTCAGGTTCACTGCGTTCTAGTTCATTGTATTTAATCGATTTTTTGATATATATTGCAACTCCTCCACCTCTTGAGTCTCTACACGCATGCACTGCTGAGTATCCATCAATGTTAAAATACTGTATCTCGTTGGAATACAACCATGTCTCCACCAGCACTATTACATCACTTGGTTTATCACATTTTAGTTCATCAAGCTTGTTCCGTACACTCTGGATATTATAGTAGCTTATTTTTATCACATTATTGGTTGAGTTTAGTTTTTTAGATCTGCCTCATCTTCCACCAGCGTTATTTTGGACGAGTCGTCCTTACGCAATAAGATCTTTCCGTTGTTGATCCATAGGTACTTGTAGTCGTGGTCCCTTTTGTATTGCTTTGCTACTTTAAATAATTCAATATTTTGTTTTGTTAGGTCGTGATTAAAGTAAATGGGATTCGATACATTTGATGCTATGACATCTGAAGTTACTATATTTTTTGTCTTCTTTGCTATCATCCAACGCTTCTTGTCCTCCATACTATTAAACTGAACTTTTATTGGTGATGTAGATTTTTGTAGATTCTATGTTAAGGTTTAATTGTATAGGTAGTTGTTAAGGTTTCATTTTTTATAAATAAAGTTTTGATGAAAATCAATTTTTGATGCCTTTATTTGTCACATTTTAATCAAATGATCAAGTATCCCTGATCATTGCTCAAGTATCCCTTTATGAGGGATACTTGATCAAAATTTCTCAAAAAATTAAAAATCGATTTCTGCTATCTAATTTTGATTTTTATTAAACTTGTCCCACATACTTTTAAAGAATAAAGCGTATTCTTTTGCCCAGACTTCTTCTGAATGTCTCCAGTTATTTATTATATATATTATTCTTTAAACAATAAAGCTTTTTTCTATTCTATTCTATTCTATTTTACAACAGTTACAAAAAATTAAGAAGCAAAACTGTGATGAACTATCCCACGCCTCCCCTACATATTATGTAGCTTTAGATTATTTGTAGGTAATAGAAACAAAACTTCACTTAGGCATAAAACTAATTAGTTTGTAAGCAATCCACTCTACTGAGCACAGTGATAACTGTGCAATTACTCTCTGGATCAGAGTTATAGCAAGCACAGTTTAGAGTTTAAAATTTAAAAATTGTAATTACTTACTTATTTTAAAAGAAATAATGTTTTCAAAAAAAAATAAAAAAAGACACTCTCCACCCCCTTATTATGAAGGTACCTACCTTGAACTATGAAGCTATTAAGTACCTCCTTTTAAATAAAGCACAAATAAATAAAATTCTGAGATCAGCAAACTTACCTCATTTGCCCCGGTTCCTCATCATCACTGTTCTCAGCCTTTATTTTTTCTCCTACATAATCTTCTTTCTCCTCAAAATCACACATGTTCATAAAAAAATTAATTCAGGAGTGACCCAAACTTATTGGTTAATCACAGATAGCAAAATACATCAAAAGTGAAAATCAAAGAACAATAAGCGAAAATCGTGTTTTATTTTTTGACAAAAATTTGGTCTTCTAGGGTTCCGATAGCCTCTTGCTTTTCAGCATCCAGCTAAATAAAAATTTGTTGTGGTATTAGAAAAAAAATCAAAGTTAGGTTATTTTATACGTATTTTCTTCTTTGTCATTTTAGCATTCGGTCAGAGCAAACAGCCAGCTTAGCGCGGACCCAGATAAAACCTCACGCTGAATTGCACTATTGCATTTAAGGAAGACCGTTTTAAATCTAATTTTTGTTTGCACAAGTTATTATGATAAACATTAACTGCGTGCCTTATTTTGTAGTCTCGAATTTCTCGTATTAGGAATACTTAAAAAGTGCGTAGAAATTTTTTTTTTTCTATACATGCGCTAAAAAACGCTTTAAAATGCCGGGCAAGTGATAATTTTTCTTTCATAAATTGAATTCATTAAGTATCCCGAGATGTAAGAATAATGCAAGCTTGGAAAATTTTAGAAAAACTAAAATATGGCTTGTTAAGTGTGCATTTTTGACTCAATTATTAAAGATGGCGACAAAAAGATTCGAGAACCAATAACACACGAATTATCGGAAAAACGCATATTTCTTTGGTAAAAAGTAATGCTGTCAATCTAATTTCTAGAAATGTTTGGAAGCTCTTGTTTGTTTATTTAATCTAAGACATGTGGCGATGCTATTAAGATAATTCTAAACGCTCAATTTTGAACTGAACTGGCGAGTCAATTGTCATGTGTTGTAACTGGTGTCATGCTATGGTGGCTATTCTCGGGTCATGGTTTTCGACCATATAAGAACAAAAAAAACTTCGTTATATATCTGACGTACATAGGGCGGATATATTAAGCTAGAAATACAACGAACAAATAAAGTAAAAAAAAATCTAGTCAATTATTCAGTTGCCAGCAGAAACTCTGTCCGGCATTGGCGTAGTTAGGGGTAGGAGGAGGAAGAGAGCTTAGCCTCCCTAAGAAATTACCACCAGTCAACAATAATTTCACCTTTTAGGCCCGCTGGAAGTTTAAGGAAGCGCGAAAAATATCTGGTACCCAAAAGCGACGATATAAATACAAGCCGAGTTTCTCTTTTAAAAGAAAAGCAACTGCAAGGTAAAAATGTTTATTTTTTGTAATATTTCCTATTAATTTTGTTAGCTTGTTCTAAAGGACTCGCGACATCTTGACAAAATTTGGGTGTGGCTTCGAAAATATTTTCGTCTATGGCAATTCTGGGGCTAAAGCCTCCCAGATAGAAAGCAATAGCTACGCTAATGAAGCCAGATTGATGAATCGGGTAGTAAATTTACTGAGCTACTTACTAATTAAGAGAAATAGCGCCACAGGCGAAAAATTTTTAGTGGCACACCCTTTATTCAATGATGGTGCTTGGTTTTCAAGGGACAAAACAGCCAGGCTCCTTTCAATTTTTGTGTAGTTTTACCTATCTTAGGTAGTGATGAGTTTATATTTCTTCTAAACAGGTAGTTAGACGACTCGAGCTACGCTCGCTCGGGAGGGACAGCCCCTCCCCCCCCCTGGTGGCGCCACTGCTGAATAAAGCATAATCTCTAACTTCAGAATACACTGCACTTTAGTTATCTGTAGGATTTACTTTCATAATGGAGAAATACACAATATTTTCTGTTAGCAGTGTCAAACAGACAGGATATTACAATATTTATCCTGCAATGACTCTCAAACCACCAGCAGATAACTGCTCCACTTCTGAAATCGCCCGGCATACCTGCCCTGTCGTAAGAATATCAGTAACGAAGACTAGAATTTCAGGCTCGAAGATAGGCAACCAAACAAACACCATGTATCGAAGTTAAAACTCAAGGTCAAAAGTTTCGGTTTGGTTTTTTAAGATAAGGACCTAAAGTAAGTGTAATATCCTGTTGAAACTGGGGTAAAAAGTGATCTTATTCAATTTATTTGAAGTTTAAAATGTGGACCCATAAAATGTTAAATTTAATTGACACGATAGAGAGCCAAGGGGAGTAGTACGTCAATTTCAGAAAAATGGTATCCACAATATACATAGCTTACGGGGAGTGAGACCATGCACAGACCTATACACGTACTTAGATCTATGGTGAAACCAAAATTAAACTGTTTTGTTTGACTGTTGGCCAAGCAGGTTATTTCAAATTAAAAATAAGATCAAAATCCGTAGTGCGAACTGATTCAGATTCTTCAAAAGCATGATATTTCCAGGGAGCATATATCTCAGTCAACTAAAACTTGATTTATTTTATTTGGTAAACGAAACATTTACCTTTTCGACTGGACTCGTTCGTCACTGTCGTCTGTGTCAAATGAGCGTGGATTTTCGTGAATAGAGCGTTAAATCTTATTCTTGTAATACAATTAACCAGGAATGACTGTCAAGTTTGTTTTGCAATAAACTCACCGTACAGAATTTATTTACCAGGTTTGAAAAACTCCATATTTTTTTCATGGTAGCTAATTTCTAGTTAGCAAGTGGTTGGACGAAAAAATATATTTTGCAAAAACACAACTTTTTTTTTTAATTCTGTGATCTTATAGCTCTATTTTTATTTTATTAACAGTTATGTTATCTAAAGAAATAAAAATAATATAGCGAACCAGGCGCGAATTCAGGGGGGAGGAGGGATCATGCCCAAAAATGAGAAAAAAAAATGTGATACTACATAGTATCATTATAATGAATAAAGAATGTGTGATTTACATTTTCTCAAACCTACCTTTTTCACATTATCAATTAGAAATTAGCACAACTATTGGATATGCTGGAGATTTTGTTACCGCGGCTCGGCACTGTTCAAGGAAACCTAATTTGCATATGAGCCCCTTATTATGAAAGTGGAATAAGTCGAAAACTGGGAAAAATGGGAATAAGTCAGTAATGTATACAAAAATGTGTATTATGTTTAGTTTGAAAGTGATTTAAGTCAATGTTCACCTATTGACTCATAGATGGCGCAGCAAGTGTGCATGCTTAACGTTATGAAGCCGTTGTTTACTTTGAAAGTGAAACAAGTCATTACACCGGTTTCAAACTAAACGAAACTGAGTACTGGTTAAGCAATATAGCAAGTGAATAGTTAAGTTTAGTTTCAATAGTTCCGTATTTAAAGTATATTTTTGTACCAAATGGAAGACCCTAACTTACAGCTGTTATCTGATAACACAGGTGAGTAAAAATCTGAAATGTTAAGATAGTATAATGCTAAAATATCCGTTTTTTGGCTATGTTATCGTATGTGTATTCTAGAATCCATTATGCTGGTTTAAAATTAGACATATTGCATCTTGTATTTTTCTTATCGGATTGCGTAACTGTTTATCTTTTATTTCAGATTCAGATCCTAATTACGTTCAGACCAGCAGCTCTTCGGACAGCGACTGCCTTCCTGATATCTCTACAGATAAAGAATTGCCTGGAAAATCAACATCTGGTATGGGAAGAAAAAGGTCTAGAAATGAAACAATTTATGGACAGAACTCTAGAAAATATAAACGTAATCATGGAGAAGAATACTTTACAGCTAAAGGAAAAAAAATAGAGTCTAAAACCTTTGAACATAAACCTTGCTCCTGTGCTAAAAAGTGTATAAGCAGAATTACTTCTAATGAAAGAGAATTAATATTTGAAAATTTTTGGAAAATTGGAACTTTTAAAGATCAAAACTTGTTTTTAAACTCTTGTGCGCATCGTCAGTTAACGTCAACTGGCTTCAAATACAATGGATAAGATTCCTAAAATCGCAGCCCTACAAAATGTTTTATAAAATGTCTTTAGATGACAATGCACCTTTTCTGATATTGGAGTTGTCTCCAAAACGAGGTCGTCCCAAGGATTACGGCAAAATTATGTTGACCCTGTTAAATACACATCCTCGACCAGTTAGTGCCTCTAAGTACAAGGATATGATGGACCTGCTACCATACATTCCTCCAATTTACCATGACTATTTTAAAAATCTTAAACGGACAACTTCTAACATTGGTGAAGAAATAACTCCTTTATCAGAAGATGAGGAAGATGCTGAAGAAATGTAAAATATATACGTCTAATGACTCTTTTATATAAAATATTGTATATTTTTTTATTTGAATATTAAAGTTAATATTTAAGACATAATCTTCATTTTTTTAACCTACAAAAATTATTATAATGTATACTGTATAATGAAAAATATATTGGAATTTAAACACTTTGTAATTCTGGTTTACTTTAAAAGTGGTATAAGTCAAGAAATTGTGAAAAAACTAGGTAAAATCAAAGTAATTTTAACAAACTTGTACACACCAACAAACTTCGACTTAAGCTTAACCCAAACCGCGAAAAAAATAATCCTTAAAATTTACTCATATTTTTAGGTGCAAACATTTGCAAAAGGTCAATTTACTCAAAATGATAAAAATGTGACTTATACCACTTTCATACCCAGGGGCTCATATAATTGTTGCTGTCGATTTACCATAAAGATTTGAAAAGTATAACTAGACTTGTTGTTGAATCATGTTGTCATACTGACAAAGACTCGGTAGAATCAATTTTTGCAAAATATTTAGCTTCTCGTTTGTAAGTGGGTATTTGAACCAGTTCACGTTATAAACGTTAAAGTCACCATGCAAGGATCACAAATTCAGAATTGAGATGGAGGGATGGCCAATTCGATAGTACTAGCAAGTGGTGACAAGAAGGCTCCGCAATAGGTTGGTATCGCTCGGCGACAGGTACAGGCAGCAGATGAACTAAGTAATTCTCCGCATTGATGTTTCAAACCACGTCTTTGATGACAAGAAACACGCACAAACAGGCAGACAAACGCCATGTCATAACCAAAATATAAATACATAGCCGACCGTACTTATTGACGAACTCACTTGTTGGTTAGTGCGGGTAGGTAAACTGTAAATGTTAATGATTTAAACTTCATCTATGTTGCCTACATGCAGTGGCGGCTCTTATATAGGAGCACTTGAGCACGTGCCTCCCTAAGATTCAGCCCCACATCGACAAATATTCACTATAAATTACATATTTAGTTTACAATACAATGTCTGTTACAAAACAATTCTAACATGATTTTATAAGCTCCCTAACCAATTATCGCTTCGCTAACTAAATATTTTGTAGCAGGTTTCTAATCCCGAATGCCTCTTGCAGGAAAAATGTGCTCCGTGGCTATCGCTACTTGATATGGACGGTTCGCTTCCCGTAATAAATGCACCTTGTCGCCCCATCTATTTTTAGCGCACGGCTATAAATGGGCTTTCATTCCTCTCAAATGAGCACGCTTTTGCTGTGCTGCTTACGCCGCCTTGTTTTCGGATGGTTTTTGAGAGATCATTTTATATGTTTTGCTGATCCGTGTAGCACGGTAAAGCCCTCCAAGCATAGCTTGTGTATGTCATGCAGTGTTGCCAGACCTTCTGTTTTAACAGGAGATCTCCTGTTTTGCCCTCAGTCCTGTTATTCTTTTAATTCTATTGTGCTAATGAAGCTACACAATGCATAAATGTATACAAAAATATCAGAACTAACTGATTCAAAATGAGAATAAGGATGTACTTAATTTAAAAAACAAATAAAACTCCTGTTTAAATAGGCAAATCCCTGTTTTGTCCGGCCCTGTTTTACTTTTGACAGAAATATTCATCTGGCAACACTGATGGACTGATGTCATGTTCTGCATTAATTTAATAATTTAACCAGTCGTTCACATTCGTGGAAATATGCGCAAATTTTTCGTAATTTTTTTTTGCCATGCTTGATGCTTTGTGAATCTCCACAAACTTCCGTCACGAGCCGCCACCGCCTACATGACATTCGTGATACTTCTTAAAGACGATGGACTTAAAGACATAGTTCAAAATAGTGTAATCGCTTAATTGACGACAGCAAACTTGTTTCATCCTTTACTTTGGATGCTCAAACAAACGCGGTCAATGCTCATCTCTATAGGCAGCAAGAAGTCTCACGTGTCAACAAAGATCTGGAAGAAATTCTTTCTTGACGTGGCAGTAACAAAGTAAAATTGAATCTAAAGTGACCCTTAAGTGAGATACAGAGCCCCAACGGGGTACCCAGCGATTTATTTTAAATAAAGGCTCATAAAACGATACTACAGTACTACATCTCCAGGGAAGTCAGGAACGGACTTCTCACCACACTCGTTAGGCAAAATTTTGACAGGTATAATTTAACAGAGTTGAAAACGGATTTTTTAATACTCTCGTCATTCCTCGTTAAAAAAGGCACTCTACATTGATAAAATTAATCGTTTTCGAAGAAAATACATTTTTTGTCTATAACACGTTATTGAAATAATAAATCAGAATACTACTATAAAACAGCAGTCGTTTTTATTTCGTTAACAATGCGCTATTGACAACACTTTTCCAAGTTGTCTGATTGATTGCGTACATAAGACTTAAGTAACGGAGGATGATTCCTATGGTGAGTATGCTGGTACTATGGACAAGTATTCGGCAATTGTGTGGAGGCGAGAAGAATTTATTCTGATACATTTCCAAATCGACGTTTACCGTACCGAAGAACTTTTAAAAGGGCGATTGTAGCTTAAGGGAAACAAGGAAGTGAAATAAAAAGTAGCTAATCTTTTGCTAATCGAGTTTAGGACGTTCTTTGCCGCATTGTGGTGGAAAAGGTCTTACAAGAAGAGCAAGCAACCCGCTAAACATGGAACGTTCTTGAAATATTTCATGTTCGCAGAAGCATCGCAAAAATGAAACATATCATTTATGTATGTCAGAAATGTTCCAGAACCGTTTTCTTTTTGATTTTAATCTGTCATTTCAATGGTTTAGTTATGGCGTTCTTTCGTGTTTTTGTCACGGCAAAAATATTTTTCCGCAACATCAAGTACTTTAAATTAGTACCAAAATGTTGTAGGAAAAGCATTTATTTATTGTGCGCGTATAGTGTATTGTAAATAGAACCGAAAATTTAATTGTATCTACTGCCACTCTACCGTGGTTGTTTTGACATTTTCCTCTGACGGAAGAACTTCATAACCAGTAAATTAAACCAATAATTTCGGGACCTAGTGGCCTTAAACATATTTTTAGGAGACATAAAATCAATATAACTGACCAAATGCTATCCAAATTAACCAGAATCCCGATAAAACTGCCAGGTAATGAAAATATAGTAGTAAACCACCACGGTCCACGGCAGTGGGTCAATAGACACACCCACCAATGTAGTGAGGTAGTGATGCTTTTTATCCTTATTTTGATTTGATCCAAAATAAAGAAAAAAAAAAACAATATAATTACCACAATCAGTGAAGGTGTTTACTACTCCAAACAATAATAATTGTGATAATGGTGATAATACATTGGTAAGTGGGTACCTAGATATTATATATTATTTTAGTGTCAACAATCTAACCTAAAAATCCAAAGTTTTCCAATTTTCATCATCAGTACAATCATACATTATTTGCGAATTTTGTAGCATTTAGAAGTTTTTTTATTTCTGCAGCGTAGTGACGGAATAAATAAGTAAATAGTTAATTAATTGTGGGACTTGTTTTTAAGAAAATTTTGATCTTTTGATCATTTACTTTTAGGATGAAACTTTGGAAGGAACGGAAAATAACTGAACTAAAATAAAGAAGTTCAAGTAGACTGTTAACAGTATTGAAATAATTAAGTGGATAATAACTTAAAAATAAAAACTATTAGGTACCTACTTACATATACAGGGTATTTTGTTATGGTTTATATGAAGTGGATTTTTAACTACCTTCAGATCAAAGTTCACTTGAGTAAAGTTTTAATATTTTATTATATTGTTTGTTAACCTTAAAGGTATTTTATGTTAGTTCTTTTTATTTATTTTTTTAAATGTTTTTGCAGGAATCCTCATAAGATTTTAATATTTATTATAAGGTTCTAAAATCTAGTTATAGGTATTATTGTTTTATATCAAGTTTTGATGCGGCTGTATTTTGTATTTAAACTTTATTGTAAATATTCCCCTGTTTTGAAAATCAATTTTCTGATTTACATTTAATTTTGTGAATTATTTAGGGGTTCACTTGCAATGTTTGGTAACATTCTCGAAGTGTAAATTTAAAACATTGCATACAAATTAACTTGCAACATTTCGTATTTTTTTTTTTAATGTTTCAACGTGATATGCTTGTAACATTGCGAAATGTTTCCTTGGTACATTTCAATGAAACATTTCTGAGGTAGGACATTTTCAGTTACATAAACATTTCTCAAACATTTATCTGCAGTTTAGTGATACGTTTCAAGGTTTAAATGTATGTTTATGAAACATCTCTGGAACTAAAAATTGTTTAGCGGGAACCATCATAAATTCTAGATGAAATTGCTAAGAATCCCTCTAATAGTATAAGAAAGCAGTCAGTCCAAGTTCATATGAGAAAGTGGGTTATTCATGTTCATAAGACCCTTCGAGAACAACTACTACATCCTTATCAAGTTGAAAAGGTACATGCCATGTCTCCCGCTGATTATCTTGTAAGAATCAACCACGCAAATTGGGGTTGGCAACGATTTAGGCAAACTCATAAGTTTACTCGTATTGTTTTAAGGTGCAGAAAGTCCATTCTCTCAGTGAGAAAAGTTTTAACTGGAAGGAATAAAAGTCTGTCTAACCACAAATACATTTAATATCACAAAAAGGGGGAACAAGATCTTTATATGATACTAACTCATCTAGGACATGTTTGGACCTTAAAAAAGGTCATCTTCAGCAACAATAAAAGATTTTTTGAAATTATAATTAATCAGGATTCGGGGATTAAGCTTTGACACATGAGATATACAATCAAATTGCAGGCCAGTTATAGTTTTAACCCATCAAAAAAAGGGTGGGAGGGTTAAGTTTTATATCTTTAAGAGAATATAAAGTAGAGAAACATTAAAGAAAGAATTTTTAACATTCTTGTATTTAGGTGATTTCTGAGATTGCAACCCTTTCAATAGTTCCTTTATGCGATACACCTCGATTTGGAAATGTATCAGAATAAATTCTTCTTGCATCCGCACAATTGCCGAGTGCTTGTCCATAAGTTAGATGCATGGTGAGATGTAATAATGACAAATTTTATTATTTTAATGCGAATTATTACTTATGTTGTTATTCGATTAGTTACTGTGTTTAAATAACCTATGCCAATAAACTTATTAATAAAACAAAATTATTAAACAAATTTCGAAAGTCAATACTTAAATGAGTTATACAGAAAATGTATTTTCACCGAAAACGGTTAATTTTATCGAAACAGATGTAAAGTAACCTTTTTAAAGAGGAATGAACGGAGTATTCAAAATATCAAATTTCAGCTCTGTGAAACGATAGGTACCTGTCAAAATTTTGGCCCAACCTGTGTGGTTGCAAGTCCGTTCCTGACTTCCCTAACGATGTAAATTATCTACTGTAGTCTCGATTTATGAGTCTTTATGGCCTACATAAAATATTAAACTTTCATTTGATTATTCATGTCGGTTCAAAGGTTATAGCCAAAAAAGCAAATCGCTGGGTACCCCTTCGGGGTCTGTATCTGCATTAACGGGTAGTTAGGGTTATTTTGACCCCCCTCCCTATACGCTACAGAAAGTATGCCATATATAGTTACCGGACACCCTGTGTATACATTTTTTTTTAACAAAAATAGTCTGTTTATGTATTTCAACTTCTTCCATTTTCATTTTGCAAACTGTGTTTATTTAAGGCCCAAATTATCAATGTCCTGTTAGTGATAACAGTAACATATAACTTTCATGACAACAATGATATCCTTAGAAAGTATCTAGTAGGTAAAGTTAACTGATTATTTGGACCATAATCAGACATTATTATTTATAAATACTAATTAACCAAACTAATATAAAACTTGTCAAAAATAAAATTTTAACTGTCATAGTGTTATCACATTATTTATCAAATGAGCAAATTATTGTGCAAATTCATTTAATTAGCCATTGCTTAAACAACCTCAGATATTAATCCCACATATAAACATATCGACTTCCCCTGGTTCCTAATGCAGGAGAAAATGTTTACTTAAATTAGATTTATACTTAGTTTGATAATCACACTGACTACATTCAAACATATTAACTTCCTCTGGATCCCTATGTCGGAGAAGATGCCTCTTTAAATTCCATTTGTCAATGCTTTGATAATCACAATGACTACATTTAAACATATTAACTTCCTCTGGATCCTTATGTCGGAGAAGGTGCGCCTTTAAAATATCTTTCCGAATGCTTTGATAATCACACTGACTACATTTAAACTCTGGATCCTTATGTCGGAGAAGATGCCTCTTTAAATTCCATTTGTCAATGCTTTGATAATCACAATGACTACATTTAAACATATTAACTTCCTTTGGATCCTTATGCCGGAGAAGGTGCGTCTTTAAATGACTTTTCTGGATGCTTTGATAATCACACTGACTACATTTAAACATACAAACTTCCTCTGGATCCTTATGTCGGAAAAGATGCCTCTTTAATTGACTTTTCCAAATGCTTTGATAATCACACTGACAACATTTAAACATACTAATTTTCTCTGGATCCTCATGTCGGAGAAGGTGCGCCTTTAAATTATCTTTCCGAATGCTTTGATAATCACAATGACTACATTTAAACATATTAACTTCCTCTGGATCCTTATGCCGGAGAAGGTGCGTCTTTAAATGACTTTTCTGGATGCTTTGATAATCACACTGACTACATTTAAACATACTAACTTCCTCTGGATCCTTATGTCGGAGAAGATGCCTCTTTAATTGACTTTTCCAAATGCTTTGATAATCACACTGACAACATTTAAACATACTAACTTTCTCTGGATCCTCATGTCGGAGAAGGTGCGCCTTTAAATTATCTTTCCGGATGGTTTGATAATCACACTGACTACATTTAAACTCTGGACCCTTATGTCGCAGAAGATGCCTCTTTAAATAGCTTTTCTGGGTGCCTTGATAATCACACTGACTACATTTAAACATATTAACTTCCTCTGGATCCTTATGCTGGAGAAGGTGCGTTTTTAAATGACTTTTCTGGATGATTTGATAATCACACTGACTACATTTAAACATACTAACTTCATCTGGATCCTTATGCCGGAGAAGGTGCGCCTTTAAATTATCTTTCCGAATGCTTTGATAATTACACTGACTACATTTAAACATACTAACTTCCTCTGGATCTATATGTCGGAGAAGATGCCTCTTTATATGACTTTTCCAAATGCTTTGATAATCACACTGACAACATTTAAACATACTAACTTCCTCTGGATCCTTATGTCGGAGAAGGTGCGTCTTTAAATTACCTTTCCAAATGCTTTGATAATCACACTGACTACATTTAAACTCTGGATCCTTATGTCGGAGAAGATGCCTCTTTAAATAACTTCTCTGGGTGCCTTGATAATCACACTGACTACATTTAAACTTAACTTTCCCTGCACCCCTACGAAGGCGGTGCTTGTATACATTTCTGCGCCGAAATATCCCCAAGTCATTCTTAACGTTCACGTTAAGTTTCTGACTGACTCGATTATCCCGCTGCTGTTGGATCTGGATTATGCAATCTTGATGCTTGTCAATGCTGTAATAGAAAAAAACATTGTTAAGTTATATTAATCATACCAGTTAATTTATCAGCAACATTAACATATATACAGGAACGTTTCTTTAAATGTCTAACCGAATAAGCGATTTTTCTCGAATCAGCTACATAACAAAAAATTAAACATTCAGAATGAACGCTAAGAAACACGTGATTTTCAATCTAAAGTCCTTTGGGTAGACAAAACGCGATTTACAAATAGTAGAATATTCAATAAACATAATCGTCTTACTACGGGAGTAGTGAAAATTGGCATAATTTAGGAGATAGGCGATTGCAAACAAGATTTGGATCTAATGTGAGGTGATGTATTATGGGTAATTTTAAATAAATCCTTAGATTACTAGTCTCACAAATGAATAAAACTTCATCAGATTGGTGATGGAGATTCTTACAGACACTGTAAAATGATCTATTACGTGTAGTTGGTGTCAGCGCGACGTCCACTCCTTTATATGACGCTTAAGACGGTTTTTGATTGTCTCGGGCGCCACCCTTAGTTATTTTCAGTGGTTCAGGGTCAACCATTGCCTATCGGGTAAGCCTTTATACAGAGGAGAGAATCATCCTAGGTATTCAGGTTGGTGGGCACATAGTCTAAATTAAACAAATGAATATTGTAAAAAAAACAGGCAATTGGTCGTGTTTATTAAAATCAATTTATACTGAAAGTATACCTAAGGGTAATAAATCCTAAAACTGTAAGATACTAGACCAAACCCTCCAAATCAACGGAGATGTGATTCGGCGCGATCGTCAGAAACATATTATTTCCTTTTTAACAGTTTTACGTCCGCGAAAAATGAGTGTACGGTATCGGTATCGACTACGGTCTCAGTCCCTTAAACACCCGGTATAAATAACGGTCTCGGTAGTAGCAACGGTAACGGGATTGTTGCACTTCCCAGTTACAGCGGTGAGCATATATGTGTGTGAGTGGGAGAGGCAGGCAGATCCCATGGTACAAATAAACAAGGTATGACTAGCCATTTCAATGTCGTACGACGCGCGCAGTAACGTAATCGCGTGAGAGATATTTTAAATTGCTTATGGAGATGCACGTTGTTATTAGCTTTTTGGACGTTATTTTTACCAAGTAAAAATATGCTACACATACTACATACAATATTTTGTATATCTCAGTGCTAGCTCCACAGAAACATAATTGAATACAGAATCAAACTAATTAAAAGGCCCTTATTTTTATGAACATATCGAGGGCTTCATAACATAGGGGCGTATCTTCAATTTTTGGTAAAATGGGTTTTCAGGGCGTATGGTAGATCTCTATGTGAGACACATTTTTACAAAAAGGCGTACTTGCATTCATAATAGTTTTCGAGAAAATCGTCAAAATATTTAGGCGTATAAACATATTGACAGCTATGTAGTTTATCAAAAATCTCCCAGAAAATGCAACTTAAAAAAAATGCTCAATGACCGAGGGGTCAATCACTATAATCAATGTATATTTTTGTGGGAATCACCTAGAAATCCATGTCAATCGCCTAGGAATCCATGAGAATCACCTAGGGATCTATGGGAATCACTTAGGAATCCATGGAAATCGGGTGGGAATAAGGTGGCAATCACTGCGAATCATCTGGAAATTAATGGGCAATAACCTAATTTTTCGCCCATTTTCATTGTACACTTGTTTGCATAAACCTCCAATAACACATTCCCGCTAAGATTTTTTACTTTCAATAAATTCGTATATCGTTTATAGACAAGCTGGTTCGTGGACCCTTCGGGTAGAACAAGAAATGACATAATTATAACTAGTGGTAGATATAAATCAATAATTAACTTTGTGAATAGGTAGATAAAGATGACAAGACTACACAAATAAAGTCATAGCTATTAAAAATATTCTTTGATAAATAATATTTTATCAAATTAAAATCGTACATTTTGATCTGTACGTCATCTGACCGCGAACGCATATGTTGATCAAAGCAAGTAGTTTCCAGTGTCCATCATACAAATATCTAATAGAAATACTAAGAAGTAAAATAGATTACGGTGAACTGTAATGGGGGTACAATAAGAAACGGAAGTACTTAACATACTGGAAAATCTGGAAGACAATATTAACATTCACGAAAACATTGACTGTGATATGGTAAACATTAAAAATTAGCTTTTAAATATCATGCACTTTAATATACGAAAAAACTTTAATGATACTTTTACTGTTTCTTGAAAGTTACAATCTATTTTTCTGTAATATTATTGTACTAAGTGAGTGTTGGCAAATTAATGAAAAACTACTACAATCATGGGGATCATAATAAAAATTAGGTATTTTGATTTTTGTTAGGGACAACCTTAATATTGAGTTTAAAATTCATAAGTTAGAAAACTGTGGTGAGTATGAGTAGAATAAGTTTTGTTAGTTATAGTATAAATTATGTTATGACTTGCGTGTATCGACCACCATCTACCAATCCTCATTGCTTTCTTACAAATCTTAAACTGTACTTTTCAGAAACTCTTAAATACAATATAGAACTGTTTCTAGGTGATATCAACATCAATTTTATTAAAGGAAATGATCTTGTTAACTCATATCTGTCAATGTTAAATCATTATGGTATCAAATCGTTGATAAATGGTCCCACATGAGTAACACAAACATATGAACATGGTTCCTGTTTGGATCATTTTTGAATTTTTGAGAACAACTGAACGACTGAAACAATCTTTGTATGTTATATATTCTGATCTGACTGACCATTTCCCAACAATGGGGAATATTTATAATACAGATTGCAATAGAAAAAACATACCGTCTCTATATGTAAACAAAAATATCTCTACATTAAATTTTCAAACCTTTGATACGATTGTTTCAGAGGAAGGTTGGTCAGGGGGGTAACTAGTGTGGATCATGCCAATATGGCTAGTTATAATTTTGTGCAAAAGGTTTTAAATGCTATTGAAGTCGCTACTGAAACTAAGACTCCAAGCAATAAAAACTAGGGATGACCGATGAAATAAAAAAAAAGTTATTATTGGGGCCATCTAATATTGAAAAGAACAATAAGTATATAGCCTATATAAATAAAGTAAATTAATTAATAATTAAATGTAAAAATGACTACTATAAAAGAGATAGAAAGCAGTAAGCGTGACATTAGAAAAGTTATAATTTGATATCTGAAGCAACAAATGAAAAAGGAGCAAAAATAATAATATTCAAGTTAAAAATAACGATATGCATTTTTCTGACGACAATAAAGAAATGGCAATATAAAAAACATCCCGCCTCTATATGTAAACAAAAATATCTCTACATTAAATTTTCAAACCTTTGACACCATTGTTTCAAAGGAAGGTCGGTCAGGGGGGTAACTAGTGTGGATGATGCCAATATGGCTAGTTATGATTTTGTGCAAAAGGTTCTAAATGCCATTGAAGTCGCTACTGAGACTAATACCCCAAGCCATAAAAAATAGGGCCCACCTAATATCCAAGAGAACAATAAGTATGAAGCCAATAGAAATAAAGTAAATTAATTAGTTAATAAATGTAAAAATTACTACTATAAAAAAGAGATAGAAAGCAGTAAGGGTGACATTAGAAAAATGTACAATTTGATATCTGAAGGAATAAATGGAAAAATTGAAGAGGTTAGTCTTAAGAGCGCATTTACAGGGAGGAGCAATAATGGGGGTGACTTTTGATTTTTACATTAGCAAAAAGCAATTTGTCTTTAAAATACAGGGTGTCCGGTAAGAACCTCCTAATTTCTGGGGAGCAGAGGTGGTCAAAATAACCCTAATTTGGATTAACGGAGATACAGAGCCCCAAAGGGGTACCAAGCGATTTACTTGTTTACCTCTAACTTTTGAACTGACTAGTATAATTTAACGAAATTTTAATATAGAGGCCATAAAGAGCCATTAAACCATACTACCGGAGATGAATTACATGACCACGAAAGTCAGGAACGGACATACCACCACACTTGTTAGTACAAAGTTTAGGAAAAGCTAATTATACTTTTGGAAATTTAAGTACCTAAATGCTAGAAGCTTAGTAAAACAGCAAAGAAACACGGAATATAATCGATATATGCAACAGGTCCAGCTGAGCTTGAAGGATGACCCTAAAAGCTTTTGGGCTTTTTTCAAAAATCAAAAAGGTAATAATGATATTCCTTGCAATATGTCTTTGGGCGGGGTTGAATTACCATCTTCTGGTTTAGCTGATGGCTTTGCCGAATATTTTGAGACGGTTTATGCACCATCGGTTGATTTACGGACATGGAGAGTCGGTTAAATGTTTTTTGTTATGATGAAATTTCAACCTCTGAAATACGAGAAGCTATTTCTGGGCTAAAGCCGGGAAGTTCAGCTGGGCCTGACTGTTTACCACCTTATATTGTTGAAGCTTGTTCAGATGCATTTGTAATACCCCTTAAATATATTTTTAATTTGTCATTAATGGTTGGCGTATACCCAACGAAGTGGAAATTAAATAAAGTGTTAAGCAAGCCAAGTGTTATTATTAAACTTGCGTCAACAGTTTATGAGGCTTTTATGTCCTCGATTGTAGGTTAATTTCACTGATTCTTTTATTTACTGAGTGAAGGAAATAAACGAACTTTTCACTGTTGTAATTTGGCGTTTATTTCTCCAAATCACACAAAAGTTCTTCAGTACATGATTTCACAATAACATACTATAACACAACTATTCACTACTGATTTTACAACCAAATAACTACTAACTACATTTGTTTAGTACATTTACTGGGTGCCTTTTTTAGGCAATGCTAATTTGTTTCAATCCGACGGAATGAAACCACGTGTGTTTGTTGACATACAACTTTGCTCTATTACAGCTAGAAGTGTAGTCAAAGTAAATAGAAAACTATATCATCTGACAGCAAGGTTACGCCCCTGTTGTCATGACGACCAACTAACAAATGCGCTCTGATAGGTTACAAAGGCGGCCATGTTTTCTTTTAACCAATTGGCCGGTATAAACAAACGTACCGTGCTGTGTTACCTTACTCGAGCGCCGAAATTGCCGTCAAAGGGTTGTCGGCATGGCTTTTTCCTGGAATAACTGTCGACTAGCCGCTTCTTAGTTAGTAAATATTATATACATTTTAAAATCTGATATTTGCAAGTTTTATGCTTATCCCGGTGATAACACTATTCGTTCCGCAAACTTTGATACATTTTGCTCCTTCACTAAAATAATATTGAAATAAGATATTTGACAGTAGTATTGATTCTAAAAACATTTGTTGCATTTAATTATATTATTTTTAATACATTTGGATGATCGTTTCCGATTTAGCACATTTAAATTCGTCAGTATCTATTGCCATTGGCTCTGCACTGTCAAAAGTTTTTGAATTAGCTATCTACAATAGGATATTTCTTTGCTTTAAACAAGTTGTGGCTGATGAACAACATGGTTTTTTTCCTAAGCGCAGTACTGTCACTAATATGTTAGATTTCTCTCAGTACATTCATAAGGCATTTTTGGAAACAGCACAGGTAGATTGCATTTTTACAGATCTTGAAAAGGCTTTTGACAGGGTGTGTCATGGTGGAGTAATTATAAGGTCATTGCAGGAAATTGGCGTTGAAAGTAACATCACAAGGTTGATGGCATCTTACTTGCAAAATAGAAAAATGTACGTTGAAGTAAAAGGGTTCAAATCTAAAGAATATGTTCCAAGTTCTGGGTACCGCAGGGATCCATAGTTGGACCCTTGCTGTTCCTTGTAACAATAAATAATATTTCCAAATGTGTGTCAAATGCGGCTGGGCTAATATATGCAGATGAATTTAAACTTTTTATGCGTATTGATGGTATTGATGATTGTAAACTTTTGCAACAGAATCTTAATAAAATTGTAACTTGGTGTCAGGAGCACAAATTGAAGCTCAATATTGATAGGTGTTCAATTATGTCCTTCACTTGTAGAAAATCTGTAGTAGAATATCCATATGCCATCGATAGTCAACTATTAAAGCGCGAGTTGTCTCACAAAGATGTCGGGGTGACATTTGATCCAAAACTTAATTTTAACTTACATATCGACAACATAACAACTGACGCCTATAAGATGCTAGGTTTTGTCATACGTTGCTGTAAGAAATTTGATAGTTTGGATGCTATTATTGCGGTCTATAAGTCGCTTGTCTTGCCAAAACTTGAATATGCTTGCATTATTTGGTCACCTCAGTATGCGGATAAAGTGGGCCAACTGGAGCGTGTCCAAAGAAGGTTTTTAAAATATCTGCATTTAAAAAAATTTGGCATACACCCGTATATGGGATTTAATCACAAAGAACTACTTAAAATGTTTTTTTCGATAGCCTTTACATCAGGAGAGTCCGGATATGTCTTTCATATTGATAAAAGTAATTGCCTACTTAATAGACTGTAAGAATTTTCTTTCTCTGCTGCCTTTCAGAATAACTAATGTTATAAACACTAGATCTAGAGACCTCTTTTATCTACACACCTCTAGGACAAACCTGTATAAAAATAGTCCTGTTTATCGCATATCTGAGCTGGCAAATAATTATTTAAAAAATCTAGATATTTTTACACTTAATCCAAAAAATGTAAATAAGGTCTTAAAAGTTTATGTTAAGAATTGAAATTCAGTTCATTTTGTACGTATTGTTAATGGTTTGTTATCTCGTTGTATTCACTAGTATTATTATTTCTTGTTTTTCTTTAATTTTAAGAATATAGTATCTGTAATTGGTGTTAAACTGTTGATGCTATTGAAATAAATAAATAAATAAAAGTATTTTTTACTTGTAAGGTGACTTTTAAGAAAACTTGTAAAACAAACATTAGGTTGTGTGGTATCAAATTATTCCTAAAAAATATGCTTTCTCCTAATGCCAATGATTATGTTGCAATTTGGAACAAACATTGGTTTTAATACAAAAAATGTTTAATTTTCATGCATGTGTAGTGCGCCACCCCTGACCTACCTCTATTCTAGGTAATCTAGTCAATGTAGTAGAGGAAACAGCAACTTCTGAACGGGGGGGGGGGGGGGGGGGTCGGTCCTAGAGTACTTACAATAAAACACAAGTAGGTTTGTGATTGAAATAAACTGGATACATTCTCAGATTCGAGAAAGTAAAATAATGTGTTCACAGAACCAGCGAGTGAAAAATATAGAAAATTTAGCACATTTAAATTAGTCAGTAACTAAGACTAATAAAAAAAAAATAGTAAAACAGGAAGCCACCCACGGATTACACACAATTTTAGATAGAACACTCACTTTGTCCAATTCAGGCAACACGGCCACAATCTCAGACCACTTCTGGAAATGCTCGACAATCACTATGATAAAATGGCCCGAATTCTACGAACAGACTCTTATTTAACGGCTAACTATTAACTTGAGCGACTTTAGGATATAATCCTACAGAAGAACTAACTCACTTTCGAACTTTCGTAAAGAACTAACTATTGTAAGGAACGGCCTGGCCTATTAACTACGGTAATGAATTTTCGTAAAGAATTTCCTATCGAATTCTCGTGCAGAACTGCATATCTAATTCTCGTGAAGAACTAACTTGTGAATCGGTAGCTTTTCGTATTTATAGGGAGTCTGCGTTACGTAGTTTGTTGATCGCGTGATTTTTCTTAGGTCAGTCGATTGGAACATGTGTTTTTCAAGAAAAAGCTTGCAAAACAAGAGCCTCGTGATCGTGACGTGGTGTTTGGCAGGACTTAGGTATACCCAAAGAGAGGCCCCGATTCAAAGTTGTTGATTCTAACTTCAAACAAACACAGAATTTTCTGCGGATTTTCGTTTTCCTACCCTGACTGGGCCTCTGACTTGGCTGTTGTAAACAAGAAAGGATTTTTTCTAAGAATCTTTTTGGGTGGTGGTATATTTTGTAGTCGCGAGTCAAAGTGAACGCCAGTGTCTTACAGTACTTCTTCATTTGTTTAAGACTTAGTTGCTTAAAAGTAACCAACAGTAAATTTTCCATTATCGTTTACAATAATATTTTAACATTTCGCTTTCTTAAAAAAAATATTTAAATAATTTCTCGAATTTAATTTATTTTAATACACTGACTTAACTTTTTATTCTTGAAGCGAATTTCATTTTATTTATTTAAACTTTTTGACTTATTGAAAATGAATCGAAGGCACATTTATTTTATTAACTTAAAAATACAGAAACTTTAATATATTTTTAATTGCTTTATTGCTTATAACGAGTGATTTTTAATTATTTTGCTCAAGGGAGGTCATGCATTTTAAAAGCATCATGGCCGTACTGCGTAGATAAGATGACATGATTGTTTTATGACATTTACGTCTTATTTGAATTTGTGTATTTGTAAAGTTTAAAAATTGGAGCAATTTTGTAATTTTTGCAGTTATTTGAAGGTAGGTTACTATTGCTTTAACTAATATTTCTCCGGGGAGTCGTCTTTTGACTATTATAAAGTGCTATTTGCAGGATATGATTTAATTTTTTATTTTTTTTTTTATTTTTCAGCGTATCAAGTTTTGGTGAAGCTTTGTTGCCGGATTGAAAGTTCTACAGTAAAAATGTTTAGTGAAGCACAAAAAATTTTTATTGTTGAACGTTTTTTTAGAAATGGAAACAAAATAGGCGGTGTGTGGAATTACTCTATGCATGACTGCTTTGATGAATTTCGAACCGAGTTTCCTGATGTTGCGGTGACCTTTCATAATTTTCGTACTGGGTCACAATACCTAATTGATAAATTTCGTCAGACTGGTTCTGTTCAACATAAAAAAGGGGCTGGAAGACCAACGAAACGATCGAATGAGGTTATTGAAGAAGCGCGACAAATTATGGAAAATAATCCTTCAACTTCTATTAGGCATTTATCTCAACAAATTCAGCAAACGGATTTATGCTACAGTACATGTCAAACACTTTTGAAAAAGGATCTGCATCTATACCCTTATAGTGTTACGGCTATTCATGAACTCCTTCCCAATGACGTTCCCCAAAGACTTAATTTTTGTGAATGGTTTTTAAACAATTTTCAAGAAGAAAATAGTGGTGCTTTTGAAAAAACATTTTTTACCGATGAGGCTTATTTTTATTTATCAGGCTATGTTAATTCACAAAATATGCGAATGTGGAATACGCAAAATCCGCATGTTTTTGTAGAAAGACCTCTTCATCCTCAAAAAGTTGGTGTGTGGGCAGCAATTAGTTCTAGAAGAATAGTAGGCCCAATTTACTTTGATGGCACAATTACAGCTGAGAGATATCGGATCGAAATTCTGACAACATTTATTAATGAGCTTCACGATGATGAATTGCGGGAAGGTTACTTCCAACAAGATGGCGCTACACCTCATGTAACCAGAGAAAATTTAAATTTTTTAAGTGAATTTTTTGAAAACAGAGTTATAAGCCGAAATACGCAACAAATATGTCCACCTCGTTCCTGCGATTTAACACCCTGCGATTTCTTCTTGTGGCCTTTTATAAAAAACTCCATTTATCGAACACCAATTGAGGATATAAATGATCTTAAACGAAGGATTTTAGAAAAAATTGCCGAAATTAATAATTCTCCAAACGTATTGGTTAATGTGTCTCTGAGGGTAAGAAGAAACATCAGAAGGTGTCTAGAAGTAGGAGGCGGCCATATAAAGTAGGCTTTCAAAGTAAGATAGCTCAGGATTTTATATTACATACCGTCAAAAAACATTATTTTAGGTTTTCAACGTGACAACGCTGCTTTCTTGCAAATTCGCCCTATGATTTAATCTACGCGCTACTGCTACACTATATATACTGGGTCCCAGCCGCCCTTGAGCAAAATAATTAATAATCACTCGTTACATTAGTTTAATCCCGGGGTACAACACATGTAAGGGAAAATGTTGAATACAAAAGGGAAAACGAACGTATTTTTCCAATTGTTCTTAATCAAAGAAGAAGCATTTTACGGTACCCACGGCACTAAAGATTAAGAAATAAAAATTAAAATAAAAACAGTAAGTAGGTAGGTTGAAAGGGGCGTCTCACTCCCGAAATACGTGTAAGTTTCCTACACCAATCCAGAAATCTCATTCGAAATCTCGAAATCATACTAAAATCTATAAAATCCCTACCGATATCGTCGAAAACCCCATAATTCCACCGTAATCCTTTAGAGACTTCGCCGAAATCACAATGGAGTTGAAGTGTGTACAATACCTATAATAGTACGTGCTGATGTGCGGAAAGGAAATCCGCCGTTTTTAGCGCACTGGCCGAAAATAGTAGCGTAAAGTAAACAGCTTTTAACGCTGAGGTTCAAACTCAAACTCAGCAGCCCACCCGGACGTAGTTCAGCTTAATGTCCCTCGAACAACAGTGTATGTTACAGTCCTGTGCCTGATCATAAAAAAAAGCTATAACCCATATTTCATTTGGTATACTAGTTTTCACAAACTTCATAAACGAAATCACAATTGTTTTGACTATAGATTGAACACTCAACATAATTTTGTATAAAAAAACGAATCCAGAAAAAACGTTAAATTGACAAATGAAGTTGATGTTCCCCAAAAAGTTAAACAAAACTCAAATATGGCCGACCGTTGGCCAATCATATTGCAGTATAGGTTCCGTTCCGCCACATTTTCACCACATCAGGATGATTAAACAAAAGTAGTGATTTTACAATAAAAGTGTTACAACAACATAATAGATAAGTTACTAAGTCATATGTAGGACGAGGGGTAAACCGCAGAGGAATTTTGATGTATAGCCCTCTGGAATTAGTGGAATTAGTGGAATTAGTCCTGGAATTAGTGGAATTAGTCTGGGAAAATTAGTGGGGAATTAGTGGGGAATTAGTGGAATTAGTCTGGGAATTAGTGGAATTAGTCGTGTAATTACTAATATCAAAAGGGTTTTTTTTTGTAGTCTGGCATCATTGTTTCAATGTAAGTAGTGGCCAGTGCAACGCCGCGTCGGCCGTTTCCTCACAGCCAATCAACGGCGTTCTTAACAGCATGGTCGTTTTGCAGGGGTGCGGCGTCGTTACTTACCTTTGTTGACGTTGAGTTAGGGTTGACAACGCACTTTTCGAGTTTTTTTGTTGCTTTAAACTACGTTTAAAGTCGTGTAGTACAGTAACTGTCTCCAAAAAATTAATAATAAAGGTAAGTAATAACCGATATAAGGTTTTTATTCTATTTAAATAAGTTTTTTTTTTTTATTTATTTATTTATTCATTTATTGATGTTAACATGCACAGAGTACATTTACATAGGTCATGAGATCTAATACTAGGTTAAAATAAAAGTTACACAATAATAAAAGTTACATAATAAGTGAACACTAAACAAAACTAAACATAGGTATAATATAGGGTAAAATCTGACAGACATTAAAGGGAAGATTGGCACTGAAAGTATTCCTCAAAAGAGTAAAAAGCCTTACTAATTAAAAAATGTTTTATTCTCCTTTTAAATGCAAGTGGTTCCAGTGTCACCACTTCAGTAGGCAAATGATTAAAAAATTTTATTCCGTAATAGGACATGCCGTCCCTCGCTCTAGCAAGTCTGCGAAACTCGGGCACGAGCAGTCCACGGTTGCGGGTCTTATATTGGTGAACGTCCGACTGTTTCCTGTACAGTTGCAGATTCTCCCTAACATAAAGCAGGCACTCCAAAATGTAGACACAGGGAAGGGTGAGGATATTCAAGTTGACAAAGTGCTGCCTACAGCAATCGCGGTATGCAAGACCCGCAATAAGCCTTATGCATCTCCGCTGCAGGGCAAATATCCTGACAGTGTGCGCTGAATGACCCCAGTTGATAATGGAGTATGACATTCTGGAGTGAAAGTAACTGAAGTATGCGACTCTAACAGTTGAGCGAGACACAGAATATCCCAAGTTACGCAAGAGATAAATTATTTTCGACAGCTTATACGTTAGAACGTTCACATGCGCCTCCCAAGTTAACTTCGAGTCCAAGGTGACAGGGTCCAACTCGTGCAATTCCGCGTCGATATGCTTTAAGGAAAAAAGGAGAGACTGGGTTTTGCTGACATTCACACAAAGTTTATTTGATAGAAACCAGTCATCAATGCGATACCGTGTGCGCTCAGCATCCGCGATCACAGCGACCTCGCTTTTATTGGAGATCAAGGAGGTAGTATCATCTGCATATAAAAAGAAGTCAGCGCCATTAGAGCACTATGGGTTTGTTTATATTACATTATATCTGTGAAAGGGTTTAGTTCAGGTTAGTTCAGACCGTTTATCAGTGATATCACGCCTATTTTAAACTTATAAAAATATATACTTTTATTTAGTAGATATCGAGGTAGATATACTGGGTGGCTACTATTTAATTGACCACTATGGGTATCTTTTAAACGGTAACTCCTACGAAGTTAATTAAATTAGCGAAAATGCGTCACTTGTAAAGCTTTTTTTAGATTAGATCCACTAACCGCGTTGCCAAATTGATTTTAATTCCTGAGATACAGGGTGATTTGTTAAAAACGTCTAAAACTAATTTCTTTAATAGCTCGAAAGGTTTCAATTTTATCAAAACGTTCTTGAAATAAAATCTTTGTATTTTTTCTTCTCTACAAAATGACGTTATCACTTTTTCTATCACTTGTTTTATCTGAAATATCATGGTCTACTTCATTTTTTTTAAATACGGACCTCGATTTTTTTATTTTAAATTTTAAGGTACATTTTTGGTTTAGATAAAATTGAATTAAAATAGAAACCAGTAAAAATATAACATTTAAAAAAAAACCATAGGCGTACCTACTGAGAATATTTCAAAAAAATTTCTGATAATGTATAATTTGTATTTGGAATAAAATGTAGTACTTTAAAAATTAAAATAAAAAAATCCAGGTCCGTATTTAAAAAAATGAAGTTGACCATGATATCTCAGATAAAACAAGTGATAGAAAAAAAGTGATAACGTCATTTTGTAGAGAAGAAAAAATACAAAGATTTTATTTCAAGAACGTTTTCCTAAAATTGAAACCTTTCGTAAAGGAATTAATTTTAAACGTTTTTAACAAATCACCCTGTATCTCAGGAAGTAAAAACAATTTGGCAACGCGGTTAGTGTATCTTAAACAAGCTTTAAAAGTGGCGGATTTTCTCTAATTTAATCAACTTCGTAGGAGTTACCATTTAGAAGATACCCATAGTGGTCAATTCGAGGATCATTTAAATAGTAGCCACCCTGTTTAAAGTGTGTCCACGGATTGATTCTCGAAGGTAGGCACTGTATTTGTTTCATATTTTTGCTCGTATTTTTGTAAAGTCTGAGTACATAAATTTGCAAAAATAATATGCTTCTGTGTCGTTTGAGCACAAGCAGAAAAATAACTTTTTTCTGCAATCGTCCACAAACTGACATCTTTTTGGCGTGACATAACGCTGCAAAAGTCATTATTCCAGTATTGTTAACCGTCGTTGTTAAGCAATGATACATATAACGATACGGCCTAGGCCGAGAATAATATATTTTCGTATAGAATTACAATATAAATAAATAAAACAGCGGTTGCTGCTGCTGCGGTTGCTGAAAATCTACCTGTACATATTATTATTTTGTCTGCACACAAGTCTTTATATTTCACATTCGAAAAGTCAATAACTTTTTAAAATTATTCATATTAATTTTCTAAGGATGGCCCAATAGGGCGAAAATGATTGTCAATTTTCGAGGCAATTTTATATTGTGTATATTATTAAGAATCATCTTAAATATTTTAGGAGTATTTAGGACTTCCAGACCTATGTAATAATTACCTACCCCACAAGATTTTGTGTACCTGATCACTTCGTTTTGAATAGCTTATTTCGTTCCTAATATGTTTAACCTCCTCTTTAAGTTAATAAAACTGTTATTACATCGATTGCGTTTTCATTTCCTGTATATTATACAGGGTGGCCCATCATTGTGAGAACCTACAATAGCTCCGTGACTATTTAAAATACATGATAATTTTTATTTTATAAAAGTTAAAGGACAGTAAGTGAGTTATAACGTAAAATTTTTAACTCTCTAGAGTGGCAAAAAGCGGAACAGGAAAATATGGTATTATTTTAAATGGAACACCCTGTATATTTTTAAATTTTCAGATTGTACCTAATATTGCAAAATTTTTTTTATTAAATGCATTATTAGTCTACACTTAAGAGATATTGACTTTTGAAAAATTACATGTTTGTACTTTGACATCTTAAAGCTTATAGTTTAATCTCGAGTTTAATCTAAGCATTATTGTCAATTCTGACATTTTTGACAGAATCGTATCAAAATATAGACGCATAATGTGGAATGTAAGAGCTTTCAAATAATGTTACACAAGCCATAGTATGTTGCCAAAAAAAAATTGTCGATGACGTCAAATCTTTGACAACTAACAATAAAAAAACAAATGAATTAAGTCAAAAAGCGTTTCTCATAAAAACAAAAGATAACGTAAATATTACCGGTAGGTAGTACATACTTTTTTCCACACTTAACCAGTGAAATTAGTAGAGGAATTAGTGGAATTAGTAGAGGAATTAGTGGAATTAGTAGCGGAATTAGTGGAATTAGTAGAGGAATTAGTGGAATTAGTAGAGGAATTAGTGGTATTAGTATTAAAATTAGGGGAATTAGTGGAATTAGTTCTGGAATTAGTGGTATTACTTGAAATTAGTGTACAAGATTTGGGACTGCGGTTTACCCCTCCTTCGATGTAGGTACTAAATGTTTCTCAGTAATAAGTAGGAATTTACTTAATTTATAACCATAAGATTCACTTTTTAACGCTGCTTTGTCATTTTGTTGTTTTCATTAAAGACATTTATTATTATTATATTAAGATAAAACCATCCCGCGTTGTACAGGGTGTTTCATTAAGGGTGGCCACCGACCAATTTCGGAAACTCCTGGGCATATATAGGTATTCAGAAAAAACGTTATTACTAAAATGCAGGCCATGAGTAAATCCCGGAAAATTATATTTAAGTTCCGCATTTAGCCACAAGGGCCACCAATTAAAAAGTACAAAGGAGCAGGTGGGGTAAATGTAGACATCTGTCTACAATTACCCCGGTGAAAACACAAAACCTAATTTTTTTCGAGTATGCTGAAGTTCTAAAAATCGAGCATTTGCATGAATTTTACATAGTAATACCAGTACCCTCTAGAATAGTTATTTTTCGCCCAGCTTTAAAAGCTTAACAAATATTCTTATTTTTTTAAAAGTCCGGTAAGTGTCTACACTTACCCCGGTATTTGGGGTAAATATAGACACGACGAAATTTCGTACTTCTTTCAGTAATGGGTTGGCTGGGGTAACTGGAGACGCAAGCCATAGTGCATAAAAAATAGAAGAAATTTGTTTACGTAATATTTTAGGTACCTATACAGCGTGTAACAGAAGTATGGAACGCTTTAAATATCTTTAATACCGTTTGTCCGATTTAGCTAAAATTCGGTATCCGTATATAAGAGGTTATCGCGGAGCTGCTAGTGACATTTGCAATGTTGCCAAATTTGCAGATTTTTAGCAATTTAAAATATTTTTTTTTTAAATGGAACACCCTATACCGGGTGTTGCATCGTCGAGCGGGACATAGGAAATCCCATGTAATTTTAAATCGGGTCAATTATTGGCTTCCCTAATTATTTTAGAGAAAAATTCTATTTAGGTTTATTAAAGAGCACTAAAACCCACATTCAAAAGAATAACTTTAGATATTTTTGATGAGCCGATTTCTTTTTAACTATTTCTCCTTTTTATGGCCCCGTATTTGCGGGCACCAGTCAAGGTAAAAGATGACTGTCAAATAAAGTTGTCATTTTGAAATGTGTGCTTTATTGTTATAAAAACTCGTACATCGAAAATATTAAAGGTGTATTTATGAGTACAAATTAATCTATAATAAATAAAGACACACTAAGTCTCGGTCTCAGTCACAATATAATTTAGTTAGGTGGTGGTGGTTACATGTTTCGCCCAAACAATGGGCATCATCAGACCTAAAACCATAATCGTACGAAAACATCCAATCTACACATATAAAGTTTAAAAGCCTAACCTACCTTAGGAATAATAACTTAAAAATCCATGGAAACACAATCACAAATGACACATAACAGATTAAAAATTTTTAAAAAACGTTACTGGACCATTACAAAATATGAAACGATACGAAAAAATAAATAAACAATCTAAAAAATTATTCGACAACTATGGCGGGTTCGGGAACAAACCAGACGCTTGCGGAATAATAATTTACCTCTCAGGCGCGGAACCCTAAAAATATAAGTAGCAGGTCGTAGTGCAACAGTACAACACGCCACTGTGTTCTATCACCTTAAACTGAAGTAAGAAGAAGACACTCACCTGAACGTTACTTTATGATCGATAATATAATCAATAATGTCAATATCCACACCAAAATAGTAGGAAAACAGAAAAAGGTTATAGGGACCCAAGTTAATTATTCAAGTTATTAAAGATAAAATATGGCTCAAAATTAAACACTTCGTTTACGCAGTTAAGTATTGGACTCCTCTTTGCTTTAGTTATTTCTAGTTTTTCTAATAAATCCAACCGTCTACCCTTTTGGCACTCGTGAAGAATGTTTACATTCGTAGGTGTTGAGAATTGATGTCCAGATTCCAATAAATGGTTTGCGAAAGCTGAGTTGGTATTAGTTATATCTGTGTTCTGATATTTGTGGACAAGACTAAGATGTTCCTGAACTCTGGTGGCTATTTTTCTTCCCGACTGCCCTACATAAATGGCAGAACAGTCCCCACAATTTAGGCAATACACCCCGGATCTCGACAGAGGATTTACTTTATGTATGGTTTTAACTATGTGTTGTTTCAAAGTATTTGTAGTTTTAAAACTTAGGGAAATATTAAAAGGTTTAAAAAATTTTGCTAATTGTAGAGAAATGTTACCAAAAAATGTTAAAGATCTGTAATTGTTCATCATATTTTGTGGATTGAAGTGTACATTTTATATGATAGTTTATATTTGTTGAGGAATTTGTAATAAAGTTTATTAATCAACCTCAAGGGAAACCCGTTATTAATAGCTATTTGTTTTATTATACCTAATTCTTTATTAAAAGCTTCTCGAGACAACGGTAATTTAAATAACCTATAGAAAAAGGAGTTGAAGGAGGCAAATTTATGAGAATATGGTGAATTAGAGCTAAACTGGATGACATTGTCAGTGGATGAGGGCTTTCTGTAGACTTCAAGCATTATGTTATTTCCATCCCTAATTAATAGAAGGTCTAAGAAGGGTAATTTACCTTCTTCTTCAATTTCGAGTGTGAATGTTATTTTTGGATGTAAATTATTAATAAAATTAAGGAAATCTCTAAGATCAAGATCACTGCCCAACCAAACTACACAAATGTCATCCACATATCAGATCTTTAACATTTTTTGGTAACATTTCTCTACAATTAGCAAAATTTTTTAAACCTTTTAATATTTCCCTAAGTTTTAAAACTACAAATACTTTGAAACAACACATAGTTAAAACCATAGATAAAGTAAATCCTCTGTCGAGATCCGGGGTGTATTCCCTAAATTGTGGGGACTGTTCTGCCATTCATGTAGGGCAGTCGGGAAGAAAAATAGCCACCAGAGTTCAGGAACATCTTAGTCTTGTCCACAAATATCAGAACACAGATATAACTAATACCAACTCAGCTTTCGCAAACCATTTTTTGGAATCTGGACATCAATTCTCAACACCTACGAATGTAAACATTCTTCACGAGTGCCAAAAGGGTAGACGGTTGGATTTATTAGAAAAACTAGAAATAACTAAAGCAAAGAGGAGTCCAATACTTAACTGCGTAAACGAAGTGTTTAATTTTGAGCCATATTTTATCTTTAATAACTTGAATAATTAACTTGGGTCCCTATAACCTTTTTCTGTTTTCCTACTATTTTGGTGTGGATATTGACATTATTGATTATATTATCGATCATAAAGTAACGTTCAGGCATATATGTATTAGTACTATATGGCTATTACCCTGAAAATCTTGAAGCAACAACAGAGATAGCAGATCCAGGGTCATTTCGACTTGTGCGCATGCGCCGTCAGGGTATTGCCAAATATGCTTTTATTTCTTTAGAATAGGGCAGAAGAGTGAGCAGTCTTAGAAAATTAGAGCAATGATAGAATTACCAAAAATGTTGCTAAAGAATTGCAAAATAAGCATTAAGTCCGTACTTCCAAGTGTTTTCAAATGATTTGTTTCCATTTCTAAACTAAAACGCGTCAAATAACAATTTCATATGACTAGAGGGTGACAACGTGACAACGTCTCATTTTTGCTCGACATAACCTCGAAATCTTTAGCAAATGTTAATTTGGTTGACAGCTCGCTTCAGCGAGTAGATTTGTTATTATTAACGGCTTTTGTGTACTGTTTATCTTTACTTTTCTGCAAATTTTGATTGTGTGTGTGAACTGTGACCATTTTGTGACGATGCCGAGGCAAAACGGAATATTATACATTATTTTAAACAGGCGTAGAAGCTTGAACAAAGATTTATCGTTCTACAGGTATGTACCCAGATCGAATGTTTCTTTCTATTAACTTACTTACGTTAATTTCGTGAGGGAACAATAACTAGGTAGTCCATTTCCTAAAGATTATAATTTCCTTTGCTGCTGTTGATATAATTAGGTACCTAGGTACCTATTTTTACCGAAAATTGCATGTAGGTACTCCAAAAAATCCTATTAAAACCTATTATTTTACCTGTTGAACTCCAAAAATGAATGTAAAATATCTAATAAAAGTTTTATTGATATATTTACCAGCGTTTTTTTTCTTTTTTCAGTCGAAATACTATACAAAATCCTAAACAAATCAAGAACTTTAATGTTTGTTTACAAATTTCTGTCCAGTTGTCAAAGTCAAATGTGATAACCTCATTTTTTTCCTGTTAAAACAAACGTCATCTCGCGCATGCGCACTGCGCGAAATGACCCTGGCGGGACAAGGAACCTCGGCTTCACTTCGTTTACATTGGTTAAATGGGCAAGGCGCCATATAGTACTAATACATATATGCGTTCAGGTGAGTGTATTCTTCTTACTTCAGTTTAAGGTGATAGAACACAGTGGCGTGTTGTACTGTTGCACTACGACCTGCCACTTATATTTTTAGGGTTCCGCGCCTGAGAGGTAAATTATTATTCCGCAAGCGTCTGGTTTGTTCCCGAACCCGCCATAGTTGTCGAATAATTTTTTAGATTGTTTATTTATTTTTTCGTATCGTTTCATATTTTGTAATGGTCCAGTAACGTTTTTTAAAAATTTTTAATCTGTTATGTGTCATTTGTGATTGTGTTTCCATGGATTTTTAAGTTATTATTCCTAAGGTAGGTTAGGCTTTTAAACTTTATATGTGTAGATTGGATGTTTTCGTACGATTATGGTTTTAGGTCTGATGATGCCCATTGTTTGGGCGAAACATGTAACCACCACCACCTAACTAAATTATATTGTGACTGAGACCGAGACTTAGTGTGTCTTTATTTATTATATTTAAATCAGGTCTCTTTGAGAATGGCGGACTATTTCTTTGAATACAAATTAATCTGAATAAAACTAAAATAAAGTATCCAATTACAAGGTTAATTATGACATTTTACATGTTTCAATGTTTTACTAATTAATGGGTAGGTACTATTAAATTGTTAGAACTTTAGGATTTAAGGAGATGTTCAAATATTCCTCCATTGACTGCTAGACAATAACCGAGGCGATCATAAAATTCTCTTCTTACATTCGCTAGTTGGAAAACTGAAATTCTATTGCATTCGGCAGAAATAGCATTTTTTAACTCGTCTAGATTTGGGTATTTTTTATCTTTGTATATGCTGTTTTTTAAATGGCCCCAGAGAAAGAAATCATTTGACGATAAATCAGGAGACCTGGCTGGCCAATTTACTGTATGATTTAAGCCAATAACATTTCCATTAAAAGCACGGTTTAAATATTCCCGGACAGCCAGGGTACTATGTGCCGGGCAGCCATCCATTTGGTACCAAACTTCCTGATTTTTCCTGGCGGCATCATGTAAAGTAGGTAAAATATGATCTTCAAGTAGTTCCAAAAAATATTCTGCATTTAAATTTCGTGTAAGAAATAATGGTCCGATAATATTTTCTCCGAAAATCCCAGCCCATACATTAACTTTGCTGTTTCCACAAACCTGTGTTGGTTTTCTTTGCTCCAATATCGATAATTTTGAACATTGGGTTCATTGTTTAAGGTAAATGTGCATTCGTCAGTGAAACAAATGTTTTTTAAAAATTCCCTTTCCATGTTTGCTCTTTCCATCATACCAAAACAAAACTCCTGTCGTCGTATTTCGTCCCTATCTCTTAGCTCTTGGTGCTTTTCATATTTGTATGAATAATATTTATGTCGTTTCAAAGCTCGTAACGCTGTGGTGTGATCTAATCCTATGTCATCCTCAAGTTTCCTTCTGCTGATCTTCCCATCATTTTCTTCCACGCACAATAAAACTTGCAAGTCCCTATCATTTCTTGCATCTCTTCTTTGTTCCTGCCTTTCTTCACATCTGCAGTTATTTATTACAGTGCCTTTTGTCTCAAATTTCTTGATAGTCCTTTCGCCTGTAGATTTTGCAGGTATCGGTCTATTCGGATACAGAGCAGCAAACATGTCTGACACATTTTGATAACTATTTCCTTGATAATACCATTTAATCATCAATATTTTTTCTTCAGAAGTGTAATTCATGGCTAATATTTTCGATGTACGAGTTTTTATAACAATAAAGCACACATTTCAAAATGACAACTTTATTTGACAGTCATCTTTTACCTTGACTGGTGCCCGCAAATACGGGGCCATAAAAAGGAGAAATAGTTAAAAAGAAATCGGCGATAACCCGTAAACGGGCTCATCAAAAATATCTAAAGTTATTCTTTTGAATGTGGGTTTTAGTGCTCTTTAATAAACCTAAATAGAATTTTTCTCTAAAATAATTAGGGAAGCCAATAATTGACCCCATTTAAAATTACATGGGATTTCCTATGTCCCGCTCGACGATGCAACACCCGGTATATTACAATATTTTTGGATTCTACATATAATTACAATTATTTTTTAATACGTGCATTATAAGTCTAAACTTAATAGTTTTTGAGAAATGATATTTTTGAACTTTGACAGCGTCTAGCTTTCTAACGATACGACATATAGCAAAACGGCTTACATGTCCCTATCTTACTTTTTTATTCTTTCCAAAAATGCCAACTTCCGGTTAAACCGGAAGTACTATATTTCCGCCTTTTGAGCTACATCCGGTTTAACCAGAAGTTGACACTTTTAGAAAGATAGTAGAAAAGTAAGATAGGGACATGCAAGACGTTTTGCTCTAAGACGTACCTTTAGAAAGCTAGAAGCTGTCACAGTTCAAAAATGTCATTTTTCAATACTCGATATCTCAGAAACTATTAAGTTTAGACTTATAATGCAGTTACTAATAAATAATTGTGATTTTATGTAGAATCCAAAAATATTGTAATATAGGGTGTTCCATTTAAAAAAAAAATTATTTTAGATTGCTAAAAAACTGTAAATTTGGCAACATTGCAAATGTCACTAGCAGCTCCGCGATAACCTCTTATATACGGATACCGAATTTTAGCTAAATCGGACAAACGGTATTACAGATATTTAAAGCGTTCCATACTTCTGTTACCTGTAGATATAGAAATACGAGGTGTTATATTATAATAAGAACATTTATTGTTAGTTCAATTTGCCTAAGGTAGTTTAACACACAATAAGGAAAAATAAAGGCACTTTTTCTCATAATGTCAAAAACAGTACCTAATATAATATAATTTTCTATAAATATTCAACTTCCTTGGTAACACAAAAAGGTAACTTTTTAACTTTTTACTTTTTTTTACACCTGAAACAAAGAACGTCGGCGTTTAATGCTCGGGTTAATGTCTACAATTACCCCAATATGTTGTCTACACTTACCCCAACAACAAGACAAGTTGGGGTAAATGGATACAGCACGTCTTTTCTTGGCCAAGAAATCAAGAAATCAAAAACAGGCAAAAAACATACGCTAACAAAGCAATATAAATAACATACTTTCCACAATAAAAATTTACTAGAGAGCAAAACAAAGATAAAAACAATTATTAAGGGGCATATTCAGTGAACCGCGTGGTCCGACTTGGGAATTTGCCGCGAAGGAGGATAAGTCAGTGTTATTGAACAATCAGGCAACATGGCTATTCCTACATTCGTCGCCGCGCCGCGAGACTAATATAATTTACCGCTCCGAGCGGCGAGTGGCGGTCAGGACTGGCTAGATAAACCGCAGTGTTGCGAAATCGCTTTAGATAGTTCCGGTTTTAGGTATTTTTTCTCAAAAACTCGGTTTGACGTTTTTTCACATTAAAAAAAAGGTATAAAATTAATTGAAATTGTAGATAGTTGAGGAAATACTTTCAAAAAAGACTGTATGGGAACATTTTCTCAGCTTCACCTGTATTTATCGTTTAAAAAAAAATATTTTTTTTTTTTTTTAAATTCAAGACCATATAGTCATACAGCACCAAATTGCGAATCTAAATTCAAAATTTTAACAAATTCTATTCAATAGTTTTCTTGTAGTTTGTCAAACCTTTTCACCTTAATGGAGGTCACTGATAAGAGCTCTTAAGTTGAAAAGCTACAGAAACTGTCGCAAAAACGACATTTCATCTGATCATAAAATTGAAACTCAAAGCGGTAGAGCCGTGATACAAAAACATAAATTAGTTTATTAATATAAAGTTGAAACCTAGTATAACTTACCTGGATGCCATTATTTTCCTAAAAGATATTTGATGTGTTTACAATTACCCCAATCTACACTTACCCCACCTTACCCTATTAAAATTCTAAATTTCTCGAAAAATTACACATTAATAGGTATACCTTTCGTAACATTAGAAAGCGAAGACAATCTCGCATAATTTAGGTCTAAGGTTTATTGACGTACCGGCTTCGATCTCCTGTCAATGTCAACTTCGTTACCCAGCAACGAAAAAATGGCGATCTGCATGGCCACCTGTCTTCTTAAGTCATAAACAGGAAGTAAATGGCAGCGAGCGCGACCTGACTTGTAATAGGAGATAGTGACGTCGCACAGCGGTTTCCGCGAATCAATGCTCGTAATAGTTATTTACGATATAAGTGTTGTAAAGATTCATATTACAACACGAGATGATAAAGTTGTTAAACGAGGCGTCAGCCGAGTTTAATAAAATATCGAGTGTAGTAATATGAATTTACAACAAGAATATTGTACAAAATTTTATCTACTTTCATCTATGAATAAAAATATTTGGCAAAAGGCCTTTTTAAAAATAAAAATGCACCTGTAAAAATGCACCTGCTATTAAAAATCGTTTTGTAAGGGCATCTATTACAGCACTAGTGCTGTAATGGCATCTATTACAGCACTAGTGCTGTAATAGAGGCCATTACAAAACGATTTACAGAACTGTAAAATTCATATTACTAAATGAAAGTAGATAAATTATTTTTTGAATACTTTAGCGTCAGAAAATTAAAATTTTTGCAGTTTGCACTAAAATTACAAAACGCAATTTAAAAAAAATGCTAAATGACCCTATTAAGATTTTACAAGGCTACTCACATGGTTTGAAACAGAAAGGAAATTTATTTGAGTCCAGTGGTGATAGTGATATTTCAGTAAATAAAATGTGTGATGATGAATCACATGCAGATGTTCTCGACAAAATTTAAAGAGATGTGGATAGATGAGAGCCTTAATATACATGAATATAGTTGTAAAACATCCTGTTAAAAGGAGCATTGAGCACTTTGTTGAACAACTAGAAAAACAGGGCTATTGTTAACTTTATAAAGAAAATTTTATACAAAAAATTCAGGTTTCCAAGAAATCGAGATGAAGATGTTGTGTCAAAAGAAACTATTATTCTTAAACTTTCTCCACCTTTTAAATCTGCTGGAACCAACAGAGTAGCTATGCAATGTCCCTTTGACTTTAAACTATTTATTTGTTTAAAAAATATAAAAAGACCACTGTCCCAGTATACCTATCTCCCACTAAACAACGTGGGGTGGTTGCATACTGGAAAAAACAAACTTTTTGTACCGATTAGAAAATTATTGTCCCAGTAGGTATACAATGGTTTCACCTATACCTAAGCTTAAGCAAAGTATACCTGTTTTCGTTTGTTTCAGATTCGTCCATCTTGAGGTCTAGTTCTTCGTTTTTCAATTTCCACTCTGTATAGTTCAAATCAAGGTTCAAATTATACACTTGGTCGTATCCATTTACTACTTCACTCTCTTCAACTTTAACCTTTGGTTCTGTTTGGTCAGCAAATATTTGCTTGCCCCTGTAAAACATAAAATGGTAATTGTTTGGATTACAGTATACAGTGAATTTTTTGCTAATTTTTTTTATAATAGCCTAATTTGAGATCTATTTTTTTTTAAATGTTACAACTGACTTCCGGAAGACTTAAAAAGCATACATAATATATAGCTTTAAATTGTTTGTTATAGAATCAAAACTTTACTTAGGCCGAGGCATACCAATAAATTAATTAGTTTGTAAGCAATCCACTTTACTGAAAACGATGATAACTGTGCTCTCATGATCAGTTAGGTAAGTATATTAAATGAAAGTTTTCAAAAAAAAAAAATTAAAAGACCCTAATTAAAAGGGTATCAACCACAAACTTAGAAACTAGTAAGTAGGTACCTACTTTCAAATGAAGCACAAGTCAATAAAATTCTGAGATCAGCAAACTTACCTTAGTTGCCCCGTTTCCTCATCGTCACTATTCTCAGTTTTTATTTTTTGTCCCTCTGGCGTAAAGAACACTTCTTCTGTTGAATCGCTGCATGGATAATTTTTTTTCTCCTCCAAATCACACATGTTCATAAACAAATTAATTCAGGAGTAACGTGAACTTGTTGGTTAATCACAGACGGTAAAAAACATCAAAAGTGAAAATCAGAGAACAGTAAGCGATAATCGTGTTTTATATTTTGACAAAAAATTGTTCTTCCAAAGTTCCGATAGTCTCTTGCTTTTCAGCATACAGTCAAACAAAAATTTGTTGTGGTATTTAAAATAATTAGTTAGGTTATTTTATAGTTTTCTTCTTTGTCAATCTAGCATCAGTGTATCAGAGCAAACAGCCAGCTTAGCGCGGACCCAGATAAAACCTAATACTGATTTGCACCATTGCATTTAAGAAAGACTTAAAGGTGAGGTAGTTTCAAATTTTATTTTCGTTTGCACATCTTATCATTATCATAAACATTAAGTACGCGTGTTATTTTCTAATCCCAAATTTCTAGTTTTAGGGATAGTACCTAAAAACTGTATAGAAAAGTTTTTTTCCTACACATGCGCTAAAAAATGCTGTAAAATGCAAGTAATAGTTTTTCTTTCATAAATTTGATTTATTGAGTATGCCGAGATGTGGACATAATGAAAGTTTAGAAAGTTCTAAAACAACTAAAATACTCTGACTGTTTTGAGTGTACATTTTTACTCAATTATTAAAGATGCTGACAAGAAGATTCGAGAAGGACCGATAACTCCGGAGTTATCGGAAGAACGCATTTTTTTCTGGTCAAAAGTAATGCCGTCAATCTAATTTCTAGAATGTTTGGAAGCTCTTGTTTGTTTATTTAATCCTACAAGACATGTGGCAATGCTTTTAAGATTATTTTAAACCTTTAATTTTGAATTGAACTCTAGTGATTCAATTGCCACGAGATGTAACTGGCGTCATGCTATGGTGGCTATTCTCGGGTCATGGTTTTCGACCATAAGAACAAAAGAAACTGCATTATACTCAGTCTCACGATGACCGTCCATTAGAATATTTCGGAAAGTAATGCGATTTGAATCCTGCAAATTTTAATTTTGGGGTTTAAAGGACGCTCTCTTCAGGGGAAATAACGGCGACCTTGTGCGAGTTCCGGTTATGCCGGAAGATGTCTCAAACTTGCTTATTTTAAATGGAACACCCTATATAATATACTTTTTTTGTGTTCCTTTTTTTATTACCAATAACTTTTATTATAAATATTGTTACCCTACTTTATCCGTTTCCTCAAATTTTGACTTTTAACGGGGTATCATCTAAAATTGAATATCTTTTCAAAGATAAAAGAGAGAAACTCGAAATTTAGGTTGTGGCAGTAGATGATATGATGCTACATATTGTATTGTCGGAAAATAAAATTTTATATACAGGGAAGTGGAAAAGTAACAATTTTTGATCTTTATCAAAAAATTAACAAAACTTCATAAATTCAGTGTAAATGTATTTGCTTTAATTATGCACGATCAAGTACGCTATCATATTTATATGGGAGTGTTGAATAGCGAAAGATGCATGGCCATTTTGCAAACAGTTGTGACAGACTTTGTTGAAAATGTGTCTTTGGATAGAAGAGATTAATGGTATCAACTGGATGGCGCTCCGCCACATTGCTGAAATGTGGTTAGCCAGAAAGTGTATGAGATGTTTGAAAACAGATGGATTAGGCGCCTAGGATCGTGGAATTGGCCACTAAGGAGTCCAGACCTAACATCATTAGATCTCTATCTTTGGGGAACTAGTAGCCCGAATAAGAAGAGCCTTCGACCAACTTGATCCAGCTGAAATAGCAAGCGCTTCTACAGAAGCCGTTACGTCTAAGAATCAAAAGGGTTTAAGAGTCAATGGGGGTCATATTGAACATTTAGAATAAATTACTTACCTATGATCACTGCTGCAAATAGTAATAAGCTCACTACCTGCAAATTATATAGGGCGTTTTATTTAAATTAAACAAGTTTAAGACATCTTCCGGCTTAACCGGAACTCGCACTAGGTCGCCGTTATTTTCCCTGAAGAGAGCGTCTGTTTAAACCCCAAAATCCAAATTTGCAGGATTCAAATCGTATTACTTTTCGAAATATTCTAATGGACGGTCACCGTGAGACACCCTGTATATCTAACGTACATAGGGCGGACATTTTTAGCTATAAACATGACAAACAAATAAAGAAAAGAAAATCTAGTAAGTTATTCAGTTGCAAGCAAAAACTCTGCCCGGCATTGGCGTAGTTAGGGGGGCTTATCCTCCCTGAAATGCAAGCAGAGTTTCCCTTTTTAAAGAAAAGCAACTGCAAGGTAAATTTTTTTTTGTATTATTTCCTATTAATTTGGTTAACTTGCATGACTTCTTGACAAAATTTGGCGTGGCTTCGAAAATATTTTCGCCTATGGCACGTCTGGGGCTAAAGCCTCCCAGATAGAAAACAATAGCCACGCCAACGATGCTTCATTAATAAATCTGGTAGTACACGCACAAGGGTTACTAGCTTGCCGTCATTTAGAATTTACTGCTTCGCCACAATATTGGCTGGTTGTTTATAACTGCATAGATTCAATTAAACTGAGGATTACAAATAATAACATCTATTTGCAAAATATAACACAACACTTGTAAAATCTATAAAACTTAACTTGTGCCTGTAGGTAGGTACACTTGATGAATAAAGCATAATCTCTAAGTTCGGAACAGACTGCACTTTAGTTATCTGTAAGATTCTCTTTCATAATGAAAAAATTTTCACATTTTCTGTTAGCAGCGGCGGCATTTTAGGGTCGTCAGTGCCGACCCAGTGTCAAACAGACAATATATTACATTATTTATCTACATTAATTTATATTGCAATGACTCTCAAACTGTCAGCGAATAATTTCTCCACTTCTGAAATCGCCCGGCATGCCTGCCCTGTCGTAAGAATATCAGTAACGAAGACTAGAATTTCAGGCTTGAAGATAGGCAACCAAATAAACATCATGTATCGAAGTTAAAACTCAACGTCAAAACTTTTAGTTTGATTCTCTTAAGATTAGAACCTCAGGTAAGTGTTTTAATAAAATATCCTGTTTAGACATTTCGAAAAATTGAGAGTAACGCACGTAACGACATGGAAATTATTCAAGTTGAAACTGAGGTAAAAAGTAATCTTATTCAAAATATTTAAAGTTTAAAATGTGGACCCCTAAAATGTTGAATTTAATTAACATGGTAGAGAGCCAAGTGGAGTAATAGGTCATTTTCAGAAAAATGGTATCAAGAATATCCATGGCTTACAGGAGTGAAACGATACACATATCTATGTATATAGGTGAAACCAAAATTAAACTGTTTAGTTGGACTATTGACCAAGCAGTTTATTTCAAATTAAAAATAAGATCAAACTCCGTAGTGCGAACTGATTCGGACCATGATATTTCCAAGGAGCATATGTCTCGGTCAACTAAAACTTGATTTATTTTATTTGGTAAACAAAACATTTACCTATTCGACTCGACTCGTTCGTCACTGTCGTCTGTGTCAAAAGAGCGTTAAAACTTATTTTTGTAATACAATTAACCAGGAACGACTGTCAAGTTTGTCACAATAATTATTGGTAAGTACTTAATGAAAAGCAAAAAATTCTGCAAAAAACATCTGAATTTTGTGCTGTAATTCACCATTTTGCAATAAACTCGCCGTACAGAATTAATTTAACAGGTTTGGAAAACTCTAAATTCTTTTCATGGTAGTTAATTTCTAGTTGTTAGCGCGTGGTTAGAAAAATATATTTTAAAAAAACACAATTTTTTTTTTCAATGTTTTATCTAAAAAAATTCTATGATGAATCACATAGCTCTATTTTTATTTTATTAACTGTAATGTTATCTAAAAAAATTAAAATAATATACCGAACCAGGCGCGGATTCAGGGGGGAGGAGGGATCATGACGAAAAATGAGAAAAAAAAATTGTGATACTACATAATATACAGGGTGTTTCCTAACTACGGTACGAAACTTCAGAGGGTGATACGTAAGGTCGTTTTAAGAAAAGAAGTTCCTATCAACCGGAAATGCTTGGTTTCGGAGATACACGTTGTTTAAGTTATATTTTTATTTTTGTTTTTTCTCAATAGTTTTTGAATTAATGTTGATATTAGAACTATAATTGGTATCTACGGGTTTTTTGAAATGCAAATTTTGAACTTGATGTTACTATGGCTTACACTTGTAGAGGGCGCCACCTACATGCCTTTTTACTCTTTTGAGGAGTCATAACTTTTTTAGATGTGCCTGTATTACATTTTGAAGCGAAATAATAGATTTTTCTATCATTTTCACGTGAAAAAGACATACTTGGTAGAAGTCGCTAGGAGCAACCGTTCTCGAAAAAATTAATAATTAAAAAACAAATAACATTTATTTGCATATCGCTATGCCCATAATAATATGAGAGTTTGATTAAATTGCATTTATTTCCTAAACAAAGCCGAAATCAAAAAATTATCAAAAGGTACTTCGCATTAGCCAATAAACTGCCTACGTAACAGTGTAATCAAAAGAGAAAACGGCAGTGGCGTACATATTTTCTGTTCCGCTTAAAAATTGTAACACCCTGTATCCCCGAAACGAAGCAACTCCGGACATATGTTCATAGAAACTTTTTTTCTTAAAACGACCTTACGTATCACCCTCTGAAGTTTCGTACCGTAGTTAGGAAACACCCTGTATACAGTGTGTACATAAAGTAAGGAACAAATTAATTATTTAATAATCTAAAAACATTTCGTAAAAATCCTCCAACACGTATATAACAATTTTTAATGTACACATGTAGTAGATATGACATTATCGACTATTTTTTTAAATGGAAACCCCTATATTTTAGTTCAGATCTGTCATCTCCAAGAAGAGCTAATTTTAGAAACATAACCCACTTAGGGCCTAAAATTGATAGTTTCGTAGCTACAGGGTAAAAATAATATTTTTTTATAAAAGTAATTTTAATATAAAAAAATGAAATAAACTATTTAATTGAATGTTGAAATTGTCCTTCTTGTGCCTGGCAGTACCCCAAGCGATCAATAAACTCTTGTTGGACTTTTGTTATGGTCTCTTCTGAAATATTCCTGCATTCTGTTGTTATTCGATTTTTTAAATCGTCAATATTGGCAGGTCTTATTTTATAAACAACATTTTTCAGGTGACCCCACAAGAAGAAGTCCAGTGGTGTAAGATCTGGAGACCTAGCCGGCCATTCAATAGGCTCACGTCTCCCAATCCACCTGTTCGGAAAAACTTAAATGACATGCATAATGGCGCACTACTGCCGAATAATGTGGAGGTGCGCCGTCTTGTTGGTACCACAAATTTTCATCTAGAACCGCAGGATTATTTCTACTCGAATATAAGTTAACTATATAGCGTAGGGATAAGAAAGTCTTGAAGAAACTGAAGGTAATTTAGTCCGTTTACATTGTTGTCAAAAAAATATTGCCCAATAATTTTGTTGTTCACTGTACCCGCCCAAACATTAATTTTTTGGGGATATTGAAAATGTTGCTCACGCATCCACCTGGGATTTTCTTGTGCCCAGTATCTACAGTTTTGCCGGTTTACTTCACCATTTAATTTAAAAGTAGAATTATACAAAAATAGGATATTTTCAACGAACAAAGGATCAGCGTTACATATTTCCATTAATATCTGACAAAACTCCATTCTACGATCTGGATCATCTTGATTCAACTTATGAACCAGTTGGATTTTAAACAGGTGCCATATTTCTACCGTTAATAAGTTATGAACGGTCATAGCAGCCGCCTCATGATCTATGCTAATCTGGCGGACGCTGTTATGGGGATCTTCTTCTATAGCCAATAAAATATTTAATTTTTTATCATCCAGAATAGCTTGACGGCCATTTCTAGGAAGATCTTCCACAGAACCCGTTTCTCGAAATTTTGATTCGAGTTTACTCACAGTTGATCTAGTGATTGGTCTTTATGGGTACTTAGCGTTGAACAAAATGCAAGCTACTTGTTGGGTACGAATCTTATCACCATACCCAATCATCATAAGAATTTCTATTCTTTGTGTGGGAGACAAACGCATAGTAACTAAATATTAAAATTAATTTTATTACTTCACTAAACTTACTAGAAAAATTCAATGTAATGACAGCATAATGTCAATATCAAAATACCATAGTTGCATAACAGCAAATAAGCCTACTTTTAAAAAAATGTAGGTATCTTAAATAAAATTATTTGTTCTACCCTGTAGCTACGAAACTATCAATTTTAGGCCCTAAGTGTGTTATGTTTTTGAAATCAGCTGTTCTTGGAGATCACAGATCTGAACTAAAATTATAGGGGTTTTCATTTAAAAAAATCGTCGATAATGTCATATCTACTACACGAGTTACTCTGTATAATAAATTTATATGTCAAAATATGCGCAATTAAAAATTATTATATACGTGTCCGAGAATTTTTACGAAATGATTTTAGATTATTAAATAATGAATTAGTTCCTTACTTAATGTACACACTGTATAATAGTAGACAAGAACGAAATTTGGGTGTGGCCGTTATTTTGGCGCCACTGTGTGTTAAAGGACACGAATTATCGTAAACCGACAGAAAAATGAGTGTACGATACTTCTTGAAAGGTGATGACTTGACGAGTGTATTTTCTTGATCGTACCTAAAGGTTCACCGGTGACAGACCGATTAAACAAGACTAAAGGGTGTGACATACACCGTATGATGCATCGTTATGACAACGTATAGCAATATTTTTCATATTACCAATTAGAAATTAGCACAACAATTGAATAATAAATTAATAATTTAAATAATAAATAATAATAAATTTATTAATAAATTTAGCATACTTTACAATTGCAGTTAATGGCTTTGCTATTTAGCACCTAGCTGATTTAACAGCTGTATGTGCCCATAAAGTAACAAAAACAAAAATAACAATTTACCGTAAAGTACGATCAAAGCAAACAAATGATAAATTAAAGATTAAAAAAGAAAGAAACAGAGAAGAGATATAGCTCTCCAACAATCCCAGAAAAATAGGTCATGTTATTTCTAAAAAATGTCCATAAAGTCTCTATATCTTTCAAAAATAAAAGCTCTACTGCTGGAGTTTTTGTTACCGCGGCTCGGCGCTCTTCAAAGAAACCGAATTTGCATATATTTGTTGTTCAGATTTACCATAAAGATTTGTGAAGTTATAAGTAGACTTGCTGCTGAATTTTTTACACTTCTCGCTGTCATTCGAGAGATAAATGAACTGATTACTGAACACGTTTGCAAATTAGGAAATATTTTAGTTTACCTTGGGTTGACTTTGCTCTGCATGGATCAATGGATATTTTTAATTTTTCTCTGTTGGTACCTAAAATTGCATGCCATGTGACATAAAAACAGCGCGTGCTCTAATTCGATGCAATGCAATTGCAAAGTTGCAAGCGTACAGGCCTTAGACGAGGTAAAAGTATCTTGTCTAAGGTACAGGCATTTTTCTTGGCATTGCACGTGCAATTTCTTAATGTAAACAGGCTTTTAGCATCGTCATCCTGAAAAAGACTCTGTAGAATCAATTTTTTGCAAAAGATTTAGCTCGTCGTTTGTATGTGGGTATTTGAACCAGTTGACGTTATAAACGTTAAAGTCGCCAAGGATGACAACTTCAGAATTGAGATGACGCGAAGTCTATAGTACTAGCAAGTGATGAGAAGAAGCAATAGGTATCGCTCGGTGACAGGTTAAGGCAGCAGATAAACTGGGGGATTCTCTACATTGATGTTTTAAACCACATCACATCAAAGTCTTTGGTGACGAGAAACACCACTGCGGACAAAGAGACAAACGCCATGTCGAAACCAGGATAAAAATACATAGCTGACCGTACTTATTGACGAACTCAGCTGTTGGTTAGTGCGGGTAGGTAAATTATTATTGTTAATGGTTTAAACTTCATCTATGTTGCCTATATGGTATTCGTGTTAACTTTTAAAGACAATAGTCTTAAAGATCTAGTTCAAAATAAGATAATATAGCTAGCTAAACTGACGATAGCAAACTTATTGAGGAACAGAGCCCCAAAGGGGTACCCAGCGATTTACTTTTTTTGGTCTAACTTTTGGACCGACAAGTATAATTTAATGAAATTTTAATACTTTACAGAGGCCATAAAGACTCATAAAACGATACTACAGTAGATGATTTACATATCCAGGAAAGTCAGGAACGGACTGGCCACCACACTCGTTGGGCCAAAATCTTGACAGGTATCATTTTACAGAGCTGAAAACGGAATTTTTAATGTTCTCGTCATTCCTCGTTAAAAAGGCACTTTACATTCGTTTCGATCAAATTAGCCGTTCTCGAAGAAAATAAATTCTTTGTCTAATACGTTATTGAAATAATAAATCAGAATACTACTATAAAACACCAGTCGTTTTTAATTCGTTAACAATGCGCTATTGACAACTCTTTTCCAAGTTGTCTGATTGATTGTGCTAATAAGACTTAAGTAATGAAGGATTATTCCTATAGTGAGTATGCTGACATGCATCTAATGTATGGACAAGTTCTCGGAAATTGTGTGGAGGCGAGAAAAATTTATTCTTATACTTTTCCAAATCGACGTTTACTACACCGAAAAACTTTTAAAGGGGTTGATCGTAGCTTAAGAGAAACAAGTAAGAAGTGAAATAAAAAGAAATTCTAAAAGTAGCTAATCTTTTGCTAATCGAGATTAGGAAGTTCTTTACCGCATCGTATGGAGAAGGGCCTCCAAGAAAATCCCTCTAATAGTGTAAGAAAGCCGTCAGTTGTTCATATGACAAAGTGGGTTGATCATGTTCATGAGACCCTTCGAGAACAACTGCTACATCCTTATTACGTCCAAAAGGTACCTACATGCCATATCTGCCGCTGACACGTAATTCTTATAAATATTTGATTATGAATCAATATAATTTTTAACTCTAACAATCAAAGGAAAAAAGAGCTTATCGACTTCCCTGTTTAAAATATCCGACACAAAACGATAGAAAACGATATAGATCTTATCAAAATTAATCGTTTTCTATGCGTGAATACGATTAAAATTTATTTACAGATGAAATCTCTATCCCTTTTGATCGTATTATATCCACATTTTTGCTTCCTGTTGTATTTAATTGTGTAAAAGTACATTGAAATCTTATGCCGTTTAATATGTTTCTCAGGTCAATCATATTCTAGTTGTAAATCCCGATCCAGATCCAATGCTATTCTATTTCGAATCCGATTGTATTCTGAATTAACATAATATTTTTAATGTGTTTGTATGCTACAAAGTCATAAATATTCTTATCGTTTTTAATCGTGTTTTTACTAGTTATAATGGATCTGTTTTAAAAGGCAGCTATCGTTCTCTATTGTATTATAGCCGTACAATTCCAATATGTTTTTATACGAAATGAACATTTATTACTTTATACGTTTCTATCGTGTTTTCACTAGTTATAATGGATCTGTTTTTTAAAAGCAGTACAATTTCTATCGTTCTCTATTGTATTATAGCCGTACAATTCCAATATGTTTTTGTAAGAAATGAACATTTATTACTCTATCCGTTTCTATCGTGTTTTTACTAGTTACCATGAATCTTTTTTAAAAAGCAGTACAATTTCTATCGTTTGCTATTGTATTATAGCCGTACAATTCCAATATGTTTTTATACGAAATGAACATTTATTACTTTATCCGTTTCTATCGTGTTTTTACAAGTTACCATAGAAACGGATAGAATTACTGGCCACTTTAACAAATAGAACCGCATAAGAATCACTGATGATTACCACGATAGAAACGGATAGGATTACTGGCCACTTTAGCAAATAGAACCGCATAAGAATCACTGATAATTACCACGATAGAAACGGATAGGATTACTAGCCACTTTAACAAATAGAACCGCATAAGAATCACTGATGATTACCACGATAGAAACGGATAGGATTACTGGCCACTTTAGCAAATAGAACCGCATAAGAATCACTGATGATTACCACCATAAAAACGGATAGGATTACTCACAACTCTAACATATAGAAACGCATTGGAAGCGCAGATGTCTTCCACGATAGAAACGGATAGGATTACTGACCACTCTTACATATACAACCGCATAAGAATTACTAATGATTACCACGATAGAAACGGATAGGATTACTGGCCACTATAGCAAATAAAACCGTATAAGAATCACTGATAATTACCACGATAGAAACGGATAGGATTACTGGCCACTTTAACAAATAGAACCGCATAAGAATCACTGATGATTACCACGATAGAAACGGATAGGATTACTGGCCACTATAGCAAATAGAACCGTATAAGAATCACTGATAATTGCCACGATAGAAACGGATAGGATTACTGGCCACTTTAACAAATAGAACCGCATAAGAATTACTAATGATTACCACGATAGAAACGGATAGGATACTGGCCACTTTAACAAATAGAACCGCATAAGAATTACTAATGATTACCACGATAGAAACGGATAGAATTACTGGCCACTTTAACAAATAGAACCGCATAAGAATCACTGATGATTACCACGATAGAAACGGAAAGGGTTACTGGCCACTTTAACAAATAGAACCGCATAAGAATCACTGATGATTACCACGATAGAAACGGATAGGATTACTCGCCATTTTAGCAAATAGAACCGCATAAGAATCACTGATGATTATCACGATAGAAACGGATAGGATTACTTGCCACTTTAACAAATAGAACCGCATAAGAATTACTAATGATTACCACGATAGAAACGGATAGGATTACGGGCCACTTTAACAAATAAAACCGCATAAGAATCACTGATAATTACCACGATAGAAACGGATAGGATTACTGGCCACTATAGCAAATAGAACCGTATAAGAATCACTAATGATTACCACGATAGAAACGGATAGGATTACGGGCCACTTTAACAAATAAAACCGCATAAGAATCACTGATGATTACCACGATAGAAACGGATAGGATTACTGGCCATTTTAGCAAATAGAACCGCATAAGAATCACTGATGATTACCACGATAGAAACGGATAGGATTACTAGCCACTTTAACAAATAGAACCGCATAAGAATTACTAATGATTACCACGATAGAAACGGATAGGATTACGGGCCACTTTAACAAATAAAACCGCATAAGAATCACTGATAATTACCACGATAGAAACGGATAGGATTACTGGCCACTTTAACAAATAGAACCGCATAAGAATTACTAATGATTTCCACGATAGAAACGGATAGGATTACTGGCCACTTTAACAAATAGAACCGCATAAGAATTACTAATGATTACCACGATAGAAACGAATAGAATTACTGGCCACTTTAACAAATAGAACCGCATAAGAATCACTGATGATTACCACGATAGAAACGGATAGGGTTACTGGCCACTTTAACAAATAGAACCGCATAAGAATCACTGATGATTACCACGATAGAAACGGATAGGATTACTGGCCACTTTAGCAAATAGAACCGCATAAGAATCACTGATAATTACCACGATAGAATATTAATGAAACACCCTCTATATTGCTCGAGGTAAATAGCAATTGCGTGTTTAAATTCATACAAACATCCAAACATTCCATTGATAAATAGTACAAGCCATAATGTGAAAATCCCATAAAGGGTTAAAAAATCGAATGTTATCGCTAAAATGTCTGGATAAGCTGAAAAGTCAGAGAAGGAACCAATTGATTATTTATTGGCCATCTGCCTTAAAAGAGTAAGTGAAGTAGTTAGGTCTGACCCCTGTTTAAATGTTTTAGCCTGGGAACCCTGGGATTAATCTTAATGCATTTTTAAATGGTTTCTGTCGTCTGAATAACAAATTGTATTGTATCGTTTTAAAAAATTTAATTAAGCTTTAAGAATAAACAAATTAAATCAAATAGTACTAGCCATTTTAACAAATAGAACCGCATAAGAATTACTAATGATTACCACGATAGAAACGGATAGGATTACTGGCCACTTTAACAAATAGAACCGCATAAGAATCACTGATGATTACCACGATGGAAACGGATAGGGTTACTCACCACTCCAACATATAGAAACGAATTAGAATTGCATATAACATAACTACCACAATTGAAACGGATAAGAATTTGGGAATTTGGGAATTCGGAATTCAAGAAACTGATAGGATTACACATAGAAACGGATAAGTTGTTTATAAGACTAAATACAATTAAAAAGTATTCACTTAACCGTGTACAGCTTGGCATTAGAAACGATTCGAATTGATTACGTTTGTTGCATTTAAAAACGATAGACTTTCAATCTGAAAATACAGACATTTCACCTGAAATTCCGGATCCAGAAAACGGATAGAAAACGATAAATATTTTTCCTATCGTTTCCTATCGGAAATTTTAAACAGGGTTGACATTGACAGTATTGCTTATTTTGAAAAAGGGCATATCCTGTAGTCAAAAAGAAAAATCATACTCTTAAAATACACTTGTTTAACAACCATCTAAGAGGTATGCGGGAAACGTTACGACTTCTTACAGAATTTAATGAAAATAGACCATCAGAAAATTTAACAGCTTATAAAAGATTTTAAAAAGAATTACATACAAAGTATAAAAAATGCAAAAAAAGTAGGTTATACCAATTACATTATCAATTCTTCAAATATGATAAGGGCATCATATGGAGGTTGTGAATACTTATAGGTGCAAAGGGGGCGCACCCAAAGGGGATGATGGCTTATCGCCAGACGATTTTAATATATTTCTCGCAAATATTGCTCAGGAAACATTGCCGCAAATCTTTCAAACAGATAAAAACCATCGGGAATACCTAGCTAGGAAAGACATAGGAACTCACAACATATTCAGGTTCAAGGAGGTAAGTTATAACCAGGTAAGAAACGCCATAGACTCGCTTAAAGCAAGAGCAGCAAAGATATCTATTATATGAACGTCTCCATGATAAAGCAACTAAAAAATATCTTAATAATTCCCATCACTAAACTAATCAACCTAAGCATAAAATCAAGTATCTTTCCTACAGGGCTAAAGATGTCAAGGGTGATTTCAATCTTTAAAACGGGGGATAAATCCAACCTGGGCAACTATCGTCCTATTTCATTGGTACCAGTCCTATCCAAAATTTATGAGTGTCTACTAAAAGAGCAATTGTATGACTATTTCGAAAATCACACTTTATTCACCAACAGTCAGTATGGCTTTAGAAAGGGCCGGTCAACAGTGTTGGCGGTTCTCAAGCTTGTGGAACGTATAGTCGACGCTTTTGAGGGGGGGGCACCATGCGGACGTGGCGTGCTGCGACCTGTCTAAGGCGTTCGACTGTGTGTCCCACCAGATACTTCTGGATAAACTGGGGTTCTATGGTGTGGAGCGCGTGAGTCCGGACCTTCTCGGTAGCTACTCAAGAGGTCGTAGACAGAGGACGGTGCACAATGGTAGGATCTCGAATGAATGGGCAGAGGTAAAGCATGGTGTACCCCAGGGTTCCGTGCTGGGTCCCCTAATGTTCCTTGTATATATAAATGATATTAATACTGCTTTGCCGGACACCAGAGTTTTATTGTTTGCGGATGACACGTCTATCGTTGAATGCGGGTAGTTACACCCTCAAAATAAGAATGAATGATTGAATACATGACCCTGAATAAATGATTTAGAGCAAACAAACTAACATTAAATGAATCAAAGACAGAAAAAATTGTATTTAGCCTTCGGGAGGTGGCCTAGGCGAATGCAGAGGAAGTGAAGTTTCTGGGCATATACCTTGACCTGGGTCTAAAATTTGAAGCACATGTAGATCATGTGGCGCAGCGACTTTCAAAAAATAGTTTCCTATTGAGAAACCTGACAGGTATCATGCCGGAGGCCTTACTGCTGCAGACGTATCACGCTGTCTTCCAGTCGGTAGCGGTGTATGGTGTATTGGTATGGGGCCACTCGGCACATCTCCACAGAATTTTCGCATTACAAAGAAGGGCCATCAGAATAGTGGCGAGTATGAAGTATAGAGAGGACGTAACGACAACCTTTGTAAGGCTTGGAGTTATGACCTTGCCATGCTGTTACATTTATGAGTGCCTTTTATATTGCCATAAAAACCTACACCTATACAATCCGAATCAACTTTACCATCAGTATCCAACTAGACAGGGACATCTTATAAGGGTGGAATATCTACGATTGGGAAAATCACGCACAGCAACCAACTACTATGGTCCTGTATTTTATAACAAACTTCCCATCCGTATTAAAGATTTGCCAGAGAGACAGTTTATGGGTGCTGTAAAAAAGATTCTGACCCAGAATGCCTTCTATAAAATAAATGTTGGTCACATATTTTAATCTAATTGTTTGTTTCCTCATTTTGCGTGGAAACTGCAGTGTGTCCTCTGAACAACTAAATGCCAGTGATTATTTTATTTTTGTGTGCTGTAAAAGTAAACACTGAGACTGATATTTTTATTACTAAATTTTAATATGATTTTCTTTGTATTTAGCATAAGATTTTAAACAATTATTATATTTTATCTTTATTGTGATTTTTAAACATCTGTTGACGTAAGGAATGATTATTCATTGTAATCAATTACTTGAATAAAGGATTTGATTTGATTATCCTGCAAGAGTCAACTACGCAAATTGGTTTTTGCAACGATTTAGGCAAAATCATAATTTTTCTAGTATTGTTTTCTTCACGGACGAAGCCGGCTTCACCCGAGACGGAGTAATAAATTGCCATAATTTGCGTATGAAGAAAATCTCCATGCAACAGTACAGACAAGGCACCAACAAAGGTTCATGGCCAACCTGTGGGCGGAGCTTATTCGAAATCATCTCAATGAACCGTTCTCTATTGAAGGCAGATTAAATTGTATTTGCAACTCTTGTAACAAAACTTCAACGGTTTATTACAAAATGTGCCACTAGAAATTAGATGTGGTATATGCACGACGGTGCACCCATTTCAGCAATAACAAGCACTTATCAAATACTTTTGGTAATCGATGCATAGATCAAGGTGGGCCTATTTCGTGGCCCGACATGACTTCATTGGATTTCCTTTTATGGGGAAATTTAAAAAGGCATATATATTCGGCGCCGGTTCACACAAGGGAAGATCTGATGGAAAGAATAACAAACAATTTCAACGAAATTCGAGATAGTCCTGGAATGTTGTTTCAAGTAAGTACAATGACAAAACATCCGTCGGTTAAGGAAATGTATAGAGGTACAGGGCGCCCATTTTGAAAATCTGCTGATGTAAATACGCAAATCTTTCACACTTTTAACATTCTTGCCCTGTCAATGGTTCCTTTATGCGGCATACTTCGATTCGAAAATGTATCAGAATATATTATTGCACGTTTTTTTAAAGAGAAATGACCACAGTACTTTTGCCCAACGAGTGTGGTGCCAAGTCCGTTTCTTCCGTAAAGGTAACAGGGCATTGATAATTTGGACCATAATCAGACATTATTATATACAAATACTAATTAATCAAAATAATATAAAACCTGTTAAAAATAAAATCTTAAGTGTGATAGGGCACATTATTTGTCAATCGAGCCTATGCAAATTAATTTAATTTAATTAGCAATTGCTTAAACGACCTCAGATATTAACCGCACATGTAAACCTATCGACTTCCCCTGGTTAAACTACATTTGCGAATGCTTTGAAAATCACACTGACTACATTTAAACATATCAACTTCCTGTGGATCCTTATGTCGGAGAAGGTGAATCTTTAAGTTACCTTTGTAAATGCTTTGATAATCACACTGACTACATTTAAACATATTAACTTCCTTTGGATCCTTATGTCAGAGAAGGTGCGTCTCTAAATTACGTTTCCGAATGCTTTGATAATCACACTGATCACATTTAAACTTAACTTTCCCTGAATCCTTACTAAGACGGTGTTTGTATACATTTTTTTCCCGAAATACCCTTAAGTCATTCTCAACTTTCTGTTTCTCAAGTTTCTGACTAACCCCATCATCCCGCTGCTGTTGGATCTGGATTATGCAATCTTGATGTTCGTCAATGCTGCAATAGAGAAAAACATTGTTAAGTTATATTAATCGTACCAGTTAATTTATCAGCAATGTTACCATATACATGAACGTTTCTTTAAAATGTCTAACCGAATGAGCGATTTTTCTCGAATCAGCTACATAACAAAAAATTAAACATTCAGAATGAACGCCAAGAAATACCTGATTTTTAATCCTAAGTTCCTTGGGCAGACGAAACGCGATTTACAAATAGTAGAATAGTCAATAAACTATCACTACTACTGAAGTAGAGAAAATCCGCATAATTTAGGAAAAATGCGATCGCAAACAAAATCTAGATCCAATATGAGGTGTGTTATATAGGTAATTTGGAATAGATCCTTAGATTACTAGTCTCACAAATGAATAAAACTTCATCATAGTGGTGATGGAGACTCTTAGAGACACTGTAGAAGGATCTATTACCTACGTGTAGTGGGTGTCAGGGTGATGTTAAGTCCGTTATATGGCGCTTAAGACGGTTTTTGATTGTCTCGGGCGCCACCGTAAGATAATTTGAGTGGTTCAGGGTCCACCATTGCCTGTCGGGTAAGCCTTTATACAGTGGAGAAAATCAAAATGCGTAGGTTCCACCGGCGGTAGTATTTGATAGTTTAAATCGAGTGACTCATTAAATAGGGTAAGACCTCGTGCGTTTTGGACTCGACATCCCCAAATACGGTGTTTCGCATTGAGGTCTCCCCCTATGATAACCGCGTCATTGCTATCAAAAATCTTTGCTAGACAACCTCCGCCAAAGTTGACTATGGGACTGCAGTAAACAGAACCCAATTTAATCCACCCATATTTGGTTTTTACTTTAATGAATGTACCTTCAATATGGGTACAGTTTGACATGCCTGGCACAATTTGTGCAATAACATTTTTCTTGACAATAATCATGGTTCCGCCCATCGGTCTGTTTTCCCGGTCGTTTCTAAAAACAGCAGCCAGGGTTGTTATGATTAAAACAAAATGTTTAAAACACTTGTTTTAAACATGTTTAAAACACTTACTAGTGTTTTAAACAGATTTGTTTAAAACATGTTTAAAACAGTGTTTTTTTTTTAAGTTGTTTTTTTTGTCAAGCTTTACTGAAAATCACATAAAACTGTTAAAACAAAAAATATTAAATTAAAAACAAAAATAGCAATATTTATATCTAACGTTAAATATTAAAAGTACATAATTATAAAAACACGTTTAAGACTAGCTCTAGGTCTTAGTTTATATACCTACCTACAGTCTGTGCACTGGGTTCCAATAACATAAGCAAATAAAAACATATACAAGCGCCTTATAAAAGTAACAAAGACAAACAAACTAAAAACTAAACCAAAAGTATCCTAGTCATTCTACTAAACTCTACTCTTGGTTTGAATTAAGCTGCTTAAATATGGTTACAAGTTTCACGGCATTTTCTGTTCCTAATCGATTTCGAAGCTTATCATGAATTATGTCAAATGTCGAGAAAAGGCGTTTGAGTCCTGCAGATGAAGCCGAGTGAAGATAATAATTTAGTAAAAAATATAATTTTTTCCGATGATGCTACGTTCTCCTTGATTGGTAATGTGGACAGAAAAAATTGTCGTTGTTGGGCAACAGAAAATCCGCATTGGATGATGGAGGTTCACAGCCAGTACCCTCAAAAAACAAATGTGTGGTGTGAAATAGTGCGCGGAGGAGTAATTGATCCATTTTTCTTTAACTGGACATGAACAAATATATCTCGAATTTCTCCAACTTGATTAATTCCAGCATTAGTGACTTTTATTTCCGAATTTATTAAACCCAGACTCCCCCGACGAAGAACTGATGTTCCAGCAAGATGGTACTCCTCCGCACTATGCTGCCACTGTGCGTACATGTTTAGATGAAACCTTTCCCAATCGGAAGGAGAGGACCTATCGAATGGACTGCTAGATCGCCAGGCCTAACTCCGCTGAACTTCTTTTTGTGTGGTTACCTCAAATCGAAAGTGTGTGTTGACCGGTCAAACAATTTGCAGGAGTTGAAAGAGATGATCTGAAGGGAAATGCTTGCCATAACTCCGGAATTTGTTGAAAACGTGCAAAAAGTTATTGATTGCGTTGGATATTGTCAAGCCATAAATGGCACACATTTTTAACATTTAATTTGATTTGTTGTTCTGTTATTTTTAAAAGAACGGGTCTTACTAGATGGATTTTTTTATTCAAACCTTAACTTAATTTTGGATGTGTTTAAAACACGTTTTAAACATGTTTTTTCTTGAACAGTTTAAAAGAGTTTAAAACAAAAAAAAAACAGTTTTAAACATTAAGTTTTTTTTAAAAGATACATGTTTTTTTTCAACCCTGGTGGCAGCTATACTGGGCATGGACCATGTGGCTCCTGAAAGCTGCTCATGTCTTCCGGGTGAAATTTAGTCCATATATTTATATAGTTTGTTACCAATTCAATCAGTTCTTACGTGGGCCAACCGGAACCTGGTAGCTCAAGGGCTATTTATGTGGATGTTAGAATCCCACGTGGTTTCTTAACCTATTCAAATGCCGAACGGCAGGTAAAACGGCATATGAGCCGAAACTAACCAAACACACAACCCCCAAAAAAGAATAGAAATGAAAATTATCCCACTGAATACCCACAAAACGATAACTAAGAACAAAAGAAAAGAAAATAGCTTACCTCTAAAAGGGGGGTGAGACCTCGTGGTCTTTTTTAAAAAAAATGGCCCAACGGCGACCTTCTTCCCTGAAGGTATTTTCAGAAAGCCCAAATGGAGGTTGCAAGATCTCTCAAGTAAGACAGAACTCCTTCTCTAGCAAAATCGGCTGACTCAAGGCTGCCAGCTGGACATAAACCCCAACAAAGAAAATAAGAAGAAGAAGAGAACAGAGACACCACACAAGGGATCTAAACGATGAGAACGAACAAGAGTCTGGGCTTTTGCCAGAACCTAAATTACATAAGGAAATAAATCAAATAATTCCAAACAACCCCGTCTAAACATAAAATCGCCAAAAGTAGAAATAGACGGTGTGCGACTTGACCGAGACGCGAAAACGGAATTACATGGTTCACCTAAGTGCGGCGCCAAGTTGTCTATAAACCTTGGTGCGGCGCCTGATGCCATCAGCCACAGAAAACAGAAGTAGTGCGTTCGCCCCATATTTTGGCTAGCGTTATGCAACCAAAGATGATACCCCACAAAATAAATAGTGTCAATTTTAAAATTGCTACATTGTGTAGAATTTTGGGTAGACAATGTCTACCTTGTCTACTCGTACGCTTCGCCACTGTTTAAATGTAGTCAGTGTGATTATCAAAGCATTCGGAAATGTGATTTAAGGAAGCACCTTTCCCGACATAAGGAGCCAGAGGAAGTTAATATGTTTAAATGTAGTTGGTGTGATTATCAAAGCATTTGGAAAGGTCATTTAAAGACGCATCTTCTCCGACGTAAGGATCAACAGGAAATTAATATGTTTAAATGTAGCCAGTGTGATTATCAAAGCCTTCGCAAAGGTAATTTAAAGGCGCACCTTCTCCGACATAAGGAGCCAGAGGAAGTTAATAAGTTTAAATGTAGTCAATGTGATTATCAAAGCATTTGGACAGGTTATTTAAAGAGGTATCTTCTCCGACATAAGGATCCAAAGGAAATTAATATGTTTAAATGTAGTCAGTGTGATTATCAAAGCATTCAAAAAGGTGATTTAAAGAGGCATCTTCTCCGACATAAGGATCCAGAGGAAATTAATATGTTTAAATGTAGTCACTGTGATTATGAAAGCATTTGGAAAGGTCATTTAAAGAGGCATCTTCTCCGACATAAGGATCCAGAGGAAATTAATATGTTTAAATGTAGTCACTGTGATTATGAAAGCATTTGGAAAGGTCATTTAAAGGGGCATCTTCTCCGACATAAGGATCCAAAGGAAGTTAATATGTTAAAATGTAGGCACTGTGATTATGAAAGCATTTGGAAAGGTCATTTAAAGAGGCATCTTCTCCGACATAAGGATCCAGAGGAAATTAATATGTTTAAATGTAGCCAGTGTGATTATCAAAGCCTTCGCAAAGGTAATTTAAAGGCGCACCATCTCCGACATAAGGAGCCAGAGGAAGTTAATAAGTTTAAATGTAGTCAATGTGATTATCAAAGCATTTGGAAAGGTTATTTAAAGAGGTATCTTCTCCGACATAAGGATCCAAAGGAACTTAATATGTTTAAATGTAGTCAGTGTGATTATCAAAGCATTCAAAAAGGTGATTTAAAGAGGCATCTTCTCCGACATAAGGATCCAGAGGAAATTAATATGTTTAAATGTAGTCAGTGTGATTATCAAAGCATTCAAAAAGGTGATTTAAAGAGGCGTCTTCTCCGACATAAGGATCCAGAGGAAATTAATATGTTTAAATGTAGGCACTGTGATTATGAAAGCATTTGGAAAGGTCATTTAAAGAGGCATCTTCTCCGACATAAGGATCCAGAGGAAATTAATATGTTTAAATGTAGTCACTGTGATTATGAAAGCATTTGGAAAGGTCATTTAAAGAGGCATCTTCTCCGACATAAGGATCCAGAGGAAATTAATATGTTTAAATGTAGTCAGTGTGATTATCAAAGCATTCAAAAAGGTGATTTAAAGAGGCATCTTCTCCGACATAAGGATCCAGAGGAAATTAATATGTTTAAATGTAGTCACTGTGATTATGAAAGCATTTGGAAAGGTCATTTAAAGAGGCATGTTCTCCGACATAAGCATCCAGAGGAAATTAATATGTTTAAATGTAGTCACTGTGATTATGAAAGCATTTAGAAAGGTCATTTATAGAGGCATCTTCTCCGACATAAGCATCCAGAAAAAATTAATATGTTTAAATGTAGTCAGTGTGATTATCAAAGCATCCGGAAAGAGCACTTAAAGACGCATCTTCTCCGTAATAAGGATACAAAGGAAATTAATATGTTTAAATGTAGTCAGTGTGATTATCAAAGCATTCAAAAAGGTGATTTAAAGAAACATCTTATCCGACATAAGGATCCAGAGGAAATTAGTATGTTTAAATGTAGTCACTGTGATTATGAAAGCATTTGGAAAGGTCATTTAAAGAGGCATGTTCTCCGACATAAGCATCCAGAGGAAATTAATATGTTTAAATGTAGTCACTGTGATTATGAAAGCATTTAGAAAGGTCATTTAAAGAGGCATCTTCTCCGACATAAGCATCCAGAGGAAATTAATATGTTTAAATGTAGTCAGTGTGATTATCAAAGCATTCGGAAAGAGCACTTAAAGACGCATCTTCTCCGACATAAGGATACAAAGGAAATTAATATGTTTAAATGTAGTCAGTGTGATTATCAAAGCATTCAAAAAGGTGATTTAAAGAAACGTCTTATCCGACATAAGGATCCAGAGGAAATTAATATGTTTAAATGTAGTCACTGTGATTATGAAAGCATTTAGAAAGGTCATTTAAAGAGGCATGTTCTCCGACATAAGCATCCAGAGGAAATTAATATGTTTAAATGTAGTCACTGTGATTATGAAAGCATTTAGAAAGGTCATTTAAAGAGGCATCTTCTCCGACATAAGCATCCAGAGGAAATTAATATGTTTAAATATAGTCAGTGTGATTATCAAAGCATTCAAAAAGGTGATTTAAAGAAACATCTTATCCGAGATAAGGATCCAGAGAACGTTAATATGTTGTAACGTTCAATTTTCGCCAATAAAACTTGCCATTTTAGTGACTACCTACATACTGGCTTATAAGTATTTACACCACAAGTTATTTTGCCTGATAATTTATTAATTGCACACTTACCAGTGATCCTCAGTATTGCTTGTTCATGACCCTTAAATATGGTTCTATGGATTTTATCTTATTTCCTTGTCAATGCCCTGTTGCCTTGTAATTTTTAGTTTGATCGACTTAAGGCTTCTTTGGTAACAGACACTGCATACCTATAAATAGTTGGGAGTTACAGTCTTACGCTGTAGAATATCATTTATTGATGTTTTGTTCAGACTATACCTTTTGTTTGACGAGCTCTAAGCTTGCCTAGCATTTTATTCGCTGGATTTTGAGGTATCAAGGCTATTCTAGGTTTTCTGTACTGGAATTCACTTCCTATCGGGCCAGTGAATCTGTATGGTTCCTTAACTTAGGTGTGACTGAATTATTGAAGTACTACTGGTCCTAAAAATCATTCATGTAGAAGTTACTGTAACACTTATACCAGCCCTGTAATTCATTTGTTAAGGTTACTTGACTATAGGATTTCACTCTGCCAAGCTGAATCCGTATTTTGTGTCGTTCTGCAATTTCAAGACACCGGTAAACAATAACCGATTAAATAACTTGTTGATGTTTTGGATTCCGATGCATCTTGGATTGGAGCCTGTATCTGGGGATGGAGTTCTGAATATTTATTGCTAGTTTTATGCTTGTTTTCTGGGCTAGATATTGGTTTTTAATTTAAATTATTATAGGTTATATTTTCATTTTCCAGCATGTTTATCTGGCGTTTGGATGACAGTTGTCATATGAACTTGTCGTAGGTTTCAGTTCACCCGCTCGTCTTCTCTTTGTAGTTTAGGCATTGACTTCTTTATTAGGGATGGTGTACTTTCGGTTTCACTTAGTCGTCGATAATGTTTTGTTGGCTTTGTTTTGGGGCTTAATTACCGACTTATTTTGGTTGGAGTTTCTTATGTTTGGGTCATGGCTAAGTAATGCCTATGTTTTTATCCTTGATTTTGCTGGTAGCGGTCAGAATCTGACGTTGCAGTGCATGTTGACAGTCGATACATATCGATGATTTTCATCTCCCAGAACTATAGTCTATGGTTGTGACGTATTTCCGGGCAACCATCTTGTTTGCACCTTGATTATAAATTAGGATTTCGACGTGGCTTCGAGGCTTTTTTGACGAATACCTCGTGCAGTGAACTTTCGAGCTGGGCCCCGTTTCTTGAGCAGGTGTTACACCGCCATTCTTTAATGGGATAATTCAAGAAACGGAAATGATTTAGTGGTGGTCTGTTGTGTTTTGATTGTTAATTTGCCTTAATTGATGGTCACCCTAGAACCAATGAAGTTGGGATTGAAAAACCAGACTCGTTTGTTGATGGAAGCCCACTGCATTTTCATGCTGCCTTAGCATAAGACAGAGGATGTTGACCCTTAAGAACAATAGGTAACTAATGCATTTTCTTTATATTGCTTAATTTTTGTAACACATGGGTTTAACCGTGGCTTGCTATAATTATTACTTTAAATTGAGGCATTATGAGATGAATTCTGGGGATGCAAGTATCGTTAGGCTTGAGTACAGTGTGTTAATTAACTAATTAACTCTTAAACTTAGTCACCAAAGTTCCCTGACGAGGAATGTGAGATACTTATGGGTTAAGTGGATATAGGGGTATTGATTTGTCTTAAGTTATCAGTAAATGTGACTTTATGTCTTACTTTTATTAATTTTGGTTTTGTAATGTTGAAATTATCGATAAAATGAATTTAGATCTACCTTATTTTTGAAGTTTGTACTAGTTACACGGGGTTCGTTTAGTTTATGAGCCGTAGCTCTTGTGCCAAGTGAATTAATTTCTAATTTCGATCATTTTTTTTTTGTAGTCGTGTTTGACTAAATTTTTAACAGTAATAGCCAAGTAAATTTTATCTTTGTCTAATTTTATGTTGCAACTATACGGGTTGTATCTTGAAACCAGTGTTTTGGTTAATTTTTAATGCGGCATTTTGTTCCATTATTATAGGGTTTCATGGACTGGCCCCTCTTATCGGTTGTCGATCTTACCTGTTGAAGACCATTTGCTTTTACTTACCGTAAATCTGCCATGATAGCCTTCTGTGTCCTATAGAACGACACAAGGGTTGTAGCTGCTACCGGCTCACAGCGAGGGATTTCAGATAAGCTTTTATTAATTCTTTAATGTCACTTTGATCGACTCTGGTTTACATTACTTAATAATATCTCCCGAACTTACTTTTTGAACACTAATAACTATTAATAATTTATTTCTTAATCATGCGAGACGTTGGTGACAGATTAGCTAGGCTCTGAGTTATCTACCCTTTGAGGTTTGCATTGGTAATTTTTAATTTACTGTCAATACGGTTACTCGATGCTTAGAGTTTGGTTGCTCTTTACCTAGTACTCAATTTTAACAGTTTATTCACCTATATTTTAACTTGCTTAACTTTGAATTATTAATATCAGGCAGTTAGATATGAATTGTTTTTATGGTAACTTTTGACGGGTTTATTTTTATTTAGCGTAGATTTAGCTTTATATAGCGGAGTGATCACAAAGCTGAAATGTTAAATTGTAGCCTGGTTAATTATAGCATTATATTTTGAGTCGTTAATATTACTGACATTTTTACGGTATACCTTTAAATAATATTTTTTTTATACGAATTTTGTCGCCTTCACCATTTTGACAGGTAAATCATTCCTTTTTGTAATATTCAATTTAATCTATAATCTATTACAGGTTAATCAAAATAGAGCCCTTAGCTCTTGCTGATTTTATATTTTCGAGATTTAAATTTCAATTATTTTGCAAATAAGTTCTTCGTAAGCTCCCATAGTCACTTATAAATAATTGTTCTAGAATTACAATGGAATGGTTTCGTCTGTACTATAACAACCTTAAATACTATTGATTTTTGGTGACAAGGTTTGCGCAGGCGCATGAAATATTTGATTTTATTATTTTCACATTTAAATTGGTCAGTTTATGTCGATCGACAGTAGTTGCAAATGATCGCCATATCATTTTCCTACTGCATAGGGCTAGTTAATATTTAAAATTTTACGACCTGTGCTACACTATTGTACTTATTTTATTTATGTACTACGTATGCTTTCAATAGCCAAGAAGGTTAACTTTTATTTGATTTCTCTGAGCAATTGAGCTTTGTTTTTAACTGGAAATAAATGTTTCAAGTACTTGTTATGAATTCGAATTTCATTTATTCCTTTGGATTATCTCGAAGCTACTAGTGCCGGTTTAAGTGAGCCACGCTAACACCGTGGAGTACTTTTCGGTCTCTTAACTGCTAAGAGTCCGTGGCGCCAACGAACTCACGAGAGTCGGGTAATTTGTAGACAAGTCATAGCCTCACTTCAGCTCGTACTAGCCAGCTAGAGAATATTGCTCCCTTATGTTACCTATTCAGGAAAGTGAAATTGAAAACTTATAAACTATTCTAAAGCCGAATTTAACGTCTTACAATGTTTAAATTTAGTCAGTGTGATTATGAAAGCATTCGAAAAGGTGATTTAAAGCAACATCTTATCTGACATAAGGATCCAGAAAACGTTAATATGTTTAAATGTAGTCAGTGTGATTATGAAAGCATTCGAAAAGGTAATTTAAAGCAACATCTTATCCGACATAAGGATCCAGAGAACGTTAATATGTTTAAATGTAGTCAGTGTGATTATGAAAGCATTCGAAAAGGTGATTATCTTATCCAACATAAGGATTCAGAGAACGTTAATGTGTTTAAATGTAGTCAGTGTTATTATCAAAGCATTCAGAAAGGTAACTTAAAGATTCACCTTCTCCGACATAAGGATCCAGAGGAAGTTAATATGTTTAAATGTAGTCGGTGTGATTATCAAAGCATTTACAAAGGTAGTTTAAAGACGCACCTTCTCCGACATAAGAATCCAGAGGAAGTTAATATGTTTAAATAATGTAGTCAGTGTGATTATCAAAGCATTCAAAAAGGTGATTTAAAGAAACATCCTATCCGACGTAAGGATCCAGAGAACGTTAATATGTTTAAATGTAGTCAGTGTGATTATGAAAGCATTCGAAAAGGTGATTTAAAACAACATCTTATCCGACATAAGGATCCAGAGAACGTTTATATGTTTAAATGTAGTCAGTATGATTATCATAGCATTCGGAAAGTGCACTTAAAGACGCATCTTCTCCGACATAAGGATACAAAGGAAATTAATATGTTTAAATGTAGTCAGTGTGATTATCAAAGCATTCGGAAAGAGCACTTAAAGACGCATCTTCTCCGACATAAGGATCCAGAGGAAATTAATATGTTTAAATGTAGTCACTGTAATTATGAAAGCATTTGGAAAGGTCATTTAAAGAGGCATCTTCTCCGACATAAGGATCCAGAGGAAATTAATATGTTTAAATGTAGTCACTGTGATTATGATAGCATTTGGAAAGGCCATTTAAAGAGGCATCTTCTCCGACATAAGCATCCAGAGGAAATTAATATGTTTAAATGTAGTCACTGTGATTATGAAAGCATTTGGAAAGGTCATTTAAAGCAACATCTTATCCGACATAAGGATCCAGAGAACGTAAATATGTTTAAATGTAGTCAGTGTGATTATGAAAGCATTCGAAAAGGTAATTTAAAGCAACATCTTATCCGACATAAGGATCCAGAGAACGTAAATATGTTTAAATGTAGTCAGTGTGATTATGAAAGCATTCGAAAAGGTAATTTAAAGCAACATCTTATCCGACATAAGGATCCAGAGAACGTAAATATGTTTAAATGTAGTCAGTGTGATTATGAAAGCATTCGAAAAGGTGATTTAAAGCAACATATGGATCCAGAGGAAGTTAATATGTTTAAATGTAGTCGGTGTGATTATCAAAGCATTTACAAAGGTAGTTTAAAGACGCACCTTCTCCGACATAAGGATCCAGAGAACGTTAATATGTTTAAATGTAGTCAGTGTGATTATCAAAGCATTCAAAAAGGTGATTTAAAGAAACATCTTATCCGACATAAGGATCCAGAGAACGTTAATATGTTTAAATGTAGTCAGTGTGATTATGAAAGCATTCGAAAAGGTAATTTAAAGCAACATCTTATCCGACATAAGGATCCAGAGAACGTAAATATGTTTAAATGTAGTCAGTGTGATTATGAAAGCATTCGAAAAGGTGATTTAAAGCAACATATGGATCCAGAGGAAGTTAATATGTTTAAATGTAGTCGGTGTGATTATCAAAGCATTTACAAAGGTAGTTTAAAGACGCACCTTCTCCGACATAAGGATCCAGAGAACGTTAATATGTTTAAATGTAGTCAGTGTAATTATCAAAGCATTCAGAAAGGTAACTTAAAGAGGCACCTTCTCCGACATAAGGATCCAGCAAAAATTAATAAATTTAGAGGTAATGAGTATGAACAGTAATCAGTTTATTTACCTCTCGACTGGTAGCAAGAAGTTATAAAAGATTCAACAGCAAGTCTAGTTAAAGTTTTACAATTTTTTGTGGTAAAATGAGAACAACCAATATATTCAAATTAGATTTCTTTAAAGAGCGCCGAGCCGCGGTAACAAAAGCTCCAGCATAATTAATTGTGCTAATTTCTAATTGGTAATGTGGAAAATATTGCTGGACGTTGTCATAGCGACGCATCATACGGTGTATGTCACACCCTCAGTCTTGTTTAATCGGTCTCTCACCGGTGAACTTAAGTTAGGATTAAAGAGATTCACTTATCACCTTTCAAGAAGTCATGTACGGTCAATTTTTTGTCGGTTTACGATAATTCGTGTCTTTTAACACACATTGGCGCCAAGATGGCGGCGCAGGCGAAAATTTTTGAAGGCCACACCCAAATTTCGTTTTTGTCTACTATTATATACACATGTATCATGTAGTATCACAATTTTTTTTCTCATTTTTGGTCATGATCCCTTCATGATATTTATTTTTATTTCTTTAGATAACATTACTGGTAATAAAATAAAAATAGAGCAATGTGATTCATCATGGAATTTTTTTAGATAAACATCAAAATAATAATATATATTTTTCCTTCCAACCACTCGCTAACAACTAGGAATTAACTACCATGAGAAGAATTTGGAGTTTTCCAAACCTGTTAAATTAATTCTGTACGGTGAGTTTATTGCAAAATGGTGAATTACAGCACAAATTTAGATGTTTTTTACAGACTTTTTGGTTTTCTATTAAGTACTTACCAATAATTATTGTGACAAACTTGACAGTCGTTCCTGGTTAATTGTATTAAGAAAATAAGTTTTAACGCTTTTTAGACACGAAAATCCTCGCTTATTTGACACAGACCACAGTGACGAACGAGTTAAGTCGAATAGGTAAATGTTTCGTTTACCAAATAAAATAAATCAAGTTTCAGTTGACTGAGACATATGTTGCTTGGAAATATCATGCTCCGAATCAGTTCGCACTACGGATTTTGATGTCATTTTTAATTTGAAATAAACTGCTTGGCCAAAAATTCAACAAACAGTTTAATTTTGGTTTCACCACAAATCTATATCTGTGCATGGTTTCACTCCCGTAAGCCATGCATATTCTTGATATCATTTTTCTGAAAACTTGGCTCTCTACCATGTTAATCAAATTCAACAATTTAGGGGTCCACATTTTAAACTTTAAATATTTTGAATAAGATCACTTTTTGCCTCAGTTTCAACTTGGATTTCCATGTCGTTACGTGCGTTACCCTCAACTTTTCGAAATGTCTAAACAGAATATTTTATTAAAACTTACCTGAGGTCCTAATCTTAAAAGAACCAAACTGAAAGTTTTGACGTTGAATTTTAACTTATATACATTTTGTTTGTTTGGTTGCCTATCTTCAAGCTTGAAATTCTAGTCTTCGCTACTGATATTCTTACGACAGGGCAGGCATGCCGGGCGATTTCAGAAGTGAAGCAATTATTCGCTGACAGTTTGAGAGTCATTGCAATATAAATTGATGTAGATAAATAATGTAATATCCTGTCTGTTTGACATTGGGTTGGCACTGCCGACCCTAAAAAGCCGCCGCTGCTAACAGAAAATGTGTTATTTTTCCGTTATGAAAGAAAATCCTTCAGATAACTAAAATGCAGTGTGTTCTGAAGCTAGAGATTATGCTTTATTCATTAAGTGTACCTACCTACAGGCATAAGTTAAGTTTTATAGAGTTTACAAGTGTTGTGTTATATTTTGCAAATAGATGTTATTATTTGTAATCCTCAGTTTAATTGAATCTATGCAGTTATAAACCAACCAGCCGATACTGTGGCGAAGAAGTAAATTCTAAATGACGGCAAGCTAGTAACCCTTGTGCGTTTACTATCCGATTTATCAATCAAGCATCATTGGCGTGGCTATTGTTTTCTATCTGGGAGGCTTTAGCCCCAGACGTGCCATAGGCGAAAATATTTTCGAAGCCACGCCAAATTTTTTTAAGAAGCCATGCAAGAGTCCTTAAGAACAAGTTATCCAAATTAATAGGAAATATTACAAAAAAAAAATTACCTTGCAGTTGCTTTTCTTTATAAAGGGAAACTCGGCTTGCATTTCAGCTGTAAATTTACATTATCGCTCTTGGGTGCCAACGTGCCAACAAATTTTCGCGCTATCTTAGACCTTAGACCTCAAGCGGGTATAAAGGTGAAATTATTTTTGACTGGTCGCAATTTCCTATGGAGGATAAGCCCCCCTAACTACGCCTATGCCGGGCAGAGTTTTGCTGGCAACTGAATAAATGACTAGATTTTCTTTTCTTTATTTGTTTGTGGTGTTTATAGCTAAAAGTATCCGCCCTATGGACGTTAGATATACAGAGTGTCTCACGATGACCGTCCATTAGAATATTTCGAAAAGTAATGCGATTTGAATTCTTCAAATTTGGATATTGGGGTTTAAAGAGACGCTCTCTTCAGGGGAAATAACGGCGACCTTGTGCGAGTTCCGATTATGCCGGAAGATGTCTCAAACTTGCTTATTTTAAATGGAACACCCTGTATAGTATACTTTTCTTTGTTTCTTTCTTTATTTCCAATAACTTTTGTTTAAAATAGTTTTACCCTACTCTATTCGTTTCTGAGATAAAAATTAGTTTCCTCAAATTTTAACTTTTAACAGGGTACCTATCACCTAAAATTGAATATCTTTTCAAAGAGAAAAACTCGAAATATAGGTTGTGGCATTGGATAGTGTGTTGCTAGATATTGTATTGTCGGAAAATAAAATTTTATATACAGGGAAGTGGAAAAGTAACAAGTTTTAATCTTTGTCAAAAAATTAACAAAACTTAATTTTTTTAAATACGATGCTATGTTGCTAGTTCATTGAATGTATAGGCGATAACATTTCCTATCTATCCATACATGGTATCCCTTTACCTAACTAGTATAGTTTTGAACGATTTTTCGCAAAATTTCCAGTTTTATTGATTTTTGGCAAGAAGGCCATGATAAACAAAGTAAGTAATTATAAAACTAGTCTCAAAATGGTGTATTACGTAATAAGTGTTTTAAATAGCATATTACGCACGAATAGAAAATTACGCACGAAGCCGCGCATCGGTCTTTTTTAAGTCCGCCGCTTCGATATCCGTGCGTAATGTCGAACTTACATAGACGGGGGGGGGGGGGGGGGGGGGGTAGTTCAGGTAGTAATCTTATTACTATTTACAGTAGTGGTCATAGGTAAATAATTTAATCTAAATGTTCAATATGACCCCCATTGACTCTTAAACACTTTTAATTCTGAAACATAACAGCTTCTGTAGAAGCGCTTGCTATTTCGGCTGGATCAAGTTGGTCGAAGGCTCTTCTTATTCGGGCTACTAGTTCTTCCATTAAATCGATGGGAGTAGAGTAAACTCTTTTTGCTTTAGTCTTCCCCAAAGATATAGATCTAATGATGTTAGGTCTGGACTCCTTGGTGGCCAATTCCACGGTCCTAGGCGCCTAATCCATCTGTTTTTAGACATCTCATACACTTTCTGGCTAACCACATTTCCGCAATGTGGCGGAGCGCCATCCAGTTGATACCAACAATCTCTTCTATCCAAAGACACATTTTCAACAAAGTCTGTCACAGCTGTTTGCAAGATGGCCACGTATCTTTCGCTATTCAACACTCGCATATAAATATGATAGCGTACTTGATCATGCATAATAATTAAAGAAAATACCTACATTTACACTAAATTTATTTTGAAAATTTCTTTTTCGAATGACATGAGAATTTTCAGTGCCTTAGAAATGAGAATTATGTCTAGGTATTAAAAATACCTTATTTTGTGAATTTTGATTCGTCTGTCCATATAATTTTACATAAAAATGCTGGATCTTCTTGTGTTCTTACTAAAATCATTTCACATAACTCTTCACCTTGTGGTGCGTCCCCGGGTTGAAGAGAATGAAAAAGGTTGAGGGGATATGCATGCCATGTTCTGCTAAAATTCTTTGAACAGATGGTCGCGAAACTCCTAAATCATATTCTGCCGCACGAGTGGAGGCTTCGCGATAAACATGAAAATAGACCAACACATTGATAATGTTATCTTAATTTGACGTTATTGGCCTGGGTAAAATTCTTTCTGCATTAATGGTTCCATTGGTGTTAAATTCGGATACCTTTCGTTGAAAACTCTGCATGTTCGACTTATGATTCTGTAGCACCCGCCAAGAATAAAAAATAAATTTAATATGTTAGCATTTGTATACGTATTATTTTCTATTTTTCAACAATATTTCTCTGGAATATACTCGGTATCAAAACGTCGATAAATAAATAATTGCAACTGACAATGACACGCGTTTGTTTAGATACGTATTCTTTTTTTGTTTATTATGACCTTTTTGCCAAAAATCAATAAAACTGCTTGATATGTGGCGGATTCTGCGAAACACCGTAAATAAGTTCAAAACTATACTGATTAGGTATAGGGATACCATCTATGGATAGATGGGATGTTATCGCCTATACATTCAATGAACTAGCAACATAGCATCGTATTTAAAAAAATGAAGTTTTGTTAATTTTTTGATAAAGATTAAATATTGTTACTTTTCCACTTCCCTGTATATAATATTTTATTTTCCGACAATACAATATGTAGCACCATACTATCTAATGGCACAACCTATTTTTCTCTTTGAAACGATATTCAATTTTAGGTCAGTAAGTCAAAATAAAAAAATGAGGAAAATAATGTTTATCTCCGAAACGGATAGACTAGAGTAAAAATATTTTTAATAAAAGTTATTGAAAATAAAGAAAGAAACACAAACAAAGTATATTAAATAGGGTGTTCCATTTAAAATAAGCAAGTTTGAGACATCTTCCGGCATAACCGGAACTCGCACAAGGTCGCCGTTATTTCCCCTGAAGAGGGCGTCTCTTTAAACCCCAAAATTAAAATTTGCAGGATTCAAATCGCACTACTTTCCGAAATATTCTAATGGACGGTCATCGTGAGACACCCTGTATAACGCAGTTTCTTTTGTTCTTATTGTCGAAAACCATGACCCGAGAATAGCCACCTGTGATATGAACTACTCGTCCGTAAAATGGAAACCTACATACATGGACACATATCTTATGCCGTATGAAGTAAATCAAGATTACTCAGACCTCATTGACTCATTTTCCTTTGCGGGTCTCATGCAGTTTAACCGCATACGAAATACTAATAATAAAATTTTAGATCTCATTTTATGTAATAATGATTCTTCAGTGATTGAAATAAAGCATTGTGGTGCCCCTGCATTGAATTTTACCTAACGGGATCATTTTTTACAACATTAACCTCCTTAACAGACAACTATTTGGATTTCAATAAAGCAAATTTCTTACTAATAAATGATGATTTAAGAACATTTCCTTGGAAAACTATGTTCAATCAAAATTCGTTAGATAACAATATCACTCAGTTCTATAATGTTTTAAACGACATCATTTAATAAAGGGTTGCTATAGTCCGCAGGAATACTAGGTTCCCCTCATACTTTTCAAGGGCTACAATAAAGGTGATTAAGGAAAAAAATAAATTTCACAAAAAATGGGAAAAATTATAAAAACCCGCTAGATTTTAATACTTTTAAGCTTTTGAGAAGTAGGAGCAAACAACAGTTGTTATACAATTAGTTACTAATTCATAAACTATGTCAAATATATTGAAAATGAAATACCAGTCAATCACAAAAAGTTTTGGCAATATTGTGTCTGTAAATAGGAATAGCTCTGGCATTCCATCGATAATAAAACAACAATAAAGAAGCAAATAATCATCTCGAGGTTAGCAATTTGTTTGCAAACTATTTTGAGACCATGTTTGTTAAGTCAAATAACGTAAATAATAATAATAATAATAATAATAATAATAATAATCAGTGTTTCCCATGTAATAATCATTTATCAATAATGAAGTTTTCTGAAGGGGAGGTATGTGAGGGTCTGAAACAACTCGACCCCAAAAAGGGTGCTGGGCCGGACGGGCTCCCATCGGCCTTTGTCAAGGGATGCGCTTCTGGTCTTTTTTATCCACTTACTTTGTTATATAATCAATCGCTGACCGCAGGCCTGTTTCCGGAGAGATGGAAATTATCTATTATTATACCCACAAATTTTTAAGAGTGGTCAGAGGGATCTCGTCAATAATTATCGCCCTATAAGCAAATTATGCATATTTGCTAAGTTATTTGAAAAATTAGTTTATAAATACCTTTTTAATCTGGTGAGAAGGCAAATCATCTTAGAACAGCACGGTTTTCTTGCTGGCAGATCCATAGAAAGTAATCTTTTAGTTTATAAATATATAATAAATAAACAAGAGCTTCCAAACATTCTAGAAATTAGATTGACGGCATTAGTTGTGACCAGAAAAATTTGCGTTTCTCCGATAACTCCGAAGTTATCGGTCCTTCTCGAATCTTGTTACCATCTTTAATAATTGAGTCAAAAATGTACACTTAAATAGTCATAGTATTTTAGTTGCTCTAGAACTTTCTAAACTTGCATTATTCTCACATCTTGGCATACTCGATAAATCAAATTTATGAAAGAAAAATTATCACTTGCCTGGCATTTTTAAAGCATTTTTTAGCGGCATGTGTAGAAAAAAAACTTTTCTACACACTTTTTAGGTACTATTCCTAAAACTAGAAATTCGGGATTAGAAAATAAGATGCGTACCTAATGTTTATGATAATGATAAAATGTTGTGCAAATGAAAATTAAATTTAAAACTGCCTCAGCTTTAAGTCTTTCTTAAATGCAATGGTGCAAATTAGCATTAGGTTTTATCTGGGTCCGCGCTAAGCTAGCTGTTTGCACTGGTGCTAAAATGACAAAGAAGGAAACTATAAAATAACCTAACTTTAATTATTTTAAATACCACAACAAATTTTTGTTTGACTGGATGCTGAAAAGCAAGAGGCTTTTTGTCAAAAAATAAAACACGATTATCGCTTATTGTCCTCTGATTTTCACTTTTGATGTTTTTTACCGTCTGTGATTTAAGCTGGATTCATAGTCGCCGTAACGTAAGCCGTAAGACCTAAGCCGTAAGAGTTAAGACGTAAGAGAAAACATACCATTCATCACAAAACAGATAAGAGGTTAGAAATGCGAACTACGTAGAAAACCAGAGAAACAAAGATTCAAGTTGGCCACCAGTCCACCCCGAGCGCTACGGTAGGAAATTTATTGCGGGTGGCGGGTAGTTTAAATAACTTGTTTTCAAATTACTGGTTTACTGTTCAAACAATATTTGAGATTTTTAAAGACGTTTTATCGCTTTTTGAGTTAATTCACTCTAAAATACCATGTATTCACTAAATTTCAGAATTTAATGAATGTATGTATTTTATATCAAATTATACCAAAAAGTCAATAAAAGTCATTAAAAAACAAATATTGTTGTTATTTATGAATGCCGATGTAAATAACAAACAAAGCTTATGAAGAAAAATTCAAAATTTATTTAAACCTTACCATAAAACATAATGTGAACAAATTCTGACAAAAATTGGTATCGAAACAATAGAAATACTTTATAGGTACATTCTGTAAAAAATAAACCAAAAATGTAACTAATAACAGCGACGTGACTAAAATGGTTCCAAGTGTTTAATGAACCAGGGTTTGCTCGAGGCAAATAGGTGAATTCTTGACATTTGAGCGTTGTCTCAAAAAAAATGTTTGCTTCATATCAAGCCCAGGTCTTCTAGTTACTCTACTGACTATTAATACAAAATAGCAATCTCGTAGCCAGATGCATGATGTCTTAGCCAGGTGTAGGTCAAATGTTGCAGCCAGAGTTAAATTGTCACAGTATTTGGGCTTGATAAGGTGTCCATGCAACAGAAAAAAATGTTAATGATTATTACCAAAATGACTAACAGACTGAACAAAACATAATTTTTTAATTAAGTACTGAGAAACTGAAAGCAGTGAAAAAAAAATTCGATAATATAAAGTGGAATGTGTACTTGTGTCAAAAGTAGAAGGGATACATTTAGAGGACCAAACAGAATGTCTTAGACTGCCAGTAAAAAAAAATTGAACTACCATAGTTCTACAGAGAATGTGGAAGTGATCCTAAAACATCAGGTGGTAAAAGCTCAGGGACAGTTTGAGAACAGCATTCCAATTAAGCCTTTTTCAAACTGAGTTCTAAAATTGACAAACATTGAAATGATTTTCACAAATCCTGAAGTTTTTGCACTCGATGTCAGGATTAATATTACATTTATTCTTCCACACTCTTAGTTTTTCATCATCAGTAAGGGGAAATGTATAGAAAAATGGTTATTGACACAATTAGGGTCAGATGAAGATCTAAATGCACTCTTGCAACCGGGATATTTACAGTAAAACTTGATATTGGTTATTGAATGGGCGACACAGGCCATCATAGATACTGATAGAGGCAAATAAGGAGCATACACTTAAATATAACACTTAAAGTATTAAATGGCAAAGAACAAAATGAAAAACTTACACGAGGCTGAACATTAAAACTCCTTCGGCATGACTTATCATACAGTTCTATTTGCATTCGCTTGGGCTGTGGATATGTACCTCTTCTATAAACTATGGTTGGTAGACCTTTTTGAAGAGTATGCTAAAAATATTAGAAAATTAATTTGAAAATTCAGCAAACCTAACCTTCAAGGCGTAAATTTTACATTTAGGTTACATACTTGTGATATAAGGTCGCGTAACAATCCTAAAATTCTTCAAAACTCGTAAAACGGCCTGTAAAGGATTAAAACGGTAATTATGATATAAAAATTAAAAAAAAAATCAAGTTCTTAACAACAATTCGTTCGGGGTTCACATTTTACAAAATTGACAGAACTTCTCTTCTTCTTCTTTTATCCAAAAAACGGATAATAAAGCCCTTAAGTTAGGGTAATATATATTGCGTTTTTAACAAGGTGTGTCTCTTTTTATCAGTAATATTATGAGAGAGAGAGATAGTCGACAGATTAATATGCAAGTCTGATTTGACAAGGAGCTCATGGTAGTGACCGTTCGAAGAGCCCTCTGGTGGACTGGTGGCCCACTAGGTTTTGTAACGGTTTTCTTGTTGCGAAGTTCCCCATATTAGTTTCACCTATGTGCCATTCATAGTCAAAAGTTAAGACGTAAGAAATTTCGAAATTGTAGGTTATAGGATATCTATTAGAAGTTGTTCTTCAACTACCTTACTCATTTTAACCGTTGTTTATATATAATATTAACTGTAAAAACACAAGGAAAATGCAAAATTCGCTAGACAAAAAGCAAAATGGCAATAAAATAAAATCACCAAAAATAAACAAAGGAAATCTCCCTCCCGTCGACTATTAAATTTGGTAATGACGGCCGGTTATGCACGAGTACGGCCGATCCCGACCGAAACGTAAGACGTAAGACGTAAGAAATGGAAATAAACCATTTCGTGTTACGGCTTACGGCTTACGTCTTACGTTACGGCGACTATGAATGCATGTATTTATAATCATATGTTTATTTTCCTTACTGCTTAACGTTACGTCTTACGGCTTACGTTACGGCGACTATGAATCCAGCTTAACCAATAAGTTCACGTACTCCTGAATTAATTTGTTTATGAACATGTGTGATTTGGATTTGGAGGAGAAAAAAAATTATCCATGCAGCGATTCAACAGAAAAAAAGTTCTTTAGGCAAGAAGGACAAAAAATAAAAACTGAGAACAGTGACGATGAGGAAACGGGGCAACTGAGGTAAGTTTGCTGATCCCAGAATTTTATTGATTTGTGCATCATTTTTGAAAGTAGGTACCTACTTACTAGTTTCTAAGTTCGTGGTACCTAGGTACCTTATAATTAGGGTCTTTTAATTTTATTTTTTTTGAAAACTTGCATTTACTATACCTAACTGATCATGAGAGTAATTGCACAGTTATCATCGTGTTCAGTAAAGTGGATTGCTTACAAACTAATTAATTTATCGGTATGCCTAAGTAAAGTTTTGATTCTATAACAAACAATTTAAAGCTACGTGACGTTGTAACATTTAAAAAAAATAAATCTCAAATTAGGCTATAAAAAAAATTAGCAAAAAATTCTCTGTACTGTATCTAATCCAAAAAATTACCATTTTATGTTTTGCAGGGGCAAGCAAATATTTGCTGACCAAACAGAACCAGAGGTTAAAGTTGAAAAGAGTGAAGAAGTAAAAGGATACGATGAAATGTATAATTTGAACTATGCAGACTGGAAATTGAAAAACGAAGAACTGGACATCAAGATGGACGAATCTGAAACAAACGAAAACAGGTACTTACTTTGCTTAAGCTTAGGTAGGTATAGGTGAAGCCGTTGTATACTGGGACAATAATTTTCTAATTGGTACAAAATGTTTGTTTAATTTTTTTTGTCTATTCTGAATTGTTGTTAGTGTTTTAAGTAGGCTTGTTCATTAATAACTAGAATAATATTTACAAATTCTTACACAATAAGGGAAAATAATTGCATGACTCACTTTGGACTGAGGGGCGTCTCACTCCCGAAATACGTGTACGTTTCCTCGCTAAATCCTCCGAAATCCCCCGACATCCCGAAATCCCTTACGAAATCTCTCCGAAATATCAAGATTGGAGCCGAAATCGCGAAATCCTTACCGGCTTCGTCGAAATACACATATTAGCCGAAATCCTCGCCGAAATCCATTGATGATTTCGCCGAAATCACAGTGTCGTTATAATAAAAATGGCTCCTTGAAAAGTTTTTTTTGCGCAACGTTGCCACTTGGTTCGATTTTCCTGTGATAGATAGATAGATATATACTTATTTAATGCCAATAATCAAAATAGATTTCACACACGTCAAAAATACATTCAAGTAGGTATCTAAAGTAAATGACAAACATATGCTTAAAGTTACATAAAAATTTCACATGTCACGATTTTAAAATACAATTAAAAATAATTTAAAAATAAAAATACATTGATGTACACAAGCACACAAGGAGATAAATCATGAAATTACATTCAATTAATAAATTCTTCAATGGAGTAAAAAGATTTTTCAATTAAAAATTTCTTCAGTTTTACCTGGAAATCTCGCGCAGACAAACTCTTCCAGGCCATTGGAATCCTGTTGTAAAATTTAGGAGCATATTAGTAATTCATAGAGAAAATCTAATCTTACTTAGACGAGAAAATTCTGGTATTAAATGGGAAGCATATCACTATGACTTTGAAAACGGTCCAAGTTCTGTCTAATCCACAACAGACATCTATATATAAATAAAGATGGAAATGTTAATATTTTTAGTTCCACAAACTTTAATTTTACATCAGCACGAAAAGGCATGTGTGTGATAATACAGACTGCTGTTCTTTAAAAAGAAAATATTTTTTGTGTCTGTGGAGAGAGACCCCAGATTAAAATTCCGTAAGACATTATAAAGTGAAACAAACTGAAATATGCATTCATACATGTACCCTAATTCGCGAATTCTCAGTAATAAGTAGGAATTTAGTTAATTTATAACCTATAAAAAAGGCCCTCGCGTTCTACTGTCCTTGGCGACGGCGCATGTTTCGCGATGGCGTGATCCCACGAGTTTTTGGGGAATCCCCGGTTCAGTAAACATCTATGATCCTTAACTCTGAATTTGTTTTTTTAAGTTTATGTAAAATGTGTAGTTTGCATATTATAACTTTGTATCGAGTTTTGTATGCAAATATTTAACACTTTGTTTTCAGGTTAAGGAGTATCTTAATGTATTTTAATTATTTAAACAAGGGCAGGCGCGGATCCAGCTTTTCGCTCAGGGGGGGGGGGGGCATTGAATACTTTTTTTGAACCACGCCCAAATCTTGTCATCAATTGGCCTAATTTTCCCCATCCCCCTCCCATACGAATGAATAATATAGAGCAAAAATGCTACGTGGGTTTCTAAATTCTTTACAAGTTCTATTTATAAATCCTAACATTTTATTTGCCTCAGCTATAAGCTTTTTAAAGTGAAAACGAAAGGTCCATTGGGTATCCAGAATGACGCCGAGGTCTCTGATCTTGTTAACCCTTTCTAACAATTTCCAACATTGTTAACAAACACGAACAATCACCTGTTTTTTTGCAATATTCGTTTGTTTTATTTGGACTTTGTGCCTACCGACCTTAATACAATTCAATTGCTGGAATAATTTGCGTTTGAAACAGTTCTACTTAGATTTTCTTCGAGATTGAGGAGCCCAATCAAATGGTTGGCTAAATCAAAACAATTGGCGCTCATTCTGAATGTTTAATTTTTTGTTATTTGGCTGGTTCGAGAAAAATCGCCTATTCGGTTAGACATTCAAATAATAATTGTTCCTGTATATGGTAATATTGCTGATAAATTAACTGGTACGATTAATATAACTTAACATCGTTTTTCTCTATTGCAGCATTGACGAACATCAAGATTGCATACTCCAGATCCAACAGCAGCGCGATAACCGGGTTAGTCAGAAACTTAACGTGAAAGATAAAAATGACTTGGGGATACTCCGGCAAAGAAATGTATATAAACACCGCCTTAGTAAGGGTTTAGGAAAAGTTGTTTAAATGTGATCAGTGTGATTATCGAAGCATTCGGAAAGGTGATTTAAAGAGGCACCTTCTCCGACATAAGGATCCAGAGGAAATTAATATCTTTAAATGTGGTCAGTGTGATTATCAAAGCATTTACAAATTTAGTTTAAAGACGCACCTTCTCCGACATAAGGATCCAGAGGAAGTTAATATGTTTAAATGTAGTCAGTGTGATTATCAAAGCATTCGGAAAGGTCATTTAAAGATGCATCTTCTCCGACATAAAGATCCAAAGGAAAATAATATGTTTAAATGTAGTCAGTGTGATTATCAAAGCATTCACAAAGATAGTTTAAAGACGCACCTTCTCCGACATAAGGATCCAGAGGAAGTAAATATGTTTAAATGTAGTCAGTGTAATTATCAAAGCATTCGGAAAGGTGGGTTAAAGAGACACCTTCTCCGACATAAGGATCCAGAGGAAGTTAATATGTTTAAATGTAGTCGGTGTGATTATCAAAGCATTCGGAAAGATCAGTTAAAGAGGCACCATCTCCGACATAAAGATCCAGAGGAAGTTAATATGTTTAAATGTAGTCAGTGTGATTATCAAAGCATTCGGAGAGATAGTTTAAAGACGCACCTTCTCCGACATAAGGATCCAAAGAAAGTTAATATGCTTAAATGTAGTCAGTGTGATTATCAAAGCATTCACAAAGGTAGCTTAAAGATTCACCTTCTCCGACATAAGGATCCAGAGAAAGTTAATATGTTCAAATGTAGTCATTGTGATTATCAAAGCATTCAGAAAGGTAATTTAAAGAGGCATCTTCTCCGACATAAGGATCCAGAGGAAGTTAATATGTTTAAATGTAGTCAGTGTGATTATCAAAGCATATAATTCTCAAAATAAAATTCTGTACAATCTTCAATGGCTTTAGTGCATTGTCATATAGCCTGGCACAAACTATATTGCCATATCTAAGAATTGATGCTATTAACGATTTATATAGTATTTGAATTAGTAATTTTTTAGGTAGTATCCTTCGTATGAGATTTATATTAGAAACGGCGTACGTATCCCATGATATTTTACAGCCCGATAATCCACAAGCGAAACAAATTTATTTAGGTCTTCTTAGGCAGAGTAGAGAAACACCCAGTGCATTTAAAAAAATTAGGAATGACGGTCTAATAAAAAAACATCTGCACTCACTTGAACAACAAAATACTGGATCACAAACAACGCAGTTTAGCATTCAAATTGACACATCAAGAATACCCATTCCTTACAAATCTTAAAAAAATTAATAAAGCTCCTTCGGATACATGTCAACATTGCAATAGTATTAACAAAGACAACTTAATGCACAGATTTTTATGCACGTTACAAGCACGATTAATTGCAGTACTTTTAATAAAAATTTCCAATAGAATAACAGACGCGCAGAATAAACTGTCCACAATTCTAAATCTTACGTTTTACTTTGATACAAAGAAAAAAAATACTTGTATACTGTACATAACAATAGAAAATATCGAATATATTCTAAGTTGCGGAGTTTATGCGACCTTGTGCGACTATAAGGATAGAATAAAGACCATGTGCGTTAGACTAAATAGGATATATCCTGATTTACATATGATATTAAGATATTTATAAGTGTAAATTAAACATGAAGTGTCATTTATATTTAACGTAAGTTAAGTTTTTTTTTTATGTAATTATTTTATATTCGGAAATAAAAGTTTTAAGAAAAAAAAAAAGTAAAACTTATAAAGTAAACTCTTTATTTTGTTGGTTAAGTTTTGAATATGATTAGTCCATTTTAAATTTTTGTCTATTGTAATACCCAGATATTTTATTGTGTTCGTTTCTTTTATACATAGGTCAGATTCAGTCAATGTAATGCAATTAAATGCCGGTCTATTTACATCAGTCATCGAAAATGCAATATATAGAATGTTTTGTCAGTATTTAAAGTTAATTTATTTTGATCTAGCCAACATTTTTCTTTTTCTAATCCCGTAATCACCTTGTTTTTAACATGTTCCCATGAATTGTCTCTAAAGAACAGAACCGTGTCATCGGCATATGATACAGTGACTCCATCTCTGTTCAGATTTAACAAGGAATAAGTATATGTAATAAAGAGAAGGGGTCCCAGCACTGTACCCTGTGGGATACCGATCTTTACCTCCAAAGGATCACTATATACATTTCTTATTTTCACGACTTGCCTTCTCTCTATTAAATAATCTTTGAAGACATCAAGAACCACACCGCGAACACCATACTGTTCCAGAACGCCAATGAGTAGTCCATGGGGTACATTGTCGAAAGCCTTTGCTAGATCTAGAAAGACCGCAATACCCTTTTCACCATTATCCAGACTACTTTGTATATTATTTATGAGTTCAAACATGGCATCATTAGTGCTAACGTCCCTCAAGAATCCATACTGCCTATCATTCAGTATATTAGTTCTGTTGAAATGAGATAACCATATAATCTACTTTTTAAGCACTTTTCAAAAATTTTGGTAAATGTCGAGATTAAACTGATTGGTCGGTAGTTTGTGATATTACTTTTAGAACCCTTTTTAAATATTGGAGTAACTACCGATACCTTAAATAATGAAGGTACTCTGCCAGTTAAAAATATAAGGTTAATAATATGAACTAACGGATCCATAATGTAATTGTGATACTCTTTAATTAAAGTTGAAGATATACGGTCCGGTCCATTCCAGGAGAAGTATTATTTGAAGAGGAGTAGTCCATTACAGTGGAGTTGATATAATCAAATAAAACAACGGCAGTCTACCTCCACAATATGTATTTCAATGTTTATGTTTATATCCTACATGTTTCGGATATAGAAATGTCCATCATCAGGGATACTAAAAGAAATTTACAATGTGAGTTAAACGTTTTAAGTAAAATGAGAGGACTTACCAGTAGTCGATTACGACAGCTCTATCTTGCATAAGCGACGATCAAAAGTATGTTAGAATTGAAAATTGTAGGTTCTAATGAATGTTCAAGATTGAATGATGTAATATTTGAAATTTTGGTCAAGGTATCTTTGAATAAGGGGATTCCCAGTCTGCAGCCACTGAGACAGGTGATGAAGCAATTATGTTATTTGTAGCTATTTAGAGGAGATTAATTTAAGTGAGGTGCTCAAAGATGCTTCATCTAACCGTGTCTAGGGTGTGGTCAGCAAAATACTGGGTTAGACTTGAATAACACATTCTTAGGAGATAAAATGAAATGAAATTATACTATTTTAAGGTTGGAATTTATTAATTTGAAGCCAATGAGCAGGTGGTGAAGCAATTATGTAGGTTGTAGCTAATTAGAGGAAAAAGATGTAGATAGGTGCTCAAAGATGCTTCATCCAACCATGCTTGAAGGATTGGCTAACAAATTGTTAGGTTAAAGGGGGTAGAAAATGAACATAATGTTATGATTGGAAAAAAGAGATATAAAAAATTAAAATTGGATTTTTACCATTTTGACTAGAAGTGAAGTATTTATGTTAAAATCACATTGTTTTAGCTGATTAGATGATATTACAGCTCAAAGATACTTCACTTCACCATGCTGGCGTGTAGGAAAATGTTGGTTGTCAAATGGTCATGACAGCTTGAAAAGTCAAAAAGAAAAATACAGTGACAGTCGCATGCAAGAGGCGCAGGGGTGTACGAGAAATTGATCAAAGATCGACCACTGGTATACGATCAGTTGTGTAGTATTATAGTTGTTAATATTATTTTTAGAGTGCTTATAATATGTCCGATGACCTCGTTATTAGTGACAGGATTTAGGGCCATAGAATTTCTTAAATTGGGATATAGTATATTAAGAGGTGTTTTAGGTTCATTAATTTTTGATGCCATGTCAGAGCCTATGTTTATATAATATTTATTACAATAATTTGCCATTTCAGTATCATTTGAAAATTGCCTATTATTATTATCTAAGATATTTAAATTACAGGCTGATTTAACATTTTTTTCATTTGAAGCTTCTGCAACTATTTCATAGATTTTTTTTAAGCTATTTGCGTTGTCGTTAATCTGATTGGCGTAATAATTATTCTTAGTATTTAGAATTAATTTGTTTAATTGATTTCTATAATCTCTGTATTCCTGAAGTAAGTTAACATTGTTTTTGTTTTTGATAAGTAATTTTTTAAGTTTATCTCTATGTTTAATTGAATGTATTATACCATTGATAATCCCGGTTTAATTTTCTTGTATTTTCTAAATGATACTGTCCTGGCCGTAGTACACTCATTAATTATGTTTACAAAAATATCGTTAAATTTCTTACATGCTAACTTAGGGTCATTCCGATTAATAACATCATCCCAGTGTACTGTAGAGATCACATTCCCAAATTTCTCCTTATCAAATTTTAGAATAGTATTTTTTTTTTCATTAGCGTGTGTAGAATTCTCATCACTTACACTTAAACAAATTGGATAGTGATCAGTAATATCTGTAGGTATCTATAACGAATGCACCAAGTAAAAAATTATTTATATCCATTTTTTTTCTTATAAAGACATGATCCAGGCACGTACTACTTTCTAGAGTCACTCTAGTATATGAATTTATAAACACTTTGAAACCCAAATATGATAATAATGATAGATATTCATTAGATGACCCCTTGGAAGGGTTAAGTATATCAAAATTTATGTCCCCTAAAAATACTTCCACTCCACTATCACCGCCCAAATTACTCAAATAAGATTCCAGGTCAATCAGAAATAAGCTGTCATTGACAGACGGAGATCTATAACAAGGCATTATCAAAAATTCCACATTATTTAGTTTAAAGGAAATGTTGCTAATTGTAACATTGGATAACGGTAAAACTACATGGTTAATATTAAAGGTAATATCATCCCTAATAAAGATGAGAACTCCATCATTTTGATTAATCATACTATTGTTAAAATATGTTTGAAATCCAGGAATTGTAAAATTATTTGTATTTCGTATACTCCTGGTTTCGCCGAATATTATTATATCTAAATCTCTAATCTTAAAAGCTTCTAAGAAAGATAAAAACGCATCAAAATTTTTTTGCGCACTGCGTATGTTAATATGTAGGATCTTAAGCACTCCCGTTTTGTTTTTCATGTCATCACAGATTTTTCCATATTGATGCACATCGTACCTTTGATTAATATTATTTAAAATGTCATTCTCTTCGTTCTCCAGTTCATTCAAGATGTTTAACTCTGCAATATCCATTAAAAAAAAAATGTAATAAAACAATAGAGACAATGGGTTTTTAGTCAATATAATTTATCTTGCTTCGATTAGTACCTCGATATGGAACTTTAGAGTTGGGCATTCTTGATCGCCAGTTTCATGGTCAGTGGCGTATCTTGCGTTATATTTATCATTTGCAATATGGCAGTTGTTACAAAATTTCCTTTCTTTACGGCATCCATTTTCCTCATGTTCCTCAGAGCACACCGGACATACCATTTTGTTTTTACATTCATTCTTTTTGTGGAAGTAACCTTGGCAATTAATTCGTATACCATGTATCTTTCCCAGCCTAAACATATTTTTTTTAAGTTTAAAATTTGGTGGAAACTTTTTGGTTCGCATTCGCAGAATATTGTTCTGGTTCCAGTTCTGTTTTTACGTATATTAGTTACTTTAACTTCACCTATTAAGTTATTCTGATTTTTTATGCAGTCTTCAATTTCTTCATGTATATATTCCTGATTCATATTAACATTTATAATTTTTATTCTGGGTTTTAATTTGCTAAATTGTATAATAGCAATTCACATCATTCTCTGAAAACTGTTGGGGCTTACTGATAACCCAAAAGGTAGTCTAGCGAACTTATAGGAGCCTGAGTACGCTAAATGACGTACTATCACGACTTGCTTCATCTAAAGGAATTTGATGAAAACCGGACATTAAATCGACTACAGAGAACCATTTTGCTCTTCCTAACTGGTGTAAAACGTCGTCTGAAATCGATACACATGCGCCACGCCTTTTGGCCGTCTGTTGACTTTTTTGGCACTAACAATACCGGACTATTGTATTCAGAAACCGATGGTTCAATATTATCATTATCTAGCATTTTTGAATTTTCTGTACTATTAATTTATTTTTTTAAGGTTTGGGGTGTTCTGTAATTTTTAATGTATTTGGGTTTATTTTCTGACATTTTTAATTTCTGTTTATAAAAATTGTTGACAGTAAGTTTATCTGTTTTTAGAGCAAAAACTTCAGAAAATTCATTGCACAAACTTAGCATATCCTTCTTTACAAATTCTGGAATGTTTTGATTTAGTTTACTCATTAACTGAGATTCTCGACATCGCAACTCAGTTTCGATATTAAAAATTTGAAACTGATCAAGGGCAATAGTCTCTAATGAAGAAATATTTATTTGCGCACTTTCAAGCGTCGTATTGATAATTTTAACAATAGGGTTTTCTTTGGATATTATAGTCCTAGCTATATATATACCAGGCTGTAGTTCTTTGTTTACTATCAACGAGTCTTCTTTTATGTTTTCTAAACATCGAATATGCCTAATTACTTCACATCTAGGAGGAATATGCACAGTGTTTTCCTCTTGGCCGTTAAAAATTGGAACTATCAGATCTTTATGAGGCAGTCTAAGGGTTATAGTCCAGTCACCGTAGTCTATAAAACTTTTGTATTTTACAAGAAAGTCTCTACCTAAAATTTCATCACCTGGGATAGGAAAACTATTCTCTACTATGTGGAAAAAATGCACTATTTCATAATTATTAACCCTAATATTAGTTTTTGTAACCCCTAGTGAACTTACTAATCCTTCGGTGACGCCCTTAATTTTATTAGCTTTTGTAAATTTCTACTATTTGGTCTAGATGCACCTTGCCTCTTTTAAAAATCGATATATCAGCACCGGTATCAATTATAAATGTGTTTTTTAAACCTGCCATTGAAGTGTATAAAAATACGAAGTTTGAAAGTGTCAAATTTATTGTATAGATATTTACATTTCCCCCAACCGAGCCTGCTGGGGGCTCGATTGGTTTTCCGAGCCTTGGTCTCTTTAATAATGCCTTACAAACCCAAATCTATTTTGTCTTCGCCCGCGATTCCGATTGTTATTATAATTTCCACGAATCTGGCGTCCGCGGTTATTTTGTCCACGCCTATAAGTGTTATGGTAATAGTTACTGTAAGAGTTATAGTCATAGCCTCTCTCGCGAAAACTCCGACGGTCGTTGGCAGGGTTCCTATTATTTCTGACATAAAACACATTTGCCTCGTTATTTGGGGTATCTGCGTTTACAAATTTTGCTACTACGTCTTGCACTGCTGTAAATGTACCAGCCTCCACTGCCAAACGAGCCTTCTCTGAAATTGCATTTAGGCTTAATGCTCGAACAGTAGCTTCGACAGTATGATTTTGTGCAACGTCCTGCTGTACTCCTTCCGCAATGTACGCCTTTTGTAATCTATTCGCAAGAGATTCGATTTCATTGGCAAAATTTTCAGTACCTTTTTTAGTTTGCCTTAAATGAGATAATTTAGCTGACACTAGCCGAGAACTTTCACCTTTTATTGTATTTTTTAATTTATCAATTATTGCCTGTTGTAACGTTATTGATAATCATTCAAATGATGTTGAGTTGCCTCGGCCAAAAAGACTTTTTTTTGTTTGTTAGGTGTGGGTTTGTCTTATTATCTGACAAATTTTTTTAGGGCGCCATCCTACCAGAAATAATACAAAATCTTACAAACACTTAGTAGTTTATTAAACTATACTTGTATAATAATGGTTGTTATTACTGGTTTCCGAAGAAACAGTTTTGACATGAAAAGATGAAAATTAAAATGAAAATAAATAAATGGTCTACTGGTCTTTACAAAGTTATCCTTCTGAATCGACAAATACTTAGCTCGGCTTGTCATCCATGAGGTGTGTCCAAGATTCAGTCCTCTTCACCTGGAAGTTGTCTCGATGAGATGTTCCATGCATAGACTTCAGCAAGGGAGAAGGTAAGGGAGACGTCAGGACTTGATTAGACTTGAATTCTTGTGACAGCGATTGATAGGAGTAATGACATCAGATGAGCTTGTCAGCCTCAGGTTTGCTCGTTTACATGTAATATTAGAAAGGTGGCATTAGACCAGCGAATAATATTGCAATAAAAGGTTTGAAAATGAATACTTAGGTTAAACAGTACCAGTTGTAACTTAAATCTCTATAATACAGTTACAGGATGTTTTAACTCCCTGTTACTCAAGTGAACATGAATAAAGTTTTAAATTAAGAAATAAATAATTATGTTTAATTACATAAGGTCAAAAACAAATTTTCTTTCGTGTTTAAGTAGTAAGAAAAATAAATGATTTGGTTGACTTAAAAGGTATTTAAGTTTTAAGTTAATCCAAGAAAAGCATATATTGTGCCAACAAGATAAAAATTAAGTAAGTAATATACTACAAAATGTACAAATATACAATACAGATATTCAAAACTAGAAGAAAATACTGCATTCAAAGTATCTACAACTTTGTGTAGATTCGATAGGCAGACGAGCAAAAAGGCAATCGTTTGCAAAAGAGATAAATGCATTCAAAAGTATATCTAACTTTTGTGCAGGTACGATAGGCAACACGAGCAAAAGGCAATCGTTTGCAAGATAGATCAATGCATTCAAAAGTATTTCTAACTTTTGTGCAGGTACGATAGTGCATAACGAGCAAAAGGCAATCGTTTGCAAGATAGATAAATGTGGTATAACGAGCTACAGGCGTTCGTCACCACACGATATTGGTGTTCCAGACTAATGTCTTATGACACCCAGGGTGAGATATGTACAAGATAAATTGAAGATATAGATATGGTACAAAAGAAATTTTATATACAGTGTGACTTAAGGTATTATCCATCCAGTACAAGCACGTCGCGCCAATTGAGTGAGAAGTTTAAGAAAAAATAAACATTAAATCAGAATTGATTTCTGACAGATATCAGAGAGAAATTGGGTGAGTTTTTCAACAAATTCAATTAAGGTTTCAGCTTAGAAACAAAAGAAAAACTCACCTGCTTTCCTCGATATCAGCTTCCTGGGATATGCTGTCAGTCACCAGTCCTGTAGAGCCTGGATCTGTCGGTTTCTTTGTGAATGGTCCAGCCAGGTTTACCCTATATCTGGTTCTCACCAATGTTCATCAAGAACTTAAATAAACCACCAACTGGCCAACGATATTTGCTAAAACGTAAAAGAACGACAGATACCCGATAAACAAAGTTAAATTGAGAATTTAGATATTATTTGACAATGAAAAATGAGGTAAACCATGACCTGTTAATTGACTTAAAAGTTATTTAAATTGAATGCAAAATTATTAAAATATTGATTGAAATCTACACTTACTGAAGAAATATTATTATGACTGCGTTCTGTCTGTTAAGATGATGCCTTTAGATCATCAACAAGATAATTCTTTATAAATATAAATGAGATGAATGAAGATTATTAATTTATGACGCCATGATGGTCGGCACGTCTTTATTTTTGTTAAAACATAAAAATGTGGAATTTAGTTCGTGTAAAAATAGATTAAAAGGTCATGGTTTTCTAGAAAGTAATATTTATGGTTCAATTACATAATTATTATTAGACAAAATATAAATTTAGTGAAACAGAAACTTAGCGTGACATACCTGTATCAGGACAAAACCAAAAGTGACGTCAAAAAAATTAACCTCGCTAAGTCGCCTTTACGTGCACGGAGACAATATCAACTAAATTAAATGTAAGAAATCGATAATCTATATTAAAGAATACCCTAGAAATCTATATTATAGAACGGCAAATTTACAGTTGGTCTCTTCATATATACACACTTAAAGAAATCGATATTCTGCAATATGCAGAGTTATCCATAGATGGTAGCGCCAATACCTAAAGATACTTTAAAATCCTGATGTGGAGAAAATGTGGCGGAACGGAACCTATACTGCAATATGATTGGCCAACGGTCGGCCATATTTAAGTTTTGTTTAACTTTTTGCGGAACATCAACTTCATTTGCCAATTTAACTTTTTTCTGGATTCGTTTTTTTATACACAATTTTGCTGAGTGTTTAATCTAAAATCAAAACAATTGTGATTTTGTTTATGAAGTTTGTGAAAACTAGTATACCAAATAAAAGTTGGGTTATAGCTCTGTTTTTTATGATAAGGCACAGGCAGTGGCGGATTTAAGAAATGGCTAAATGGAGATTAGCCGCCTGGGTCCCCCGAAAGAATGGTCAAAGGGCCCCCGGCCCTTCCAGCAGAAAAGCTTGTACTCCACATTCTCAAGTATAATGTAAAATCTACTGTTGCAAGAGATTTGACTAACTCAAAATATCCTCACTTATCGTTCGTGTAATGTACATAGAACAGTTTTCATTATTACAACATCAAAAAAACATAACATAGAAGCATATTTTGCATTTGCACTTCACAATTTATCACTTAATTTATTTAATGTACCGAACAACTGGGCCCCTCTTGGGAAATCGCCGCCTTGGCTTTTTTCCTTAAATCCGCCACTGGGCACAGGACTGCAACATACAGTGTTGTTCGAGTGATATTAAGCTGAAGTACGTCCGGGTGGGCTGCTGAGTTTGAGTTTGAACCTCAGCGTTAAAAGCTGTTTACTTTACGCTGCCATTTTCGGCCAGTGCGCTAAAAACGGCGGATTTCCGTTCCGCCTCGTTTTCCGCACATCAGCACGTACTGTTATAGGTACTGTACACACTTCAACACTCCATTGTAATTTCGGCGAAGTCTCTAAAGGATTACGGTGGAATTATGGGGTTTTTGACGATATCGGTAGGGATTTTATAGATTTCAGTATGATTTTGGGATTTCGAATGAGATTTCTGGATTGGTGTAGGAAGCTTACATGTATTTCGGGAGTGAGACGCCCCTCCCAACCTACCTACTTACTGTTTTTATTTCTTAATCTTTAGTACCGTGCGTAGCGTAAAATGCTTCCTCTTTGATTAAGAACAATTGGAAAAATACGTTTTCTCTTTTGTATTCAACATTTTTCCTTGCATGTGTGGTACCCCGGGATTAAACTAATGTATAAGCAATGAAGCAATTGAAAATATATTAAAGTTTCTGTATTTTTAAGTTAATAAAATAAATGTGCCTTCGATTCATTTTCAATAAGTCAAAAAGTTTAAATAAATGAAACGCCTTAAAGAAATAAAACGAAATTCCCTTTAAGAATAAAAAGTTAAGTCAGTCTATTAAAATAAATTAAATTCGAGAAAATATTTCAATATTTTGTTTTAGAAAGCGAAATGTTAAAATAAGTTACATTCGAAAAAGATAAATGTATGTTAAACAAAATCACATTTTACTTATTGTCAACGATAATGGAAAATTTACTGGTGGTTACCTTTAAGCAGCTAAGTCTTAAACAAATGAAGAAGTACTGTAAGACACTGGCGTTCACTTTGACTCGCGACTACAAAATGAAATCCAAAATATTTCGGTAACATTATCTCAGCTAGAAACAAGTTGTGCGCAATACTACGTCATGGTACCACCACCCCAAAAGATTCTTAGAAAAAAATTCCTTCTTGTTTACAACAGTCAGAGGCCCAGTCAGGGTAGGAAAACGAAAATCCGCAGACAGTTCTATGTGTTTGTTTCAAGTTAGAATCAACAACTTCGGATCGGGGCCTCTCTTTGGGTATACCTAAGTCCTGCCAAACACCACGTCACGATCACGAGACTCTTGTTTTGCAATCTTTTTCTTGAAACACACAAGTTCCGATCGACTGACCTAAGAAAAAATCACGCCATCAACAAACTACGTAACGCAGACCCCCTATAAATACGAAAAGCTACCGATTCACAAGTTAGTTCTTCACGAGAATTGGATATGCATTTCTGCAGGAGAATTCGATAGGGAGTTGGGGAGTTCTTTACGAGAATTCATTACCGTAGTTAATAGGCCGTTCCTCAAAATAGTTGGTTCTTTACGAAAGTTCAAAAATGAGTTAGTCCTTCTGTAGGATTATATCCTAAAGTCACTCAAGTTAATAGTTAGCCGTTAAATAAGAGTCAGTTCGTAGAATTCGGGCCATTTTATCATAGTGATTGTCGAGCATTTTCAGAAGTGGTCTGACACTGTGGCCGTGTTACCTAAATTGGAAAAAGTGGTTGTTCTACCTAAAGCTAAGTGTAATTCGTGGGTGGCTTCCTATTTTACTTTTTTTTTTTATTAATCGTAGTTGCTTACGAATTTAAATGTGCTAAATTTTGTATAGTTTTCACTCGCTGGTTCTGTGAACACATTATTTTACATTCACGAATCTATGAATATATCCAGTTTATTTCAATCACAAACCTACTTGTGTTTTATTGTAAGTACTCTAGGACCGACCTTCCCCCCCATTCAGAAGCTGCAGTTGCCTCTACCCCTGGCTTACCCAGAATAGTGACAGGTCAGGGGTGGCGCACTACACATGCATGAAAAGTAAACATTTTTTCTATTAAAACCGGTGTTTATTCCAAATTGCAACATAATCATTGGCATTAGGAGAAAGCGTATTTTTTAGGAATGATTTGATACCTCTGTGTTCCAAATCTACAAGTAATTTTCTAAATTCAGCTTTAACGTGTTTTTGGCTCTGAATATCTTTCGACTGTTTTGGTAACTTATTCTACTTACACACTTACAGGGTTTTTCACTTAAAACTGCGCACGCCAATATCTCGAAAACGAATATGAATATTTAATTTCTGTAAAAAGTAGTCAATGTATGGGGTCAAGTAGATATTTTTCAAAGCTTAAAAAATTTGACGCCTACTAAGAGCTAAGCGTCGCCACGCGTCGAAACTATAAATCGATTGCATTGACTTTGAAATTACGCGCATGCGAAAGTACATGTTATTTATAAACTTTTTTGTTATTTACTCGAACTTATTTATTTTACTCATTTCTGAGTTATGCCGGTTTATAGTAAACATTTCTTGATTGACAAAAAATGCAATTACGGATGATTTTTACAAGAATGCCATGAATATTAGTTACTATGGCAACCATTGTTATCGCAATTGTTTTAAGTGCAATTACAAGCGACAGATGTTGTCATTGCTGGGTCAAAGATATATTGTCACATTTTGTCAAAAGGAATATTCAAACTTGTTCGGTTTAAATAAAACTAACAATAATTATATAAAAATGGTTCAATTTAGCAATGAGGAAAAAGTAGACATGTTACTGGTGTTTGGAGAATGCAGGTCCAAATGTAGAGAAGCAAAAAGAGTTTACGCACAGCGTTATCCGCGTAGAAGAGTCCCCGATGCAAAAACCTTTCCAAGTTAATGTAAAATCTTAAGAGAATATGGCAGTTTCGTAAAACCTAAGAGAAATAGAGAAAAGACTACTACAAATGATGAAAGTACTGCTGCTGTTATTCAGCAGGTTGATAATAACCCTATCAAAAATAAAAGAAAATACACGGGTGTTTCCATAAGTTCATCGTCGAGAATTCTAAATAGAAACTGTTTTCGCCCTTACAAAACTAAACTAGTGCATAAATTAGAACTAGGTGATCCCGCTAGAAGAATGGATTTTTCAGCAAGATTTGCCGATTTGTATAGCCAAGATGCAAATTTTCTCTTGAACATTCTATGGAGCGACGAAAGTCGATTCCATAATAATGGAATCGTGAACAGACACAAAACTGTCGTTTTTGGTCCGACAATAATAACTTTGTTCATTAGCTTAACTCAGAATCATGTAAGTAGTTAATTGCCAAAAATAATTTTCGTTTATTACTTTTGTAATTGCACTTAAAACAATTGCGATAACAATGGTTGCCATAGTAACTAATATTCATGGCATTCTTGTAAAAATCATCCGTAATTGCATTTTTTGTCAATCAAGAAATGTTTACTATAAACCGGTATAACTCAGAAATGAGTAAAATAAATAAGTTCGAGTAAATAACAAAAAAGTTTATAAATAACATGTACTTTCGCATGCGCGTAATTTCAAAGTCAATGCAATCGATTTATAGTTTCGACGCGTCGCGACGCTTAGCTCTTAGTAGGCGTCGAATTTTTTAAGCTTTGAAAAATATCTACTTGACCCCAGGGTTGGGCTGATTTAAATCACGATTTAAATCATGATTTAAATCACTTGATTTTTTTTTAATCATGATTTAAATCAATTTATTTAAAAAAAAAATTTTTTTTTTTACTTAGACACTTAATAAATATCCAAGAAAAAATTACTAAAATAAATTACTAAAGAAAAAAACCATTTACTTCCACTCCCTTGAACAATCAACATCAAAATACGCGAGACATATTGGGCCACGGCAATTTATAGATCGGGAATGAATCAAGTCGCGAGAGGAATTTTCTTGCAAGAAGCGCGTTCTGACAATATTTTGGGTAGAATTTAGACCTACTATATTGTTAGGCCGACATTAAAATCATTTGTATTAATTTGAAAAGAGAGAAAAATGTTAAATTTTTAATAAAATAAAAAAAAATCAATGATTTTTGATTTTTTTAATAAAAATCAAATTTTGCCCAACCCTGTTTGACCCCATACATTGACTACTTTTTACAGAAATTAAATATTCATATTCGTTGTCGAGATATTGGCGTGCGGAGTTGTAATGTTCTTGCCAAAGCCTCTTTCCAAGTCACTGCTACTGCACCATTTTGCACGCCATTTGAAGTGCCTCCGCTATTGCCTGCTTGGCTAATGATGACTTCCTCCTTTGTTTGAGATGATCCCATTATTCCACACTGTAATTACTTTAACTTTGGTACGACTGGCATAGAACCGACTGGTAGGATCGCCATGTAATGTTCTTGGTTCGTGGTGTAACAATGTAGTCAGGATACGATAAGAAAACGACAGTATCTAGTTCTACATAATAAATACTATATTTAATCAGTCTTCAATTCTCATATATATACAATGTTACAATGTACGAGGAACAACCTTTCAAGTAGTTGTCCTCGGTCAATTACCGTTCATGTTATCAATAATATAATACTATACATTAAACAACACATTCCTAATCTAAACATAAATGGATCAATGGCACCTCCGGCATTGACTCACTGATGGTCAATTGCCTAGTGAACTTGGTGGCACCATTTAGCCATTACAGAGTTTTAAGTGAAAAACCCTGTATATTCTCGCTCTTCTTGTAGAATTGAATGGGATGTATAAGGTATAACTAAGATGATCTGATCTGTTATAACACTTGTTATTAGTAGGTACTGCTTAATTCAAATACATTTTTGTTTCTATAAATAAGCATAAGACATGTAAAAATTTGTATGGCGTATACAGTCATAATCCCCATAGATGATTTTGCATGTTTGAATAAATTCCAAATCCAAACGATAATTCCATACATTTAAATTAACTCAAAATTAAATTTAATGTTTTTTCATTATTATATTGTCCCCCTCTCCATCTTCCATAACATACACATTTCAACCTTTTTACAACTTGGTTTATACGAAAAGACCATTCAATGCTTCTATTAACTTCCAAATATTTAACAGTCTAATTTGTTGTTAGTTATTTCTGATTCCTCGATGTTTTGCACATTGGATTGTTTAGTTTTGAAAAAATTAGTTTTATCTTTTTTTAGGATCAATCTATTTTCTGTACACCATTTAGATACATTACCAAAAAGATGTTTACTCTTTTCACCACAAGCTGATACACATTTTTGCCTCCTGTTATTAACTTTGTGTTATCAACATAGTTAATAAATATTGTGAGCTTCTAACTGAAGAAGATTTATCCGTCCTTTAACTTTTACTATTTGTCTCACTCTTTGAACAACCTATTCTTTCAACCTTTTGTATTGTCTCATCCCGCAGTTTAGGGCACCTTCGCAGGCCCGTTCGATGTAGGCGACATATGATAGACTTTTTTCATGAGTAACTGTCTTTTGTCTATCAGTATTAAGTCGTTGGAGCCACCAATTTATTTCACCTGAAATTGTAATTATTATTCAATTTAAAATTTATATTTTTAACTAATACCAATTTTTTTCTTCTAGGGAAACTAACACTTGGCCCATAACGTGGAATTCAGCAATAACCGATTATAACCAAGAATCGCATTCTTCCATATGTCCGGATATTGACAAGATAATGTTAAATAATTTACTTCAAGGAACGAATACCACCAACACTGATACATCCAACGATTTATCAGGATTATTTGCCGTTGAAGAAGATTTAGAAGGTCGCAATAATCAAAGCCTTTCTTCTACGTTGCAAATAGAGGAAAAACATAAAAACCTTTTAAATGATGCATCAATCAATGTCGAAAATACTGGTAATTCAATAATGGCTGACTTTGAGATTAGGAACGTTCCACTTGATGTTCCTGAATATTCTTCTGATAAAGATTTTATTAAACAGGGACCTAAACTAATTGTTGTGATAAAGAGGCTGAATATATCCGAAAGAAATTGAGAACTTATCACCGATAATAATCTACATCAGATTCCATGTACAGCTTCAGATGGGTAAGTATTATCTTTTGGTCTAAATCAACATATTTTGTATTTTATTTTGCTTATATAGTGTAATACCCGCCATACTACCTGTTATTATCGGATCGAGCGGCAAATCCTCGGAGAATCCTAGCAGACTCCCCTCTTTGTAGTTGGCGGTGACAAGTTGGTAATTTGCGGGGTTCGTAAAGATCTCGTCTCTCTGCCATATGCCTGACCACTTCAATTGCAAGACACTACAAGCCATTACTCACCGATCCCTGTTACTACCATAAAGGAAACACGATCTTCTTCCATCATACATTAAAATTCGTGGGAGCCACCCAAATAACCCGACACTTATTTAACTACATAAAGTTACAAATAAATTACACTATTCATTCTTAATTTAGGAAATTCACTGGTTTGCCATAAAAACGCTTACTTTCAATTCCCATTTTATCCGGCACTAAATGAGCAGAAAATATGCGTTCGAGCTCCAGACTTCCGACTTTCGCGATATATCGCGTTACTTTTATTCGGACACAGTTTCAAATATTTATTCGGGCAGCACCTCCGGTAAGACGACTTGTTAGCAGGATTTTAACTCTCCTGTTCCGATTACCTCTTTCGCTTTTATACCCCAAATATCATAATATTGGCCCCCTTATTACAACCTCTTTTCCACCCGTGAGGACAATTAACTTTTACGACGCACCCTCTCGAAATTCGTAAAATTTGGTTACGCAATATGTCGTAAGTGAGATGGCTTAATTTGTCCCAGCCGTTATTAAGCGAGAAAGACAATATTTTTATGTTCTTTTTGGGAGACTGACATAGTTTTATTACAGGTTTATGTTTATACATTTTTATAGTCTTTCTTCCGATTTCTTGTTTCTTAGCTCGTTAATTTTTATTACCTGGGGGTCTGTATCGATTCGAATGCGCGTTTTCCGAGGGGGGGATGTTTGTACTAAAATTGCCCAATCAGATTAAATTGATTCGCGTTTTATTTTTTAGAGAGGAAACTTTATGTCTTTCGTGGTTTTTCTATTTGGCAATTCCCACCCCTTATTGTTCGCGGTGGAACGGTATTGGTGGTCATTCCGCGTGACCCCAACCCTTTGTAATGAAACTGCCTCTATCCGGGGAAACAAAGGTGACGGTTTACTGTTTCTGAAAGAGGGGTCAGTAAGCTTACTCATAATTCTGGGTTGATAGTTAAGATAATTAATTAGTTCGCTCCGGTATAGTGTTTCTGTATTTAATTGCACTAAATCAAGATGAAATGCTGAAGTTATTCTTAGATTTTTTCCAGCATGTAAGTTGTTATTCTAGAAATGGGAAATTTTTAAATGTTTATTATCATATTTCTGAATTAATATTCTGGTTCAAAAATAAATTAATTTTTCAATAAATATCTAATTGTTTAAACTTTAGATTCTGCGTTTAAATTAATTTATATCCATTAGTTGCGTCTAGTTAATTACTTCTCCTTTCTTACTACCTTTTGTTAATTTAACGTATTTTATTGCATTGGCTACCGGGCCATTACAATATAGTAATACAATAAATAAAGACACAAAAATCTTACCGCACATATCTCCCTCCATTTATCACACTTTTTTTACACTGCGACATAACTTTACGGGTTACTCTTCTTAAGATGTTGATTCTGGTAAAAACTTCTCGATTTTCTAGAGGAAATAATTTATTTACCTCTTTTTTGCTTATCCTCATGAATAAAAATTTGAAGATGTAAGATCTGGTGACCTCGCCGGCCAAGCAAAAGTACCATTATTAGAAATTATTTTACAGCCCAAAGTGTCTAACAAAGTTACAATTATTTTTGCAGCTCTCTTATTTTCGGCGCTAGAAATCCGGTTCTTTTTCGTATCTACATAGCTCAACCCGTTTATTCTGAATCGTTAGTCATTTCCGCCGCGAAAACTAGGAAAAAGGTTTTTCACATTTTTACTGACTGTCAGCGTAATTATTCACCGCGACCGTAGTACGGCCAGCCGCAAGCATCGCGCAAAATCTTTGACGCTGCACGAGCGCGCGCGACGCCCTACCGACGCGGCGCGACGCCGCCGCAGCAGACTGGAGGAGACACAACTCGAAAATCAGAGAAGAGCGGTTTCGATATAAAGAGAGATACAACATAAAGACATTTCAAACCATCTGTTTTTTTTTGTTGACGGAAGTGGGGGACGAGGCTAAAAGCATAGCGGGAAATTGGGAATTCCCTCATTTTTAGAAGTATCGTTATTTCTACCAGAAAAAGCATTTAATTACATCTTTGCTGATTGTATTAAGAAAAATGAATTAAAATGCATCCTGAGGAGGGTAAAATGTCTGAAATACTAAAAATTAAATAATGAAAAATGATTTAAAAGTCTATAAAACTAACTGATATATTATCAGAATAAATAAATTGTTTTATAACAATATATAAAAATGCGCCCAAAATAACTATTTTAAAATAGTTTATACAATATAGCTATTTATGCAATAAGTTGTGAAATGAGTGTCTTTTAGGCACGCGACGTGAAAATTGTCCAACGAGGCAAAGCCGAGTTGGACAACACGTCTAGTGGCTAAGACATCGTTTCGTAACGAATTATATACAAGATTTTTTGTGAAAGCGGAGAATTTGATAAATTAAGCTTTTATTAGTATTTTTAAACATTTTGAAAAGTAGGCAGGCAATCTGTTTCTAAGGCATTGTTTATGCATTATTTAATGTCAAGTGTATTGTCAAGTTCGAACGTCGCGTTTTTTCCCGCAAAATTTTTCGAAAAAATTACTTCAAATGAGTGATATTGACGAGTCTTTGGATATTGAACAAGCTGCTGAAGCTGCGCTATCCACGTTAGGACCCGAAAAATCGAAACATTTATACGAAAAAACCTACGACAACTTTGAAACCTGGGCCAAAGAAAAACATAGTGAGAACTTTACAGAAAAGGTATTACTAGCCTATTACCTCAAGCTATCCACCACCTTAAGGCCGTCAACTTTGTGGAGCAAATCTTCGATGCTCCGCACCATGATTTATCTGAACAAAAACGTAGATATTTGCAAATCTACAAACCTTATTGCATTTTTAAAAAGGAAAGCTACCGGATATCAGCCAAAGAAATCAAAAATATTTACAAAGCTGGAAATAGAACGCTTTATAAAACAAGCTGATGATAAAGAATTCCTGTTAGCCAAAGTTGTTTTAATCGTTGGAGTATTTGGAGCATGTAGGAGGGAAGAAATCACATTTTTGAAATTAGATGCCATCAAAAATTGTCAGTCGTTTATCAGTGTCAAAATTCCGAACACAAAAACTCATGTTCCAAGAATGTTTACGATTACTGAGGGATCAATAGATGGCATCAATTTTTTAGATCTATTTCGTAAGTACGCAAAACTTCGTCCACTGAATAAGACACATCAGCGATTTTTCTTGACATATCGAAGTGGTAAATGCTGCACCCTGCCAGTTGGAATAAATACAATTGGAGGTATGCCAAAAAATATAGCAGAATTCCTTGGACTCCCCAACACCAATGAATACACTGGCCATTGCTTCCGGCGCAGCTCTGCAACAATGTTGGCAGATTCTGGAGCGGACATGACACTTTTAAAGCGTCATGGAGGTTGGCGATCAAGCTCAGTTGCCGAGAGTTATATTGAAAATTCCATTGAACAGAAAAACGAAATAGCAAAAATAATCATATGGCAGAAAGATACGACAAATACAAAATAAAAGAAGTTCACTCAAAAGCAGAAGTTAGCATTGTCAGTACTAGCAGTTTATCCATTCCGACTACTAATAATTACATTGCTCTCAAAGAAGAGAAGCTAGATGCCTCTAGAATTCAGTTCAACAGTTTACATAATTGTACATTTAACATATATAATAAATAGATATTTTCATTGATTTTAATGTTTCATTTTTACTTTTAGGCACTAGTGCCTAAAACTGTCACATTTAGACACTAGTGCCTAAAAGAGTGTCATTTCGAAATTCTAATCAATATCGAAATATGTGTATTTCGAAACGCTTTCACAAAAATAATTTATGAATGTAGTGAGGACCCTAGTTTTAGCACCGAGTGAGTTGTGCATCTTGACCTTCATCACGTATAATTTTTTAGTATTGTTCAGTAGGTATCACGATACTTCTACCAAGTTCCTAAGTTCGTGGTAGGTACCCTCACAATTAGGGGGTGGAGGGTGTCTTTTATTTTTTTTTTAAACTTTGTTTCTTTTTAAATAAGCAATTACAATTTTTAAATTATAATTTCTAAACTGTGCTTGTTATAACTCGAGGCATCGAGGGTAATTGCACAGTTACCACCGTTTTCAGTACCTAGAGTGGATTACTTAAAAACCAATTAATGTATGCCTAAGCGAAGTTTTCATTATGTTCCAAACAATCTAAGGTTATTATGCTTTTTAAACTTTCAGGAAGCCGGTTGTAACATAAAAAAAAACTTCGGATTTGTAATCAGTGACCTCAAATTAGGTTATAAGACAAGAATTAGCAAAAAATTCGCTGTATACGGTAATCCAAACAATTAAAATTTTATGTTTTGCAGGGGCAAACATATATTTCCTTACCAAACAGAACCAGAGGTTAAAGTTGAGGAGAGTGAAGCAGTAAATGGCTGCGATCAAATGTGTAATTTGAACTACACAGAGTGGAAATTGAAAAACGAAGAACTAGACATCAAGATGGATGAATCTGAAACAAACGAAAACAGGTACACTTTGCTTAAGCTTAGGTATAGGGAAAACTGTTGTATACTGGAACAGTAATTTTCTAACTGGAACCAGGGTGACCACCTTTTGTCCAATTAATAACCGGAGATTACACCCCAGTTATAAAAAATGCCCCGGAGGGGTGTCACGCCCTTTTTTTTTGGCTACTAAAACCTAGAAATTTTATGAGTTACGGCAAACAAAATACAACAAGTATAAGTAGTACAGAGGCACCACTTATGGCGAGTACCCTTTGGTCATTTATTTGTATGGTGTTAAATATTAACATGTGGTTTCATTGTCCAATCATATTTGGTGTGCATATGGGTTTGATCCATCTCGCTAGATTGGGGGAGCATGCATGGAAACAAGGGAAAAGAAATCGCAGCCTTTAAATATCTTCTAAAATTACCGCATGTTTGATGTATGCAATCTTCTTAAAGTTTTTACCAAGGAAAAATCTAAAATCATCACGATCATTTGGTAATATTCTTCATAATTATTGCTGCCTGCATTTGCTTATAGGCAAGTAAATTGCCTAATCTACTATATTTTAAAAACTAGATAATAATTAACAGCTTTTTAAAGAAAACATAACTGATGACCATTAGTGGATATGTTATGATAATAAGTTTCTACATATGGCCAGTGTAGTGGCCATTCGCAGCACCATCTAATCCACTTGTGGCCATTTAATAAGGGTTTATTTAGATGCAATAAATAATAAAGATGTGGTCAAACACTTGCAATATTAACATATAGAGCAAAAACTAGAACCCTGGATCAATTCAAGATGACTAAATGAAGATCTTATGAATGGGAGCTTGAGAAAGAAGTCTTACTTTTTACAATATGTGGTTCAATATATTAAACGAAATTTCGGAACTATAAAATGAAGAAATAAATAATAATGACAAAGAACTAGTTAGATCCCTTACGTCTTCTAATGATGAAGATAATCTGAGGGATGACCCTATAAGAGAACATGTTGAGGAAGATAGAAATGCAACCATAAATATCAATATAAAAGAGAAAATTAAAATGACCAGCCAAGTACTAGCACGAGCTTGAAAATCCCCACACAATCTTTTTCTAAAATAGTTAATGTTGAAGACCGGATATAGTCATGGCGGGACACTCGATTCCCTTGGCTTCATCAATTAATTTATTGGGCGTCAATTTGTATAGTCATATATCTTGGCATAGTCACGTTGCGGCCATTGCTAAGGCAGCCTCGCAGAAGCTTGGGATACTTTTCCGAAATAAGAACCTCTATACACCCCAACAACTTTTGAAGCTCTATAAAGCCCAAATTCGACCATAGCTGGAGGACTGTTCGCATATTTCGGGCTCTGCTCCTAAACATACCCTGAGATTGCTAGATTCCATTTAAAGGAGAGCCATTCACTTGATCGGTGACCATGATCTGACAAACAACCTGGAAAGCCTTGAACATCGAAGGCAGGTTGGCGACTTGAGTCTATTTTACAATTATTTTCATGGCAGGTGCTCAACTGAGATTTCCCACTTGATTCCACCCAGAACGGTGCTTGGTTTAAATACACGACGAGCCACTGCAGCCCACCCGTACGTGGTTCAGCTTTGTGCGTAAAAATAAGGGAATATCATGCGAGGTTTGATAATACCTGCATGATTGTGTTCTGTCTCAAGTTGACATTTAACAGGTGACTTATGGCCTAAATTATACTAGTCGGTTCAAAAGTTAGAGCTAAACAAGTAAATCGCTTGGTACCCCTTTGGGGTTTTGTATCTTCGTTAATCCAAATTAGGGTTATTTTGACCTCATCTGTATACTCCCCATAAATTAGGTGGTGCTTACCGGACACCCTGTATTTTAAAAATTAAGCATTAACAGCCAATTTCATCATATATGTGCAATAGCAACAAACATGCATGCACAAACAAATTGCTTTTTGCTAGTGTAAAAATGAAAGGTCATAAGGGGGGTTTTTACCCCCATTCGCGCCCCTCCCTGTAAATGCGCTCTTGAAATTAACCTCTTTAAATTTTTCGCACATATTTGGAGACGGCCTGTATTATACAGGGTGGTCTGTAATGAATACGCCATAGAGTAACCACCGATTCTACGCATGAAAATAATAGGTTTCAGCTAAACATGCCTTAGTAAAATGTTGGTCGTTAAGGAGATACAGGGTGTTAAAGTTTCTATTTCTAAATTAATTTTCTTTTCATATCTCGAGTGGTTTTTGAGATAAAAACATGAAAATTTGTAATTGGGAGCTTTTCAGGGCAAGTAACACGAAACTATCCCTCTTTTTCACATAACTTGTAGAGGGCGCTAGTTACACCCTACACGCCTACTACATCACGCCCAAAATTTTTTGCGCGTAACTTTATTGTAGTCTGATTAAAATTTATAATAAAATGATAATTTCTAAAGAAAAAAGGTATACTTCATTAATTTTGTTAATACAATCCGTTTCAATAGATGTTTTTTAAGTGTCTCTAAGAATATCCATCACCACTCTGATATTGTGAGCAATTCTTTTGCTGGAATAATTTGCGTTTGAAACAGTTCTAGTTAGATTTTCTTCGAAATTGAGGAGCCCAATCAAATGGTTGTCTTAAACAAAAATTTAAAGTTTATTCATTCGTGAGACTAGTAATCTGAGGATTTATTCCAAATTACTTGTAATGCCACAACTCACATTGGATCCAAATCTTGTTTTTAAACGCCTGTCTCCTAAATTATGCAAATTGTCTATACTTCAGTAGTAGTAATGGTTATGCACAGGTGTTGGGAAGGGAGTAAAAGTTTCGGTACGATAACGACGGGCGTTGAAGGGGGGAAATTATAGGTTTGATGGTATGAAAACGGAAAATTCTGGCCCCCAAATCATAGCTGTTCATCTAGAAAAATGGTACACGATTCTTGAAATTTTTCCGATTTATAAATATAATATAAAAAATAATTTATTTATAAATTGCGTATTTCAAAGAGGCGTCATGTATATATATATATATCTACGTATCTTACTGCTGTTCCAGAATCGTTTTTAAATGAGCACTATCACGCACCCTCAGGGCCCTATCACCATCTCTTTTTCGAATGAGAACACAATTATTCGCGCACCACACATACTTGTATCCATTTTCTCTACATTTCCTTGATTCTTTTAGGAGTAGGTAGATGTCCCTGTCAAGTTCCTCATTCACGTAGATCCTCTGGGCTTTATCGTCAACACCACATATAGTTGTATCCAAGTTACCCCTCTGCTTCTTCTTCCCAAGAATGTTTACAGCCATGTCATTATTCTTAAAAGACACTCTGGCACCTGTGATTTTGTCATTTAACTTAATTATACCAACATTTTCTATGTGTTCCCCCAGGAAATCTTCACTTATGTAGGAAAGCACCTTGGAGGTTTTTTCTTTCACCACTTTTTCGTCATCCGTGGTTTCGAAAGCACCATTTACGATAATTTTTTTATTTCCATTGCCACCAGACTCCAGTTTGGATACTCTACGTTGCAAATGGTTTACTTCCGACCTGAGATTGGAATTTTCGGTCTTTAACTCCGACATCATGTCCCCCATAACCTTACTAGCCTGCTTTTGTTCCTCAAAAATAGTATTAATGAAATCCATAGAGTGTTTCATGACTGAAACCTCTTCTTTCAGACTACCAATTTCATTTTTTAATTCCAGTATAAGGGAGCGCAATGATCCGATATCGTCGTGATTTCCCATCAATGATGATCTTCTCCCTTGTGAAACGGTGTGCCCTTGTTGTAAGGAGGGATGCTCATCTTCCACGGGCGATAAGGATTTCCTTCTGCATATACAGCATGTCCAAGCTTTATTTTGCTCACAGAGTAATCTAACTTCCAGCTCATTAAGTTTAGCGCAATCTGGGTGGTGCCATTTATTGCATAAATTGCATTGTATTCTGTAAACAGTCTTCGAAATATTCTTGTTGCACGCACCGCAGATGAGATTATTCTTGGCTCGCTTCATAACAATAAAAGTCCGGTACTGCACGTTGCTAATTTCGCTATCGGAGGTCAATAGCTTGGAATTATGCGAAACAAAAAATAACAACAATAACAAGACATCTATTCAAACACCTTAGGTTTTTTGCTTCCACAAATGCGAATGTTATCTTTGTGCAAATCAGGTAGGTATACACTTTTGCCTATAGGAATTTAGGAATGTTAACAGTTTATTGCACAGATTATCCAATTTTCCTTGTTTCACTACGTTTTCTGCTTTTATTTCCGAGTACAGCGTGATCTCGTTCTTACTTCACACGAAAACGCGATAAAAAACGGCTCATTTAAACCAATTAAAACTTGAAATTTCGCGAGCAGCACATCGTGTTCAAACACAATACTATATATAATTAAATTATTACGTGTAAGTTTACTACACCAATCCAGAAATCTCATTCGAAATCCCAAAATCATACTGAAATCTATAAAATCCCTACCGAGATCGTCGAAACCCCCATAATTCCACCGTAATCCTTTCGAGACTTCGCCGAAATCACAATGGAGTGTTGAAGTGTGTACAATACCTATAATACTACGTGCTGATGTGCGGAAAACGAGGCGGAACGGAAATCCGCCGTTTTTAGCGCACTGGCCGAAAATGGTAGCGTAAAGTAAACAGCTTTTAACGGTCAGGTTCAAATTCAAACTCAGCAGCCCACCCGGACGTAGTTCAGCTTAATCTCCCTCGAACAACACTGTGTGTTATAGTCCTGTGCCTGATCATAAAAACAAAGCTATACCCCAACTTTTATTTGGTATACTAGTTTTCACAAACTTCATAAACAAAATCACAATTGTTTTGATTATACTTAGATTAAACACTCAACATAATTTTGTATAAAAAAAAACGAATCCAGAAAAAAAGTTAAATTGACAAAAAGTTGATGTTCCGCAAAAAGTTAAACAAAACTTAAATACGGCCGACCGTTGGCCAATCATATTGCAGTATAAGTTACGTTCCGCCACGTTTTCTCCACATCAGGACGATTAAACATTTACAAGTAGTGATTTTACAGTAAAGGTGTATAACAATAGATAAGTTACTAAGTCATATGTAGGATGTAGGTACTAAATGTTTATCAGTAATAGGTAAGTAGGAATTTACTTAATTTATAAAACCATAAGATTCACTTTTTAACGTTGCTTTGTAATTTTATTGATTTAGTTGGCATTAAAGACATTTATTATTAATAGAAATAAAGGTCTGTCTATACCACCAAATAACTTTATTTGCCCCTCTAGGGTAGAAAACAAGGGTTATAAAAATACATAAAATGACGATGAATTAAATTAAATTTCTTAATGCATGTGTTGTACTAGTTTCGACTTTAGAGAAAGTCATCCTCAGCAACTAACCATTTAAGAGATTTTTATATGAAAAGAAGTTAAAACAGTTAGGGGAGCAGAGAGGTGATTCAATAATACAATACAATATAATGCAGATTATGCAACCTTTGGAATCGACAGGAGTTTAGTATAAGAACGATGTATCTCCATGTGAAGGTAGGGGTTGATTTATACGCAAGTAGAATTAAGGACCTTAATCATAGTCGAGTGATTTAAGCAATGTTGAAGTCAAAACGTGTTGAAAAAGAAGAATTGTAACATATCAATTCATTCTCTTTTCAGTGAAACTAAGTTAGCGAGGGGGCATGCTTAATGTTATGGTGGATTGAATATTTGTTAATGAAATTAAATGAACTTATTATTCTAAAAAAGGGGGGTTGTCAAAATGAGACTATGTCATTTCAAATAAAATGGGAATGCATCAAGTGGTCACTATTCACTTGTTAAAAATAAAATAAAAATAAAATTAAATTAAAATTATTAGGACATTAGATTGTTGACTTTTTGTTTTTCATTTTGTTGCCAGGTGAAGAAATTAATTTAATTGGAATATAAACCTGGCAAAAGCAAGCAAAAAAGCAACGGAAAAAGGGCGATGTGCATGGCCACCTGTCTTCTTAGTCGCGGTTTCCGCGAATCAATGCTCGTAAATTATTTTAAATACTTTAGAGGCGTCAGAAAATTAAAATTTTTTGTTCGCACTAAAATTACAAAATGCCATTTAATAAAAAAAATGCTGAATGACCCTATTAAAATTTTTGAAGGCTACTCACATGGTTTTAAACAGCAGGGAAATTTATTCAAGTCCAGTGGTGATCGTGATATTTCAGTAAATGAAATGTGTAATGATGAATCACATGCAGATGTTCTCGACAAATTTTAAAAAGATGTGGATAGATGAAAGCCTTAATATACGTGAATATACTTGTAAAATATCCCGTTAAAAGAGCATTAAGCACTTTGTTGAACAACTAGAAAAACAGGGCTATTGTTAACTTTATGAAGAAAATTTTATACAAAAAATTCAGGTTTCCAAGAAATCGAGATGAAGATGTTGTGTCAAAAGAAACTATTAGGTATTCTTAAACTTCCCCTGTCTTTTAAATCTGCTTTAACCAAAAGAGTAGCTATGCAATGTCCCTTTGACTTTAAACTATTTATTTGTTTAAAAAATATAAAAAGACCAGTGTCCCAGTATACCTATCTCCCACTAAACAACGTGGGGTGGTTGCATACTGAAAAAAAGCTCAGAATATGGTCTAAAGCGAGGGGCGTCTTACTCGTAAAAAAACGTACATGTATTTCGGAAATCCTAGTGATTTCGGCATTTCTGGAAGGATTTCGGGATTTCTGGAGCGATTTCGGCACTTTTGTAAGGATTTCGGAATTGCATATATGCATTGTTTGAAAAAATAATTATGAAAAGCGGAGTGAAAAGCTCGCGGAAGAACTGAAAAATTAGCTCAAAAACTATTAACTCGCAAAAGTTTAACTCAGGTCGGATAGGTCAAAAATTCTATGCGTAGAATATTGTTTTTATACATTTTTCATCCCACAAAAAGTAGAAAATTAATCATTCATTTCACAAGCTGACTCTTGTTCAGGCGCGGATACAGGGGGGAGGGGCAATTGGTGCAATTGCCCCCCCCCCCCCTGAGCATTGATCAAGTGTTAAAACCTATCTAATATGGCTGCCCTATTTCTACTATTTTTGGCTAAAATTTTCCCCTGCGGCGCTGTGACTTTTCGCTATTGTTTTCCCCAAATTTATTAGCGAGGGGGAGGGGAGGGTAAGGGAGGGGGATGGGGAAAATTAGTCCAATTGATGAGAAGATTTGGGAGTGGTTCAAAAAAAGTATTTAATGCCCCCCCCCCCCTCCTGAGCGAAAAGCTGGATCCGCGCCTGCTCTTGTTTAAATAATTAAAATACATTAAGATACTCCTTAACCTCAAAACAAAGTGTTAAATATTTGCATACAAAACTCGATACAAATTTATAACATGCAAACTAGGTACACATTTTACATAAACTTAAAAAAACAAATTCAGAGTTAAGGATCATAGATGTTTACTGAACCGGGGATTCCCCAAAAACTCGTAGGATCACGCCATCGCGAAGCATGCGCCGTCGCCAAGGACAGTACAACGCGAGGGCCTTTTTTATAGATTATAAATTAACTAAATTCCTACTTATTACTGAGAAATCGCGAATCAGGGTACATGTATGAATGCATATTTCAGTTTGTTCCACTTTATAATGTCTTACGGAATTTTAATCTGGGGTCATTCTCCACAGGCACAAAAAATATTTTCTTTTCAAAGATAATCAGTCCGTATTATCACACACATGCCTTTTCGTGCTGATGTAAGATTAAATTTTGTGGAACTAAAAATATTAACATTTCCATCTTTATTTATATATAGATGTCTGTTGTGGATTAGACAGAACTTGGACTGTTTTCAAAGTCATAGTGATATGCTGCCCATTTAATACCAGAATTTTCTTGTCTAAGTAAGAGTAGATTTTCTATGAATTACTATGCTCCTAAATTTTACAACAGGATTCCAATGGCCTGGAAGAGTTTGTCTGCGCGAGATTTCCAGGTAAAACTTTTAATTGAAAAATCTTTTTACTCCATTGAAGAATTTATTAATTGAATGTAATATCATGATTTATCTCCTTGTGTGCTTGTGTACATCAATGTATTTTTATTTTTAAATTATTTTAATTGTATTTTCAAATCGTGACATGTGAAATTTTTATGTAACTCTAAGCATATGTTTGTCATTTACTTTAGATACCTACCTACTTGAACGTATTATCACAAAATTGTAAACTATATACAATTTTGTGGTATTATTGACGTGTGTGAAATCTATTTTGATTATTGGCATTAAATAAATATCTATCTATCTATCACAGGAAAATCGAACCAAGTGGCAACGTTGCGCAAAAAAAACTTTTCAAGGAGCCATTTTTATTATAACGACACTGTGATTTCGGCGACATCTTCAATGGATTTCGGCTAATATGTGTATTTCGACGAAATCGGTAAGGATTTCGCGATTTCGGCTCCAATCTTGGGATTTCGAAGAGATTTCGTAAGGGATTTCGGGATGTCGGGGGATTTCGGAGGATTTAACGAGGAAACGTACACGTATTGTTGGCTGACTGTATAAAAGCCGACAAAAATAAATCAAGTTTTATTACTGTTATGTTATGAATGAATATGATACTCAACTAAATGAGCGACTAAATTCTCAATATCTAGATTTGTTTATTTTATACAAAACAAAGACAGTTAAGATTATAAGCTTTTGCTCGATAGAAATATTAGGAACTTCACTTTTAAAGTAGATACCTTCCGAGTGCGTTCTTTGATAAAAGGAAATATAAAAATATTAATTAACATATAACAAGGGTATTATTTCTTCTACCCCATACCCACTAATAGGTTATGGGCCCAGGTTACGCAATTTTAACTTTAGAAAATAAGTGACTTAATTAAAAACCTTTGTTTGTAGTGTTATAAAATATTTGTTGTTAAAAATAAGTGAAAAATCAAAAGTGACTTTAAAAGACGCAAAAATGGATAATATCAGTGGCAAACGAAACATTAAACCATTTGATGGTGAAAAATATAGTGTGTGGAAATTTAGACTAAGAGCGCTATTATCTGAACTAGACGTGCTAACTGTAATAGACAGAGAAGTGCCTGAACCTTTAACAGACGAGTGGCAAAAAGCGGAACGGGTCGCGAAAAGCGTAATCGTTGCAATTCTCTCGGACGCGTATTTGGGTTTTGCGAAAGCCGAAACCACCGCAAAAGAAGTATTACAAAGTTTGGATGCCATTTATGAAAGGAAAAGTTTAGCTTCACAATTAGCTTTAAGAAAAAGACTATTAAGTTTAAAACTACAGGGGGATACCTCCTTAACACAACACTTTACTGTATTTGACGACATAATAAGTGAGCAATTGGCTGCAGGAGCTAAACTTGAAGAAACAGACAAAGTTTCACATTTGTTGTTGACACTTCCAAATTCATATGATGGTGTGATAACAGCAATAGAAACACTATCGGAAGATAATTTAAGTGTGGCATTTGTAAAAACGCGATTATTGGATCATGAGGTTAAACTTTTAAGTGAAGGTCGTGACACAAGTGGTAAAGTACTTTTTAATTAGAAGAAATCAAATGGCGAAAATAATAACAAAACTCAATCAATTACCAAGACAAAACATCAAAAATTTACAAAATTCCACAAAAATAATAACTTCAAAATAAATAAGAGAGAACTTAAATGTCACCAGTGTGGAAGAAAAGGTCATTTTAAACGGGATTGTTATTACTATAAAAAGACACAAGAAAATAAATTTGCCCAAAGAAAAAGAACAGTTCAAACTGTTCAGATAGATGGTGAAAGTAGTAACAATTCAAGCTTTGCGTTTATGCTTGGAAATCAATATCGAAAGCAAGAATGTAATAACAAAATCACATTCATTTTGGATTCCGGAGCCTCCGACCACATAATCAACAGAAGTGATTTAAGCAAACATTTTTCTGCACTTCAAACTCCAATACAAATCTCTGTGGCGAAGAATGGTCAGTTCATAACTGTATCAAAGAAGGGTTCACTGGAAGTTACCACCAATTTGGGGATCCAAGGAACTTTGGAAGAAGTTCTCTACTGCCCCGATGTCCCCTACAACTTACTCTCAGTTTCAAAGATGCAAGCTGCCGAAATGACAGTGATTTTCAACGAGTCAGGCGTTGAAATCTATAAAAGTGGTAAGATGGTAATGAAAGGTAAGCCATCAAACACTTTATTTTCAATCAATTTTAATGTAAATAATAAAACATTAAACTATAATTCGAATTCTTTAAATTTAGTTAAAACAAATTATGAGATATGGCATCAGCGATTAGGGCATACCAGTAAAAATAAGTTTATAGACTTGAAAAATAAGCAAATGATTGTTGATGTCAATCTTATAGATCATATTACGCCTAGTGAAAGTTTATGTGAGGCTTGCATTAATGGTAAACAAACACGGTTACCCTTTAATAAACAAAAAGATAAAGATTATGTAAAAAGGCCGCTATTTATAGTACATTCCGATGTTTGTGGACCTATAACTCCATCAACAGTTAATGATAAAAATTATTTTGTTTTATTTGTAGACCAGTATACTCATTACTGTGCAACATATTTAATTAAAAATAAATCAGATGTCTTTTCAGTTTTTAGGGATTTTGTTGCCAAAAGTGAGTCTCATTTTAACTTAAAACTGGTACACTTATATTGCGATAATGGTGGAGATTATTTGTCTAATGAGATTAAACTTTATTGTACAGAGAAGGGCATAAGTTATCATTTGACAGTTCCACGAACCCCACAGTTAAATGGTGTGTCAGAACGTATGGTTAGGACCATAACTGAAAAAGCTCGTACGATGGTAAACGGTGCTAATCTCAATAAAGAATTTTGGGGGGAGGCAGTGTTAACTGCTACTTATTTAATAAATTTAACTCCAACTAAGGCTCTAAATCAGAATAAAACACCATATGAAATGTGGCATAGTAAAAGGCCGCAAATAAAATACCTTAAAGTTTTTGTCGCAACGGTGTATATGCTTGATAAAACTAGTAAAGCAAAATTTGATGAAAAATCATGGAAAGGTATACTAGTAGGTTATCTGCCAAACGGTTATAAAGTATGGGACGTGGAATCGCAAAAGTTCGTTGCAGTGAGAGATGTAATTATAGATGAGACTGATTATTTAAAATCCAGGCCTGTAGCTAAGCCTGAAGGGGTTAATTTTCAAAAACCTCAATATGAAACTGATCTTTCTGACTTGTCAAAATCAGTGATTCAGTCTTCAAACTCTGAAAGTAAAAATGCAACTCATTCAAATAAGGTTTCATTTCAAGATAGACAAAGTATTAAGCGCGCCGCCCCTGATCTAAGAAAGAGCGAGAGAATTAAAAATTTATCGCCTATTTCTTATAATGAGGATAGTATTCCTGACTATTTATTATGTGCTCAATCTATTATTTGTAGTGTCCCAAATTCTTATCAAGAAATTCAAACTAGGGATAATAGGGTAGAATGGGAGCGTGCTGTAAATGACGAATTAAACTCTTTGTTAACGAATAATACTTGGACATTAGTAGAAAGACCAAATAATAAAAACATAGTTGGTTGTAAATGGGTGTTTGCTCTAAAAAACGATGAATATGGAAACCCAATAAAATGCAAGGCTAGACTAGTAGCAAAAGGTTTTAGCCAAAAATATATGATTGATTATAACGAAACGTTCGCCCCAGTAGCTAGAATATCTAGTTTTCGATTTATTATTGCTTTTGCAAATCAATACAATTTATTAATTCATCATATGGATGTAAAAACTGCTTTTCGTAACGGTAAATTAAAAGAGGAAATTTATATGAAAATTCCTGAAGGAGTTAAAAGTACTGAAAATCAGGTCTGTAAGTTAAATAAAGCCTTGTACGGTTTAAAACAGGCAGCAAGGTGTTGGTTTGAAGAATTTGAGAAAGCTCTTACAGAAAAGGGTTTTAAAAACTCACCTGTAGACAGATGTATTTATATTTTAGATAGAGGCGATATAACCAAAAATATTTATGTAGTTCTTTATGTAGATGATCTTGTAATAATAACAGCTAATATTGAAACAATGAATAGTTTCAAAAATTACGTAATGGAGAAATTTTTAATGGTAGACTTAAAAGAAATTAAATTATTTCTAGGAATTAAAATAATACGTGAAAATACCCAAATCAGTTTAGATCAAAGTGCATACATAAAAACAATTTAAAAAAATTTAAAATGTCCGATAGTAAACCTGTCAAAAATCCTCTTGAAAGTAAATTAGACTATAAAGCTTTAAATTTAGAAGAAAATTTTAATGCCCCTTGCCGAAATGCTATCGGTTGTCTAATGTATTTAATGATATGTACGCGACCTGATTTAAGTATAGCTGTAAATATTCTAAGTAGGTTCATGAATAAGAGTAACCAAGAGCTATGGAAATGTATTAAAAGGGTATTACGTTATTTAAAAGGGTCAACAGAAATTAAATTAATCTACAAACGGCAAAATTATGATGAGCTTCTTATAGGTTTCGTTGATTCTGATTGGGGAAGTTCTGAAGGAAGTGATAGAAAAAGTACAACAGGATATATATTTCAACTATTTGAAAATTGTACTATATGTTGGAATACAAAACGACAAGTCTCAGTTGCAGTTTCTTCGACGGAAGCAGAATATATGGCTTTATTCGAAGCTGTAAAGGAGGCTTTGTGGTTAAAATCTTTAGCAACCAGTATTAATATTCAAATTTTAAAGCCAATTATTATTTATGAGGATAATAGTGGTTGTATAAGTAATGCAAATAATCCAACTAGTCATAAAAGGTCAAAACACATAGATATCAAATATCACGTATCACGTATATTTCGATTATTTCTTTATACGCGTATTCAGCTCGACTCTTACAGATATTTAGTTTTTACTAGTTTTAAAATGTGCTGTATTAGTGAGTTTTACAAGTATACGTTCGCTTAAAAGTGTAGTTTCAGATGAGTGCACCAAAAATTAAATATTACTCCTCAATTATGCAGAAAAGGCCAAAAACCTCAATTATAATAAAATATTTAAGAAAACAAAACTTGCATAAAAAAGAAATCCTTATCATTGAACATTGAAATTTAAATGTTTTACTTTATTCTTATTGTGGGTGTACATTCTTTTTTTTTCTTTGAGAGGTTTTTGACCCAATAAAATAAACACAGATCCGGACTTATTTTGATTTATTGCCTGGCTAAAATGTCTTCTGAATGCTTACAATGCCAAATGCAATGCATTTTTAAGAGCAGACCTAAGGAGGATGAATTGTTTGGGGCAGCTTGTGATTCCTGCAAGAAAATCGTTTGTAAAAAATGTGCGGGAATTACTACAACAGAAGCACATGCTGTAGCCCTAACTCAAAGAACTATCCTATTTTATTGTCCAGGTTGTAGGGACCTTGTGATGGATAAACGAACAACAAACAAACTAATTGAATCACTGGATAAGTACAAGAATGTTTGTAAAAAAAGGACATTCATATTGAAAGGCTGCAAAGTAGTTGCGATAACGTAAAGAAGGACTTGCAGGATGAAATTGATCAGTTAACGTGCGATAATAGAGACAAAACGGCACATATCACCAGGCTCAGGAAAATGACACAGGATTTTGAAGATAGTGCTCTTAGTGAGGAAAAGGATCCTTTGGACAAAATAAAAAAACAGAACGATGATCTTGCGAAATTAAACAAAGACTTAGCTAACATGTTGGATAATAACAATGAACTTAGCCAGCAGATAAAATCACTTCAGAACAAAATTAATAATTTGGAAAGTGAAGTGTTCGACCTTAATAATATTAGAATCGACTTTTTAACAACCATTGAAACTTTAGAAAAAGAAAACGAACTAAATGCACGTGACTTAAAGAAATTTAAACTTGACTGCTTTTCATTGAGAGAGCAACTTGATACTTGTAGGATAAATAAGGTGCACAGGAATCTGTGTGATAATGGTACCCAGACCCAGTGTGAGCTGAATCGTTTTGATATTGGTCAGGTAGCTGGAAAGATTTTGCGCGCCGTTGTCAGTAAAGAAAGTAAGGTAACAAAGGTTTTGATATTGTCAGATGAACAGGGCAATAATTTGGGTTATATCTTGAGACAGCAGTTGTTGAGGTCTGCTAAGAATTTTAATAGTTATGATAATTTTAAGGTTGAACATATTATAAAACCAGGCGCTAGTTTTAACAACGTAATTAATAATGTAGAAGAACTGTCACGAGATTTTTCGCGCGACGACTTTATTATAGTGATGGCAGGATCTAACGATTTCTATAATAGATCCCCACCAGCGAAATCTATTTTAGAAATGCTTAAAAGTTGTTCTCATACAAATCTGGTCTTTTTGTCGGTTCCATATGTGTTTTCCTGTGATATTGATTTAAATATATTTGGATTTAATAAGAAACTGTACAGTATAGTCGATAGAGTAAACGCTGTATCTGATAATGATGTTTATTTTGTCGACTGTAACTCATTGAATGGTATAAAAATTAGCAGTAAATCTATTTGTAAATCGCTAGGGGATATTGTTTTGTCTTGTGTACCTCAGAAAAAAAATCTTATCTTTATAAAAACACAGAATATTTTTGAAGTGACTCCTGATAACTCTTATAAGGCGCAAAGTCCCTGTAATACTGGGCCTGCACCTGTGGTGGTCACTGTAGACAATTCTGTGTACGCCCACAGCCCCAGAGAAAAAGCCGTACATCATGTCATTTGTGAGGGGCCTGCCAACACTAATGAAGAAGATAATGAAAGTGATGACAATGTTTTTTTATAGTGTCGCATCCAGGTGAGGAGGCTACCCCTGAACATGGTGTTAGGAGTGAGCCCAAGCCCAGCTTATCTTTGATATTGCTGAATATTCAATCAATACGAAATAAATGTGATGATCTGTTTATATTTTTAGAATGTAGTAATTTTCCCGATATGGTCCTGATTACTGAGCATTGGCTAAGGCCGGACGAATGTTTCTATGTTCAGGATTATACTCCTATCACGGTGTTCTGTAGGGGAAATTCTTTACATGGCGGCACTTTAATTTTAGTTAAAAAATCTTCCTATTTTAATAACTGTTTTATACCTATTGATAAGTTCAACTTTTTACTGGAAGAGGGCACATTTGAATTCTCTTTGTGTTTTTGCAGGCAAAATAAGCTTTATATACTGTGTATTTACCGGTCACCCTCGGCGGAAGTCAGGGAATTCTTGACTCGGCTTGATGTCATTTTGTCTCAACTACCATCATGCTCTAAAGTAATTTTGTCTGGGGACCTGAACATAAATTTTATTGACAAACAGTCTATGAATACGGTTCTGCTTACGAATTTATTTGTATCTTACGGGTTATGTATGCATGTTAACTCACCGACTCGTATAACCGAAACTTCGGCTACTCTAATTGATTACTTCTGCTCAAACTTTAATAACGTTTCATGTTCAATTTTAAATTCGGGTCTCTCCGATCATGAGGCGGTGAGTTGTACTTTTGACAATGTTTTATCCGGGTTAGGGCCTGCTCGTCGTCGCGGTAGAATTTATGATAGGGCTAGCTTTGACAGATTCAATCACTTGTGTCTTGGTGTCAATTGGCTTGGTATAGGGCGGTCTCCGGAGCCCGTTGCTGCATTTCATGCTGTTGTGCTTGACGTTTTCGAGAGATCCTTCCCTTTGAGGTGGATTAAATCAGGACCCCGGAAGCGAAAGCCCTGGCTAACAAGGGGACTCAGACTGTCAGCAGCTAATCTTCGCTCCCTTAACGACATAAAGAAATTCTGCAAAACTGATGGTTTCATATCTTACTGTAATAGGTATCGAAGCATATACCGCAGAGTTGTCGACTCTGCAAAAACGCTATATTATAGTCACAGGCTCACAAGCGCTAGAAATAAGCAAAAGGAAAGCTGGTCTATTATAAATGAACTATGTAATAGGTCTGGCCAGGGCAATGTTCAGGTCGGGGTTGATCCGAACGATCTAAATGCATTTTATTGTAACATTGCTGCCAATTTGGCCCAGAATCTGCCAATGGCTACTGATCCTCTCTCCTTTCTAAATGATCTTTTCGTGCATGGCTCATTTTACTTTTTCCCCACTCAGGTGCACGAAATCAAAGAAGCATTAAAAAGCATAAAAAATAAAAAATCCTGTGGGGATGATGGAATCTCCGCAGAAGTCCTTCAACGATTACCGGACTGCGCTCTGGATGCCTTGGCTGCTGCTATCGATGACTCTTGGTCCCGGGGTGTTTTTCCACCATGCCTTAAATCAGCAATAGTCATCCCCTTGCACAAGGGAGGCGATCTGGACGAGCCGGCTAATTTTCGACCCATATCCCTGCTTCCTACTCTCTCCAAATTAATCGAAAAAGTTGTAAAAGTTAAAATTTCGAACTACCTTGAACTCCAAAAACTAATAACACCAAGGCAATTTGGATTTCAAAACTCAAAGGGTACACACGACGCCATCTTTGGTTTTCTGGAGGGAGTTTACCACTACCTCAATCGAGGGGAGGCGGCGGCAGCAGTGTTCTGTGACCTGTCGAAGGCATTTGACTGCGTGGATCACGGGATACTGCTGTCTAAGCTTGAAACGTATGGTTTTCGGGGCTCGTCTTTGGCATGATTTTCCTCTTACCTCGAGTGTCGTAATCAGTCGGTGATTGTTTCTGGTGTGCGTTCGACGTCATTGAAGGTTGTGAGTGGGGTGCCGCAGGGTTCAGTTTTGGGTCCTCTTCTTTTTTTAATCTATGCCAACGATCTAATTCGAGTCGAGATTTCGGGCGAATTCACGATGTTTGCTGATGACACCTCTATTGTATGGCATAGTAAAGCATCTGAACAACTTAAGGAAACTATTTCCAGAGACCTGATAAAGATCAAGCAATGGTGTGATGCTAATCGCCTTTCATTTAACATTGCCAAAACGAACATTGTAGGGTTTAAGTGCGATATACATGGGTTGCGCTTAGAGGACGAGCCTCTTCAAGTTAATACGGCATCAAAATTTCTGGGAGTGATAATTGATAGTGAACTTCGATTTGAAGATCACATTTTGGGTCTGAGCAAAAAGCTTTCCTCAGCTTGCTTTGCCATCAGAAAGACACGCTTAGAGCTCGGCCTGGAGATGGCACGAACAGTCTACTTTGCACTCTTTGAGTCACACCTCAGGTATGGGATTCCATTTTGGGGTGTGTGCACCCAACATTTGCCAAATATTTTATTTATTTTACAGAAGAAGGCTGTTCGTTTCATCTCTAATGTTGACCAACGAGAATCTTGCCGACCCCTTTTCTCCTCCCAGAGGATTCTAACTCTTCCGTGTTTGTTTTGGAAACGGCTTCGCTAATTTATAAGAATTATAACAACATCCAACGTCCTGCCCCTCAGCGTGTCACTCGACGGGCTTTGGACCTGCCCTTGCCGATACCTACCAGGACACTAATTAAAAAATCACTTATTTATGAAGGCAAAAAAATTTTTAATCACTTGCCGATTCAAGTAAGGAACAAAAACACCTTGAAGTCTTTTAGAAGATCTGTTAAGGCATTGCTTGCCGGAAAGGCCTACTATAACTTAACCGAATTTTATTCTGATCCACTTAGTTGATAATGATTAATTGTATTTTATGAATGGAGTTATTTGTTATATATATATATATATATATTCCGAGCTGTGAACCCAATGTTTTTGTGTTATTTTTAAATTGTTATAATTATTACTTTTAAATGCATAATAATATGTCTTTTTATTTTTATTTTTGTGTTTGGTGTGTTTTGTTGCAGTATTCTAAATATAAGTAACGGAACAGACCAATTGTTTTAGTTTTAGACTGCTTTGTCAATGAATTGCTCTTTCGGACAATAAAGCATTTTTGACTTTGACTTTGACATTTTTCTAGAGAACAAGTTGAGAAAAATGTAATTAAAATAATTTATGTTCCCACAGGTAACCAAATAGCTGATATGCTGACGAAGCCATTGGCGTCTTCTAAATTTTTGGAACTACGTTTAAAACTAGGTTTAGAGTAAGGTTAATGGTCTGATTAGGTTTTCCTGGGTTTTCCTAATCCTAGCAACAAATGTTGGACCATATTGTCTATTTTCTCCCAGGGTGTACAAGGAAGGTATTAGATGAAGTGAAAGTTGTTATTTAAGCAATTTTGTAATAATGTTACTTACAATGCTTAGAATAAAGTTTTTGATTAATTTTTGAGGGGGCGTGTTGGCTGACTGTATAAAAGCCGACAAAAATAAATCAAGTTTTATTACTGTTATGTTATGAATGAATATGATACTCAACTAAATGAGCGACTAAATTCTCAATATCTAGATTTGTTTATTTTATACAAAACAAAGACAGTTAAGATTATAAGCTTTTGCTCGATAGAAATATTAGGAACTTCACTTTTAAAGTAGATACCTTCCGAGTGCGTTCTTTGATAAAAGGAAATATAAAAATATTAATTAACATATAACAAGGGTATTATTTCTTCTACCCACTAATACGTATTTCTGGAGTGAGACGCCCCTCGGTCTAAAGTGAGTCACGCAATTATTTTCCCTTATTGTGTAGAATTTGTAAATATTATTCTAGTTATTAATTAACAAGCCTACTTAAAACACTAACAACAATTCAGAATAGACAAAAAAAATTAAACAAACTTTTTGAACCAATTAGAAAATTATTGTCCCAGTATACAACGGCTTCACCTATACCTACCTAAGCTTAAGCAAAGTAAGTACCTGTTTTCGTTTGTTTCAGATTCGTCCATCTTGATGTCTAGTTCTTCATTTTTCAATTTCCAGTCTGCATAGTTCAAATTATACATTTCATCGTATCCATTTACTTCTTCACTCTTTTCAACTTTAACCTCTGGTTCTGTTTGGTCAGCAAATATTTGTCTGCCCCTGCAAAACATAAAATGGTAATTGTTTGGATTACAGTACAGAGAATTTTTTGCTAATTTTTTTTATAGCCTAATTTGCGATTTATTTTTTTTAAATGTTACAACTGACTTCCTGAAGGCTTAAAAAGCATACATACGTAGCTTTAAATTGTTTGTTATAGAATCAAAACTTTACTTAGGCATACCGATAAATTAATTAGTTTGTAAGCAGTCCACTTTACTGAACATGATGATAACAACTGTGCAATTACTCTCATGATCAGTTAGGTACCTATATTAAACGCAAGTTTTCAAAAAAAAATTAAAAGACCCCTAATTATAAGGGTACCTACCACGAACTTAGAAACTAGTAAGTAGGTAAGTAAGTACCGAGGTAAGTACCTACTTTCAAAAATAAAGCACAAATCAATAAAATTCTGAGATCAGCAAACTTACCTCAGTTGCTCGGTTTCCTCATTGTCACTATTCTCAGTTTTAATTTTTTGTCCTTCTTGCCTAAAAAACACTTTTTCTGTTGAATCGCTGCATGGATAATTTTTTTTCTCCTCCAAATCACACATGTTCATAAACAAATTAATTCAGGAGTAACGTGAACTTATTGGTTAATCACAGACGGTAAAAAACATCAATAGTGAAAATCAGAGAACAATAAGCGATAATCGTGTTTTATTTTTTGACAAAAAGCCTCTTGCTTTTCAGCATCCAGTCAAACAAAAATTTGTTGTGGTATTTAAAATAATTAAAGTTAGGTTATTTTATAGTTTTCTTGTTTGTCATTCTAGCATCAGTGCATCAGAGCAAACAGCTAGCTTAGCGCGGACCCAGATAAAACCTAATGCTGGTTTGCGCCATTGCATTTAAGAAAGACTTAAAGGTGAGGCAGTTTTAAATTTAATTTTCATTTGCACAACATTTTGTCATTATCATAAACATTAGATTCGCATCTTATTTTCTAATTCCGAATTTCTAGTTTTAGGGATAGTACCTAAAAAGTGTGTAGAAAAGTTTTTTTTTCTACACATGCCGCTAAAATAGTATATTACGTTACAAGACCGGAAAGTACTATTTTACAGGACGAAGCAGGCAATTTCCAGGGCGAGCCGCCAGGCGAGTCCTGGAAGCCTGCGAGTCCTGTAAACGTACTTTCCGGTTGTGTAACGTACAATATTTTTTTTTAAATCGACGCAAGACCAGTGGCGTACAAGAAAATTTAGATAATGGCTTACTACATTAATATAGTTTTAAACAGATTGAAAACTCTATAGTCAGGAATTTTTTTTATTTATAATAGTTATAATAAATATTATTTGATAATAGGTACTTAATAAATAATTAAAATTAGAATTATTCTAATAATTAATAATATCTATTTTTGAACTGTTATGTTAAAAGTACAATTTTGTACGTTATTAAATTGTAGACTTGATGGAAAATTTTTTGATACATCCCTGGACTTATGCGGCAACAAATCGTGAGTAGCTCTAGCAGCCGCTTCAGTTATTTCAAGAGGAATTTCACCTTCATCCACATTCATTTCCATAATATAATCTAACTTTTAACTTTTAAACACAATTTTTAATAAGCAGTATCAAATTTGACAGTTCGTTGCCATGAAACGCCATGAAAGAAACAATCAAGTCAAAGCCTACTTATTATGGGTTTGGTTCGTTTTCTCAAATATTGATCGGAATGTAAAAAAAGGGCCCGGTAAAGTAAAAAGAGGTCCCGGTAAAGTACTTTACCGGTCCCTCTTTTATGACTTTCTGGTCTAGACCGATAAAATGACATTTTCCGGTTAAAAAATTGAGTAGAAAGTGGTTGCTTTCCGGTCGATTTAAAAAAAAATGCTTTAAAAATGCCAGGCAAGTGATAATAATTCTTTCAAAAATTTGATTTATCGAGTATGCCGAGATGTGAAAATAATGCAAGTTTAGAAAGTTCTAGAGCAACTAAAATACTATGACTATTTAAGTGTACATTTTTGACTCAATTATTAAAGATGGCAACAAGAAGATTCGAGAAGGACCGATAACTCCGGAGTTATCGGAGAAACGCATATTGTTCGGGTCAAAAGTAATGCCGTTAATCTAATTTCTAGAATGTTTGGAAGCTCTTGTTTGTTTATTTAATCCTAAAAGACATGCGGCAATGCTTTTAGGATTATTATAAACACTCAATTTTAAATTGCACTGTAGTGACTCAATTGCCACGAGATGTAACTGGCGTCATGCTATGGTGGCTATTCTCGGGTCATGGTTTTCGACCATAAGAACAAAAGAAACTGCGTTATACAGGGTGTCTCACGATGACCATCCATTAGAATATTTCGGAAAGTAATGCGATTTGAATCCTGCAAATGTTAATTTTGGGGTTTAAAGAGACGCTCTCTTCAGGGGAAATAACGGCGACCCTGTGCGAGTTCCGGTTATGCCGGAAGATGTCTCAAACTTGCTTATTTTAAAAGGAACACCCTATATATTATACCTTTTTTGTGTTCCTTTTTTTATTACCAATAACTTTTATTATAAATATTTTTACCCTACTCTATCCGTTCCTGAGATAAAAATTATTTTCCTCAAATTTTGACTTTTAACAGGGTATCACCTAAAATTGAATATCTCTTCAAAGATAAAAGAGAGAAACCCGAAATTTAGGTTGTGGCATTAGATAATATGATGCTACATATTGTACTGTCGGAAGATAAAATTTTATATACAAGGAAGTGGAAAAGTAACAATTTTTGATCTTTATCAAAAAATTAACAAAACTTCATTTTTTTAAATACGATGCTATGTTGCTAGTTCATTGAATGGATAGGCGATAACATTTCCTATCTATCCATATATGGTATCCCTATACCTAACTAGTATAGTTTTAAACCTTATTTACGATTTTTCGCAAAATTTCCAGTTTTATTGATTTTTGGCAAGAAGGCCATGATAAACAAAAAAATAATACGTATCTAAACAGACGCGTGTCTTTGTCAGTTGCAACTATTTATTTATCGACGTTTTGATACCGAGTTTATTCCAGAGAAATATTGTTGACAAATGGAAAATAATACGTATATAAATGCTGACATATTAAATTTATTTTTTATTCATATACAGAATCATAAGTCGAGAGAGTTTTCAACGAAAGGTATCCGAATTTAACACTAATGACCAGAACAAAATTTAGAAACATTTTGAAAAATCATCTTAATTATGGATCGATTAATGCAGAAAGAATTTTACGCAGGCCAATAACGTCAAATGAAGATAACATCATCAATGTGTTGGCCTATTTTCATGTTTATCCCGAAGCCTCTACTCGTGCGGCCGAATATGATTTAGGAGTTTCGCGACCTTCTGTTCAAAGAATTTTAGCAGACCATGGCATGCATCCCAATAAGTTCAACCTTTTTCATTCTCTTCAACCCGGGGACGCACCACAAGGTGAAGCGTTATGTGAAATGATTTTAGCAAGAACACAGGAAGATCCAGCATTTTTATGTAAAATTATATGGACAGACGAGTCAAAGTTCACAAAAGAAGGTATTTTTAATAGACATAATTCTCATTTCTAAGGCACTGAAAATCCTCATGTCATTCAAGAAAGAAATTTTCAGAATAAATTTAGTGTAATAAATGTATTTGCTTTAATTATGCATGATCAAGTAAGCTATCATATTTATATGGGAGTGTTGAATAGCTAAAGATGCATGGCCATTTTGCAAACAGTTGTGACAGACTTAGGATAGAAGAGATTGTTGGTATCAACTGGATGGCGCTCCGCCACATTGCGGAAATGTGGTTAGCCAGAAATTGTATGAGATGTTTAAAGACATATGGCTTAGGACCGTGGAATTGGCCACCAAGGAGTCCAGACCTAACATCATTAGATCTCTATCTTTGGGGAACACTAAAGCAGAGTTTACTCTACTCCCATCGATTCAATGGAAGAACTAGTAGCCCAAATAAGAAGAGCCTTCGATCAACTTGATCCAGCTGAAATAGCAAGCGCTTCTACAGAAGCCGTTATGTCTAAGAATCAAAAGTGTTTAAGAATCAATGGGGGTCATATTGAACATTTAGATTAAATTATTTACATATGACTGTAAATAGTAATAAGCTCACTACCTGAACTACTCCCCGTCTATGTAAGTTCGACGTTACGCACGGATATCGAAGGGGCGGGCTTAAAAAAGACCGATGCGCGGCTTCATGCGTAATTTCTTATTCTTGCGTAATATGCTATTTACAACACTTATTACGTAATACACCATTTTGAGACTAGTGTTATAATTACTTACTTCGTTTATCATGGCCTTCTTGCCAAAAATCAATAAAGCTGTAAATTTTGCGAAAAATCGTTCAAAACTATACTAGTTAGGTGTAGGGATACCATATATGGATAGATAGGAAATGTTATCGCCTATCCATTCAATGAACTAACAACATAGCATCGTATTTAAAAAAATGAAGTTTTGTTAATTGTTGACAAAGATTAAAAACTGTTACTTTTCCATTTCCCTGTATAAAGTAAAGTATATTTATTTGTTCCATCAGAATGCCCTAGGGCATATAGAACATGTCCATACAGAGTTCAAAATATTTAATATTTAATATTATACACTTTAAGACAATAAAATATAGATAAAAATATAGATAAAATTTAAATTAAGAAAAAAATTTTAGAACAATTTTAAATAACATCAATATCAGAATTTACATCACAAATTATCAGTACTACATCATAAATCATCCCGTTCTCATTAGGGTTGCAGCATATCATACATAGCCTGCTATCATTAGGATTAGGACGAACAAGAAAGCAAACAATACATTGAAGATCAAGTCTATCACTCAAACAATATTAATCAAAACTGCAGTCTGAGAAAAATTCGATCAAAGAATAAGGACAGGTGTTTATTAAATGTTTTTTTATGAAGCTGAGAAATTCGGGCTTTGACAAGCTTCTTACTCCCAAAGGAATTTTGTTCCAAATTTTCATCATATGGTATTGTGACTATTTCTCTGCACGAAACTGAATCTTGTCCTATCCAAGAGCAGATCTTGCTTATTTTTCGTATTGTATTTATGTGAACGTTTGCTTTTTTCAAACAAACAGATATTCTCAAAGACTAACTTGGCTGCTTCATACACGTAGGTACATACCTGTTATCGTCATCAAACTATTTTGCTTAAAAAGAGGCCTACAGCTCACCCGAGAATGTACTTTAAACATAGTTCGTAAACACCTTATCTGCAAAACAAGTATGTACTCTTCCAGTATCTACCGAATTTCCCCAAAAAATAATACCGTACCTAATCTTTGAGGCCACACAGGAATGATAAAAAGTAAGAGCCGCCCTCAAACCCACATTCTCCATGACAATTCTAAGCGCGTAACAATATTTAGCGAGGCTGCTGCTTAGGTTTTCGATGTGTGACTTCCAATCAAGACGTTCATCTATTTCCATGCCCAAAAACGCAACAGATTTGCTAACTTTCATCTCCACTCCATCCACATCCACTCTCGTCAGATTACCCCTTCTCACTCCAAAATTCAGTATCTGAGTCTTATCAACATTTAAGAGCATGTTATGTGAGGAAAACCATGAGTTGAGTGTGCGAATGGCCTCACTTACCTTACCAACCACCACCTCCTGACTTTTTTCACTAAGTAGCAGTAAAGTATCATCGGCGTACATAACAAGATCTTCCTGAACAACGTCTGGTAATTCATTGGTATACAAGATGTAAAGAAGTGGACCCAAGATTGATCCTTGGGGTACGCCTTTCCTTATCACTAGGTATTTAGATACTATAACATTTTCCTCATCATCCCACCCGATTACACACTGACTTCGCCTGAATAAGTAAGATTTTATTAAGTCACTAGCAATACCCCTCATTCCATACATTCAAGCTTGTTGATAAGAACAGCATGATCCACACAGTCAAATGCCTTCGAAAGATCAAGACATACAGTTACCGTACTGTTCCCCTTGTTCATGGACTCTAAGATTTTTGTTATGGCTTTATATACTGCCATGATTGTTGATTTTCCCCTTCGAAATCCGTATTGACAGTGTGTCACAATGCTATTTCCATCCAAGAAGGATACTAATCTTTCATAAATCAACCGCTCAAAAATCTTACTAATATTTGGTAACAATGATATTGGCCTATAATTTTTTTATTTCACTTTTACTTCCCTTGTTTTTATACAGAGGTTTTACTTGAGCAATCTTCAGATCGTCCGGGAATACACCAGAGGAAAAACAGAAATTCACAACATGCATCAAAGGTAATGCGACCAAATCCGCCACCTCCTTCAGTAATACAATTGGAATCTCATCATGACCCACAGACTTCTTGTTTTTTAAACTTTTTATAAATTCATACACCTCTCTCTCACTCACAGGCTGTAAAAATATTGATTTCCTACATGAGACTATTTTTGAAATATCTACTAAGGTTTTACTAACATCTGGACACACATTTATAAAAAAATTGTTTATGTCATCGAGTCTTTTACTGTTCGGGCGTTCCTCAAAATTGTTGAAAATGTTTTCCCTGACTTGAGACTTCCCTGTGGCGGTTCTGATTAATGACCATGTAGTTTTTGCCCTGTTGTGCGAATTTTTGATGATATTCTCATGAAACAATCTTTTAGCCCTATTAATTATTTTATTTAATATCCCACTGTGTCTTTTATAATATTCTCTTGTTACCTGCCCCGTAGACATTTGTCGATAAAGAACTCTTTTCGTGTTGCATGAAATTCTAATGCCATCTGTTATCGACGACTTCTTTTTGTTTCTTTTGACCTGAGTTTTTTTAGTACGAAATAACCCTATTCATAACCTCAATTATTTTGTTCCTGAAAATCTTATAAGCTTCATTTACATTGTATTAATGTTCGTTGTGGTGAACATTAGTCGCAGGTTCTAGTTGAAAAGTTTAAGAAAAAGACTGAAGGGTTTTTCGTACTATCTATTACGACTATCCATTACACACTTGTCTAACCAACCATGATACCCTAAATCGTTCTACTCGTTGTGCTTAGCAATTAACCTACTTAAACTTAAAACAATAAAAAATGATGATACACGTAACAATTAGTCAATCACCTTACGAAGTAGGTAAAAGCTGTGTTGTACACTTTCGAAATGTCTATGTGTGTTACCAATGATGAAATAATAAATATAGATATACTGAGGATATTACACCTTCCCCCAAAAGAGAAAAAAAATGGGGTAACATTTTTTTTTCTAGTACTAAAACTATATTTTAAGGTTAATGATAATTCTAATTTTAATCAAAATACTTTTTTACCCTATTTTTATGAATTTCCACAATTTTTTCTTTAATTTTTATTACTAAATTTTGATCTTTATCTTCTAATACTAGATATGGACCAGTGAATAATGGTTCCATTTTACTTTTCCTACCTTCATTTTCGATAAGAACCCTATCTCCTATATTATAATTTATATTTTTACAATTTGTTTTATCGTATTCATGTTTCCGTTTAGTTTTTGATGATATCAAATTATTTCTTGCGTCATTCCACGCTGTTTGTAGTCGAAATTTAAGTTCTGTTGGATAATCATCAAAATTATATACAGGGTCGACTTGCTTTGCAACGTCGGAAGGAATATGGGCGGCTTTCCCAAAAACAAGTTCATGGGGGGTATACCGTGTTGATGAATGTACCGTATTATTATATGCAAAACACCAATACGGAACCCAAGAACTCCAATTATTACTAGTTCCTTTAGATAATTGCATACGCAGATACGCACCTAAGTGCTTATGCGTATTTTCAAGTGCACCCAAAGTTTGATGATGGTATGCTGTGGAATTTAGGTGCTTAATTTCTAGTAATTTACAACATTCCTTAAACGTGTTACATAACCATTCGGTACCTTGATCTGTTACGCACGATTCAGGAATACCGTACCGTAAGATAAAGTTATTTATAAACGACTCCGCTACCGTTGAAGCTTCTTTGTCACGTATCGGATATGCTTCTACAAACTTTGTAAGTTCGCATTGAAGTGTTAGAATGTAACGATTATCATTAATATCAACTGGAATAGGACCTACTAAGTCGAGAAACACTTTTTGGAAAGCTGAGTTAGCTGTTGTAGTTATTGTCATAGGCTGTTTGTTAGGATTAGAATGCTTAAATCTTTGACAATCGTCGCACCTTTTAACAAAGTCTACAACGTCTTTTCTCATGCCTAGCCAGAAGTAGTATCTTTTCATATTATTATACATACGATTTGTACCTGCATGTCCTCCAGTTGGTAATGTATGAAAGTCGTTTAACACTAACTGTCGTAGTTCTTTGTCATCTATTCTTTGTTTATCTTTAAGCACAGAAATTTTTATTTTCATTTTTAATACTTCAGTTTTATTTTCTCGCAATTTGTTTAAAAATTTTATACTGTCATCATTTTTTAAAATTATCAGTTCTGAAACATTATATTTTTCGCATAATTTATCCAGTACCCCCAACGACTTACCTAAGTCTGACGCTGATCGGAATTTCTGGTTAAAATAAATTATACGTGAGCTCATATCATATAATAAATTCTTGTAGACAGTGTCGACGTCATTATATTTAATTAATTTATTAGATTTTAGCGCTAAAAATTGTTTTTCAAGTATTGGTCGTAGCTCTACTGCGTGAGCGTTAGGACATTTTAATAATTCCACTGCAACAGGGTGATCAGGCCTATCTTTTGTGGATTTACTATTGCTCGAACCCTCATTTTTTTCTTGCATATAATTTCTTGCTCGGGCGCGTGTGATAACATTAATACCTTTATTCACTCTTACATTCATTTCTTTTAGCTCGCTTGCATCTAATCTAACACGCGACAATGCATCTGCGGTTACATTCTCGGAACCTTTAACGTATTGTATAGTAAAATCGTATTCCTCTAAAACTAACCTAAACTTGGTAAGTCTACTCGACGGATTGACCATGTTAAATAGGTATATCAAGGGACGATGATCGGAAAGGATAATAAATTTTTTACCAAACAAATATGGTCTAAAATGTTTACATGCCCAGACAATTGCCAGTAGTTCTTTTTCTATAGTGCAATAATTTGTCTCTGCTTTATTTAAAGTTCTTGACGCGAACGCAATAGGTTTATCATTCGAATTAGATAGGACAGCACCTAGGGCATATCCACTTGCATCTGTTCTAAGGATAAATTGGCTATTTCCTGAAAAATTTGGATACTGCAATAATGGTGGGCTTATAAGCGCGTTAGTAGATAGTGTGTCACTAACTCGTGGAATTGGGAGGAGCTAATTTGCATAGGGGCCGCCCCCTTGCCCCTAAAGCCCCGCCCCCTTTTCCCCAAGGCCCCGCCCCTTACCCCCTACAGGTACAATTTGTTATGGGGGTGGAAGGAGCTAATTTGCATAGGGGCCGCCCTCTTCCTAAGGGTCCCCCGCCCCTTCCCCCCTATAGGTACCGCCTCCAAATGGCGCTAGAGCCTATAGGCAACCAATGCTGTGGGATCTTAGGTACTGCCTTGTGGCGTTTTAAATTCTAACGCCATTAATTTTATTAATTTGTCTATTTTTGAAGTACTTTGCTTCTCTAGCCACCTCGTACTACGAAGGTATAGATGGGATGATGAGTACCATGTTGCCAGGCGGTAGCGAATTAGCTAGTCCTTTTTTTGATAAGGCTCGACCGTGAGAAGTGGAGTTGAGAGGTCGCATTCAGCGGCCTGAATTCCTTGTCATTCCGGTGCTATTCTAAGTACCCCAAATTTTCTACAGTACTACAGAATGTAATTTTTTAAGTATTCCGAGTGCCTTTCTAGTACCTCCTGTTTTATTATCTAGGGGATAAGTCCCAAAATGTGTAAATTCGTTGGTTGGTGAATTCCCTCAAATTAGAGGTAAGCAAAAGAAATTGTCTTTTTGGGTTTTCAGAACGTTTTGGTTATTTAATTGTTATTTACAGGGAGTGGCCATGGGGCTTAACCCTTGATTTTATACCTAAGTTCATACATTCTTCCATACCGGGAAGACCGTGTCGTTTTCTGCGATTTTCTTGGGCCACGCCGTCCAACTGTTCCTAAGAGAAATGGGTGACGGTCCGAGGATCCAGTGACTCTACCTACCACCTAGATTCAGCAGTTTGGGGCTAAGTCAGTACCACCAAGAGTCCTGTGAATTCCACTGGATGTTCCGGTTTAACCATGGACCTAAGGCCAGTTTGTTCTTTTTTATTAATTCTCCTTATTGCATAATTTTAAACAATAACATTTAGAAATTCAAGTTGCGTAACAGTTAATAATTCAAGTATAAATCTTTCTCTTTACTTTTCTTTGTAAGCAAGTATTCTGAGTAATTTTACAGTTTTACATTTTCCATATTCGGCACGGGTAACCTATAGGCAATTTTCTGTATATATAAGTGTACATAGCAGAGGGGTGAATCTTTGGCCAAAGACAAGGTTTATGTATATATTACGGTACATCGAAATTTTTAAGCTTTAATGCATTAAATGATTATTTTCAGAATATTACCAGAATCCGAGCATTCTCAACATAATTTTATCATTGTAATACTTCCAACTCAAATTTTACTTTAAGTACCATTTCCAGTACACAGTACAAACCAAAAATTTGGTGCTTTAAACTATATTTGTTTAGTGGTAACTATACCAGGTTATACTTTGTTTATTAAATTGATTGAAGCTTACCTCAGTATTTTATTCTATTTTTTTTTGAGTACTTTTAACTTATAAATCAGAGCTTTACTTCTCAGTTCCGAAGCTCTAAGATCATGAAATCTAATTGAAACTGAGTGGCGCCCTTAAAAGGATAAGCATCCCTTGCCTGCGACCATCTGTTAAACCGACGTAGAGCTGCCGTTTGCACTTGAGCACTTTTTGAGGAAAATCTTATTTTCCACAAAAAGATAGCTACAAAAAAAAATAGCGCCCATTGGCGTGGGGCAGGATTGCTTATGCTTTTACTTTTCTTTCTATGTACTGAGATAAGTTTCAAAAGAAAAAACAGTCACTCACCATTTTTGCCTACCTACTGTCATAAATTCAATTAAATACCTGGTCAGCGCGTCGCGACGCCTAAATCAATCCTCGGCTCGCGTAGACCATTTTTTTACTGCATACCTTTACCAAAAAAAAAGGCTATTGTTAAGATTTCGATGTTTAGTGCGATATCAAAACGAGTTTAAATATACCTTTATAGAAGAAATATTTTATGATTTACGAGACACATTTTCGAATACTATTAATGCAATGCTAAGCAAATTAATTTTTTTTGTTGGTTAACTTAACATTATTTTACCTAAGCCATTTTTGGGTTCATACCGTCTGTATTATCTTATACCTTGCATAGAGGATATTTTTTAAGAATATTATACCGGGTGTCCGAATAATATTAATCAATTTTTATGAAAGGTTTTATAAGGACTTAATTATTTAATTATAAATTTTTGCAAAACTTTTTAATTTTCTTCATAAGAAAAATAATAATAAAAAAAAAGATGGCGGTTTTTGATAGGTTTCAAATCAATCATTTATTGGATTATGAACTCGTTTATGAATTAAATATTAGGGCTGTTTACACAGATCGTAGTGTAGCCGAGAAAAGGAAAATTTTATCTAGACTTTTAAAAAAAGAAATTAGTACACCTGGGAGTCAAATTTGTATGGAATCGTATTTGCCAGATTTTGGACGCCAACAAGTTGAAATAAATCGAAGTATTGCCTCTATAGAAAATATTATTTCTGAGTTTGAAGGAAATTCTTCTGATAGTACTTACCTTCGCGTAAAATCGCGACTAGCTCATTTAGGCGGCCGTACTAAAAGAATAATTATTCCCGAGGATGCAAGTGATGACGTCATTAAATTTAGAAATGAATCGTTTGCAACTTGTCTTAAATTGGAATCGGATTTAGATGACAAAGTTTCGGAAGAAACCTCTGCTGCAAATTCAAATTTAATTAATCTTAACCAAAATTCTCCGCCAATAGTTAACGTTAATCCTGTGATTACGTGTACAGCAAATAAACAGCCAATATCTTCGTGGGGAATTAAATTTAATGGTGACGCAAAAAGTGTTTTTTATTTTTTGGAAAGAGTTTCCGATTTTGCTCAGGCCCGTGATATTTCAGAAAGTGAATTATTTAATTCTGCTGTTGAATTGTTTGTCGGCGATGCGTTTATTTGGTATCGTAGCATTAAATCAGTTGTTAGCGATTGGTCTTCACTAGTTTTTCGTTTAAAAAAAGATTTTTTACCTCCTTGTGCAGATGATGATGTCTGGGAGCAGATTAGACAGAGAAAGCAGAAAAGAAATGAATCAGTAACTATCTTTATCGCTTATTTAGAAAATTTATTTTGTCGTTTATCTACGCCTCCTGCGGAGATAACTAAGGTTAAGTATATTCGTAAAAATTTATTTCCGGAATATATATCTCAACTTGCCTTACATTCCATTGACACTGTCAATGAGTTATCTATTTTGTGCAAAAGATTGGAGGAAGCTTCTAGGGCTACTTCTAAAAAATTACCTCAATTATTTTATTTGTCTGATCGTGATCAACCGAGTGGTTCACGACCGCGTGACACTCGGGATTTCAATAAAAATCGTAAAAATAATTATTTTCGAGATACTTCCAATAATGACAAGACTTTGAAGAAGTCTGAAAGTATTGAAAATTCTGTGGTTGATTCAGTCAACAAAGATTTTCAAACAGTACCTAAGAGTAAGATAATTTGCTTCAATTGTCGTTTACCTAATCATACTTATAATTCCTGTAAAGAAAAAAGAAACATTTTTTGTTACCGCTGTGGTGAACAAAATGTTAAAATTAATTCTTGTAAAAATTGTTCAAAAAACTAAAAGAATCGTCAGGCACTGCCCGTGGTCCGTACCCTGATGAAAAACAAACCACGCGCCCTTATTTTAATAACGAAGAGTGGAATAAATGGCTTATTTATATTTCTAATTTTTACAAATCACCGATCTTGAATAATGAAATTTTACCTCTGTTGACTGAAAAAGTTAATGACAACAGACCATATATCTCGGTTCGTCTGTATGACCAAACCATCACAGTTTTATTAGACTCTGGAGCTAACTCTTCTATTGTTGGATCAAACGGAATAAAAATTTTAAAGAAATTAAAAATAAAAATTCATTCGGTTAAAAGTAGTAATGTTTGTACTGCAGACGGTACTCAGCAGAAAGTAGTTGGCATTGCCGATTTACCTATTTTTATTGACGACTGTTGTCAAATTATTAAAGTTTTAATTGTTCCTTCCGTCACACATTCGTTTATTTTTGGTATTGATTTTGCAAAGCAGTTTAAGTTAGTAATGGACTTTAAAAATAATAGCTGGTTCATTCATAATTCTGAAACTAAAATTAGTACTACTACTCCAGAGTTAAATAAAAAATTTCATATTCCTAAACTTTACACTTTAGATGATTTATCATCTATTCAAAAAGTAGAAGCTCAAAAAATTTTAGATTCCTTTAAGGAAATTGATAGTAAAGACAAGCTGGGAAGAACAACAAAAATTAAGCTCACTATAGACACTGGTGATAACCCACCCTTTAAAAAGAAACCTTATTTATCTTCTCCATATATGCAAGAAATTTTAAACAAAGAGTTAGACTCAATGATTGAGTTAGGTGTCGTAGAAGAATCTAAAAGTCCTTGGTGCTCTCCCACATTATTGGTAAAAAAATCTAACGGTGAGTATAGATTTTGTTTTGATGGACGTTTTTTGAATAGTTTAACTAAGCATGATAGATTCCCTTTACCTCACGTGGATCGTATTTTGAATAACTTGCGTAATGCTAAATTTATATCGTCCATCGACTTGCGCAAAGCATTTTGGCAAATTCCTTTGGATGACGCCTCGAAGGAAAAAACAGCTTTCTCTATAATTGGTCGAGGACATTTTCAGTTTACAGTGGTTCCTTTTGGTTTGTGTAATTCTGCGCAGACGCAGCAGCGTTTGGTCGATTCAATTTTTGGCGCTAAATTTGAGCCGTACATATTTTCTTATCTAGATGACATCTTACTTTGTTCTCCTACTTGGGAACACCATGTCAATTTACTTGCTACTGCAAAAAATTTACTAAAGGAAGCAGGCCTTACTGTTAACCTTAAAAAATGTCAATTTTTTAAAACCACCTTAAAATATTTAGGTTTCATTGTCGGAAATAATTCCTTAGCTACTGACCCTTGCAAGGTCGATTGTATGTTAAATTATCCTCGCCCTCGTACTTCAACAGAAGTAAAACGTTTTATAGGAATGTGTTCATGGTACCGCAGATTTATTAAGGATTTCTCTTCACTTGTAAGCCCTTTAAATGCTCTTCTAAAAGGCAAAAAGAAAAAAGAAGTTATTATTTGGAACGACGAGGCCGAAGCCGCGTTTGTATCTATTAAACAAAAATTGGTAAGTGCCCCTATATTGGCCCAACCAGATTTTACTCAAAAATTTTATGTTCAATCAGACGCTTCCGACGTTGGTATCGGTGGTATGCTAACACAGTTTATAGACGGAGAAGAAAAAGTCATAGCTTATGCAAGCCGCTCTCTGTCTAGAGCAGAAAGAAATTATTCGGTAACCGAACGGGAATGTTTGGCAGTTATATTCTGCATTGACAAATTTAGACCTTGGGTGGAAGGTACGCCTTTTACCGTAATTACCGATCACTTTAGTTTGCTCTGGCTTAATAATCTGAAAACTCCTTCTGGTAAACTAAGTCGTTGGCTGCTCAGATTACGGCAGCACACCTTTGATTTACAACATAGGAAAGGTACATAGGAAAGGTTCTATGCATATAGTTCCAGATGCATTAAGTCGCATACCTTATTCTCTTCAAGATGGCTTGGATGGTCCATCTACCTCCAAGACATTACCTACACAAGTATCTTCCCTATCCATTGATTTGGTTAATCTTGATCATTGGTACATCTCTCTTCGCGATAACATTCGTAAAAGTCCTGAAAAGTATCCTCAGTGGCGTATTGCAGGCGACTCTGTACAAAAATTTATTCCTTGCCGTACCTCCTATGCTTTTAATAAGCATGAGTGGAAACTCCTGGTTCCCAAATCTCAACGGGCTAAAGTCATTGAAGATAGTCATAATCTTCCTACCAGTGGACATTTTGGTTTTCGTAAAACTTTGTTCCGAGTACAAGAAATGTATTATTGGCCACAGATGAGAACAGACATCTTGAAGTTTATCCGTAAATGTTTGATGTGCGGAGCACAGAAGCATTCAAACCTGCCTAAGATTGGTACTATGGGAAGAGAAAAAATAGTTAAATTACCTGGTCAGATTATTTCTTTGGATTTTGTTGGTCCTTTCCCGCGCTCGAAAAGAGGCAATAAATGGTTGTTAGTTGCCGCTGACTGGTTTTCGAAATATACCTTTGTTTTTCCTCTTAAAGACTCTAGGTCTAATCTTATCGTAGATCTTCTGGAAAACCAGATTTTTCTCCTATTTGGAGTTCCTCAAATTCTTATCTGCGATAATGCACCAAATTTTTCTGGTCATAACCTTAAAAAACTTTGTGATAGATATCAGGTCAGACAGTGGTTCACTCCTTTTTACTCACCACAATGTAACTTTGTAGAGAGAAACAATAAAACGGTCACTACTGCAATCCGGTGCTATATTGAAAATCATGACGATTGGGATCTACATATGGCGGAAATTAGACAAGCTATTAATACAGCGGTTCACGAAGTTACTGGTTTCCCCCCTTCTTATTTAATGTTTGGGCGACATATCCCTTTATCTGGTGATTATTATAATAACCCCCCTGAAGATCAATCGTCTGAAATTTTACCTGGTGATAGGAATACCTACGCCGAAAGTTTAGTTGAGTTTCAAAAATTGTTTGTAGAAATACGTCAAAAATTGCATTCTGCGTATGAGAGGAATTCCAAATCCTATAATCTCCGGAAACGGGATGTAAGTTTTACTGTGAATGAAAAAGTTTGGCGTCCGAACAAAGTGTTGTCGAATGCTGCGGACAAATTCTCTGCGAAACTCAGTCCTAAACACATCTTGTCGATTGTCTCTAAAAAGTTGTCGGCATTAGTCTATGAATTAAAGAATCTCGATGGTTCTAAGGCAGGCAAATGGCATGTTAAGGACTTGTTACCTTATCGGGGATCTTCCGCTGATTCAGACGAGGAGGACCGATCTTAAAATACCTGCCTACCTACTAAATACTCGAGTAGTATTTTGTGTGATAAAGGACCTACCTTGTCATACTTATTTACCTTACCTCTCAATTACTTATTTTACCTTTGATCTACTTACCTTACCTTATATTATATTTAACTACCTTAACTATAGATTGCCTACCTTACTTAGGGGCAAATTATCCTATTTACCTTTTTGTTAAATACCTTTAGCTAGATATACTTGTCTTAACTTCTCTCATAGACATGTATCTAAGGCAACGCTTTGCCAAGAGGATCTTCATTTATCTCACTGTTCCTTAGGTGATACAACGTCAAGTTTGGGTCAGTTAGACTGATGCACGAGGGCCTTGCCGCAACTTCAGATCTAATGAACCTTACCTTATACCTTGTCTTTATTTTTCAATTATCAGTCCTACTTTTCGCTATTCTAGTAAAGTAGTTTGGTTTTGTTACCGTGAGAAGGCTTGAAACTAGATAGTTACGTATTTTTAAATGGAATTATTTGGCTTCTCATAACTGATAATAATTGTAAAACAATAAGTAAATGTCTCCACAGTCTTATTGGTTGTATATAATTAGATGTATATAGTTTTAAACTTGTAGGATTATCTCTTTCCAAATACCTCTTTCTTGTAAATTAATTTCTACCATCCATCAGTTGTCAGATTTGAGTGGACCTACCGATTTAGTGACCTTACCCAATTTGTGACCTACCAATAGTGACCTCCCTTGGGGACGACTGATACGCGATAGTTATCACGACTGAAATTTTGACAACACTATCTTTATATGCCTACTTTATAGGTTTAATGGTTATAGCGATGAGATGGATAGTCTTGGTTCAGAAAAATTAAGCCTACGTCGTAGCCTATAATTTTTTTTGGAGAGAGGCAATGTGGCGTTTTAAATTCTAACGCCATTAATTTTATTAATTTGTCTATTTTTGAAGTACTTTGCTTCTCTAGCCACCTCGTACTACGAAGGTATAGATGGGATGATGAGTACCATGTTGCCAGGCGGTAGCGAATTAGCTAGTCCTTTTTTTGATAAGGCTCGACCGTGAGAAGTGGAGTTGAGAGGTCGCATTCAGCGGCCTGAATTCCTTGTCATTCCGGTGCTATTCTAAGTACCCCAAATTTTCTACAGTACTACAGAATGTAATTTTTTAAGTATTCCGAGTGCCTTTCTAGTACCTCCTGTTTTATTATCTAGGGGATAAGTCCCAAAATGTGTAAATTCGTTGGTTGGTGAATTCCCTCAAATTAGAGGTAAGCAAAAGAAATTGTCTTTTTGGGTTTTCAGAACGTTTTGGTTATTTAATTGTTATTTACAGGGAGTGGCCATGGGGCTTAACCCTTGATTTTATACCTAAGTTCATACATTCTTCCATACCGGGAAGACCGTGTCGTTTTCTGCGATTTTCTTGGGCCACGCCGTCCAACTGTTCCTAAGAGAAATGGGTGACGGTCCGAGGATCCAGTGACTCTACCTACCACCTAGATTCAGCAGTTTGGGGCTAAGTCAGTACCACCAAGAGTCCTGTGAATTCCACTGGATGTTCCGGTTTAACCATGGACCTAAGGCCAGTTTGTTCTTTTTTATTAATTCTCCTTATTGCATAATTTTAAACAATAACATTTAGAAATTCAAGTTGCGTAACAGTTAATAATTCAAGTATAAATCTTTCTCTTTACTTTTCTTTGTAAGCAAGTATTCTGAGTAATTTTACAGTTTTACATTTTCCATATTCGGCACGGGTAACCTATAGGCAATTTTCTGTATATATAAGTGTACATAGCAGAGGGGTGAATCTTTGGCCAAAGACAAGGTTTATGTATATATTACGGTACATCGAAATTTTTAAGCTTTAATGCATTAAATGATTATTTTCAGAATATTACCAGAATCCGAGCATTCTCAACATAATTTTATCATTGTAATACTTCCAACTCAAATTTTACTTTAAGTACCATTTCCAGTACACAGTACAAACCAAAAATTTGGTGCTTTAAACTATATTTGTTTAGTGGTAACTATACCAGGTTATACTTTGTTTATTAAATTGATTGAAGCTTACCTCAGTATTTTATTCTATTTTTTTTTGAGTACTTTTAACTTATAAATCAGAGCTTTACTTCTCAGTTCCGAAGCTCTAAGATCATGAAATCTAATTGAAACTGAGTGGCGCCCTTAAAAGGATAAGCATCCCTTGCCTGCGACCATCTGTTAAACCGACGTAGAGCTGCCGTTTGCACTTGAGCACTTTTTGAGGAAAATCTTATTTTCCACAAAAAGATAGCTACAGCCTCCAAAATGGTGTTAGAGCCTATAGACAACCAAGGCTGTGAGATCTAACCAGAATAATACACCCCTAAATCCCACCCCCCTAGCCTATAGGTACTGATACCAAAATGGCGTAGAGCCTATAGACTGCTGATGCTGTAAAAGCTAATCAGAATGATACCGTCCTAAACACCAATTGGCACTACATCCCCGCATTGACGGGTGCTTAGACCACTAAGAATACCTTTGTGACGTTAAAGTCCTTACATTGGTTCAAATTCGGCCCTCCCCACCCCCCAGAATGTATGGCTCTACTTTGCCTTCAAAATGGCGTTAGAGCTTATAGACTACTGATGCTGTAAAAGCTAATCTGAATGATACCGCCCTAAACCCCGCCCCACTTACTCTCTCTCTGTAACCAATCGATAATGCGTGTATCCACTACCACTTTAAACCTTCAAGCTCACCCCTCCTAGAGCCTGCTACTTGACGGCCGCTTAGACCACTAAGAATACCTTGTGACGTTACAGTCTTTACATTGGTTCAAACTCTAACCCAGAATGTCTGACTGGTCGTCTAAAAACCAATACCTTGTGTCGTTAGACCACCCCCGATTCACCCCTGCGCGAGAAAAACGTTACAGAACCTAAAAAGAACACCCAAGCCAGCCGGGGTTTTATTGCCCCCTCCACCCCCCAACTCTTATAGCCTACGTTGCTGCATCTTGTCACCTTATTCCTGGTTCGTTCGTTCAGCTATCAGCATGTCAGACGAAGGAATTGAATCGGATTTGGTTCTAGATGGTTGCTGTTTTGTGTACTCTTACTACCACAGAGCGTCGTCACCTAACAGTACAACGTGTGTAAAGTGCTGGTATTCGTGGCAGCCTTTTAGAGATTTGGCACCAGAAAAGGTTGTATACCACGAATTGTGGTTAAGAGATGAGTGGCCCGGTAACCTAAATGTTCCACCCAAGCCACATTGCAAATGGTGCAAGAAGCCTTGTTTTCTAAAAATGGAGGCTTCAGACTGTCCAACATGCAATAAAGTGTAATGAATGCTACATACGGGGTATTTACACATACACCTGTACATTATGTAACCTATCTGTACTTAGAGTAACCGTGTGTCAACCAAATCGGCTCTTTTCAGAGCCACAAAAAGACTTTTGAATGTAGTTTTTTAGTTGTCGCCTATTATATATATAAATAATAATAACGAGTCATTATTTTTTCTCTAAATTTCTCAACACCGTATCTAAATTGAATTAGGCGATTTTATGTTGCTTTTTATCGCCAGAATTCTTATTTTCTTAAGGTTTTTCCGTTCCACTTTTACTATACGTATCTTTTACTATACGTACCTTTTGCTATTTTTAATAAGAAATGCTATAGACGCTAACAAAAAGCTAGAAATTTACAAAACATGCACTATAACTGACGCTTTTAAATATATAAAAATAATGTGACATAAGCAATAAAATTTCAGTATGTAACAAAGAAATATTTTATTAAATAATGCATGCATAACAAAACACGATCGTGCGACAGCCTACCTTTCGGGGGGCAGGTAGGTATGTATCTAAGTAGAAAATAAACATCCCCTAAGAAAGTATAGGGTATGGCCAACTTTTTGTATTTTTTTTAAAGCATTATTACTAATTAAACAGTACTGAAATCTATGATTTATAAAAATATATTATGGATTTTCTTTTTTTTAGGTATTTAGATACAATTCTTAACATTCGAACAATGTAACAAGTACACATTTGCCAGTATGTAACAAAGAAATATTTTATTGAATGATGCTCGCATAACAAAACACGATCGTGTGACAGCAGACCTTTCGGGCGGCAGGTAGAGCAAACCCACTTAAATTTTGACTTTATGGCTATTGGATTATATAAAAAATGAAACAAAATTTATTCTTCGCAATATAGTAAAATAATAATATTTTATTTAGCACAAGGCAGCGTAATATTAACAAAAAAAAAATTACAAAACAATATACTGAGGCATATACAGGTAAGAAAAGTGTATTAAATACTATTAAATCACTTAAATTGTTACTTTCACGATTATTGCTCCTATAATTATTATAAAAATGATTCTCAACACCGTATCTAAATTGAATTAGGCGGTTTTTTTTTTAAAATGTTGCTTTTTTATCGTCTGAATTCTCAGCGCCTGAACATTTTTATTTTCTTAAGGTTTTCCCGTACCGCTTTTACTATATACGTACATTCTGCTATTTTTTATGGTATACTCGTGTAAATAGGGGAAGTCACAAAAACCCTAGTTTTTCATAGGGTCATAGGACACTTACCTACATTTTTGGCTCTAACTTTTGAACAGACATGTATAATTTAATGGAGTATTAATATTTTATGTAGGCTATAAAAACAATGCTGAATTTATCGCAAGCTATTGTTATACTTGAGGATTTACCATTGTTATTGAAAAAAATGCCCTAGCCAGAAGCGTGTATTGAAGGAGTTTTTTTAAATTAAAAAGCTTAAATATGCCTATTCCCTTCTAAAATTGTATTATAACGAGTGATTTTTAATTATTTTGCTCAAGGGAGGCCATGCATTTTAAAAGCATCATGGCCGTACTGTGTAGATAAGATGACATGATTGTTTTATGACATTTACGTCTTATTTGAATTTGTGTATTTGTAAAGTTTAAAAATTGAAGAAATTTTGTAATTTTTGCAGTTATTTGAAGGTAGGTTACTATTGCTTTAACTAATATTTCTCCGGGGAGTCGTCTTTTGACTATTATAAAGTGCTATTTGCAGGATATGATTTAATTTTTTATTTTTTTTTTATTTTTCAGCGTATCAAGTTTTGGTGAAGCTTTGTTGCCGGATTGAAAGTTCTACAGTAAAAATGTTTAGTGAAGCACAAAAAATTTTTATTGTTGAAAGTTTGGTGTCTAGAAGTAGGAGGCGGCCATATAAAGTAGGCTTTCAAAGTAAGATAGCTCAAGATTTTATATTACATACCGTCAAAAAACATTATTTTAGGTTTTCAACGTGACAACGCTGCTTTCTTGCAAATTCGCCCTATGATTTAATCTACGCGCTACTGCTACACTATGTATACTGGGTCACAGCCGCCCTTGAGCAAAATAATTAATAATCACTCGTTATTATACTCGTAGGTATTTATAACATATGAAAATATTTAAAAAATCGTATCAACTAATAAATAAAAAGGACAAGATATGATATAGAATCTTACACACAAAGCATTTTTCAGAAATCGAATAATATTTTGTCGTTATGGCTTAATCACAGTCCGATTCGGAAGATGACCTTTTATTAATATCGTTTATAATAAGCGGTTCAACCATTTCTTCGATTATTTCCGACTCTGTGGTCGACATACAGACAACGGTGGAATGCAACTAAGAATGTCGACCCATATGTAACAAAGAAATATTTTATTGCATAATGCTAGCATAACAAAACACGCTCATGCGATAGCCTACCTTTCGGGGGGCAGGTAGGTATGTAAATAGAAAATAAACATCCCTAAAGAGTATGAAATACGGACAACTTTTTTGTGTCTTTTAAAGCATTATACTGAAATCTACTAATTATAAAAAATATATTACGGATTCTCTTTTATGTTACTTCTATAATAATTTATAAAAAATCACGTACACCTCAAATAAAAAATGTAGGCTATAAAAACAATGCTGAATTTATCGCAAGCTATTGTTATACTTGAGGATTTACCATTGTTATTGAAAAAAAATACCTTAGCCAGGAGCGTGAATTGGGGAGTTTTTAAATTAAAAGCTTAAATATGCCTTTTCCCTCCTAAAATCGTATTATATTATACTCGTAGGTATTTATAACATATGAAAATATTTAAAAAATCGTATCAACTAATAAATAAAAAAGAAATGACAAGATATGATATAGAAGCTTACACACCCTGACTCTGTGGTCGACATACAGACAACGTTGGAATGCAACTAAGAAAGTCGACTAGTGATTATCCTTTGTTAGGAATCTGCTTTAAAATAAAAATAAAAAACAAATTTATTTTCATTCTTATATTACAAAAAAAAAATGGTAATATACACATTTTAAGTCCCTTTGTTGAGAACTTTTTTAAATCAACGATAAAAAATCACGTACACCTCAAATAAAAAAGAGAAACAAACAAGTAGGTACAGTGAGAAAACCACAGTGAGTAAAAAGGTGTCTAAATCACTTTATACTATGTAATCCTAGGGTTATTGCCTTTTTTTATATAAAAATAAAACAAATGTATTGTTATCTTAATATTACAAAAATAAAATAAAAAAATTTATATAGGGGAAAATAAGAAAGCTCCATAGCGCAACGCTTTTCTTCGTGTACACCAACCAAAAACCAATTTTTCATTGTGTACCCCAGCTATAGCTTAAGCAAACTATATTCATCATAATATGATATTTAAAATGAATATAGTTTTCCAAAACTCTGCAAGATCCCCTATCATGCCCTGCTTTGTAATCAAATTCATATAAGGCAAACCCTTTTTTTCACATACTACTTACGCCTTTCTTATACATACCAACAACAATTAAATTATATTAGATGAATATCACGTGACAGTAGGGAAGTGATACTTAGACATAATTACTGAGAACTTTTTACCATGACAAATATTTGAACATTTTTATTTTGCTAGTACGGCCTAGGTAATATTAACAAAAAAAAAATAGAAGAAACAAATATTTATAGACTAGTTACAATACTTATAAAAAAGCAGGTTAGCCAAACTAAAAAGGATGTAATATTAACAAAAAAACAATAAAACAATTACTGAGAACTTTTTACCATGACAAATATTTGAACATTTTTATTTTGCTAGTACGGCCTAGGTAATATTAACAAAAAAAAAATAGAAGAAACAAATATTTATAGACTAGTTACAATACTTATAAAAAAGCAGGTTAGCCAAACTAAAAAGGATGTAATATTAACAAAAAAACAATAAAACAAATTTGATATTTCTTTAAGAAAAATAATTAAAATATTTTTGAGCTAACCGTTTACAAAAGCAGACAAGCAGACATATTATACGTTTTATACGAAAAATAGCGTAGTGCATCTGGCAGGTTATAGGTATCGATATTGACAATGTTAAGCTTCTTTTGGATCGAGGAACTGGGTATACTTCTTACACTATAGCAAAAAAATATTATTATTATTAAATATTTTCAGGTTAGTTCATTACAAATAAGGCAAATCCTTTTTCACATACTTATAGTACACATTTCTTATACATATAATTAAATTACAGTAAAATGTGTATGCTGTTAAGCTTTCTAACCTAACACAATATCTATCCTATTTATCTGTTTTAACCTTGGCGGGTGAACCCTTTACATGTGTTTTGATTTGACCTTGACCGGAATCATATAAAAAGCCGAACCCTTCGTCTTTTACGGCAGACTGTTATGTCCTTTTTTGTTTTACATTTACATACCTGTGTACGTGAAAACTATTTTAGTGTTTTTATCAGCCTGAAAAACTTTCTTATGTAAGTACTGTTTAGGTTTTTTACTTTGTCTGCTTAAAAAAGCTACTATTTAAAGCTACATCATGGCAAAATAATAATAAACTTTAGCAATGTATGAGTTTAAAATTTTTTTCGTCTCTTAACAATGCTTTTCTCCCTATCTTTTACTTTTAAATATTTGAATAATTACTACTTAAAATAAAAATCCCAAAATAATTTTTAAAAATGGTGTAATCTTTGATTATATTTTATTTTCCCCACTCATAGATATTAATGTATTATGACGTTATTGCTATCTGCTATTAAAAATATACATACTATAGATACATCTATAACACTAGTATTGAAAGCTCTCTCTCTCTACAAATAGGGTGATTTATGGTATATTTGTGTGTGTGTGTGGATATAAAAATCAATAAAATAATAACATTACCTTTTACTATTTCGACCTTTGTGACTCTTATTTTTACCTTTTTTGTGAGTTTTTCCCTTTCCGGCCCTGCAGTTCTGTTTAGGGCACGCATCCTTGAAGTTTTCGTAGGACGGGTAGTCATATGGTTTCCTAATAAAAAAGCAGAGGTATTCCTTATTACAACTATTTGTGCACAGTTTAATTAAAAAATGCTACTGTATTTACTTACGTACTTTTTCTACGATTTAAAAAAAAGTTGATGTAGGTTTTTACGTTGTCTGCTTAAAAGCTACCTACAATTTTTTAAGTTACACCTTGGCAAAATAATAATAAACTTTAACAATGTACGAGTTTAAAATTTTTTGTCTCTTAACAATATTATTTGTATGTGTAATTTATAAAAAAAATAATAAGTGGCAAATAGCTGTTTGTAATATCAAGATATTATTTATTCATTTAATTATTCTTGATATTTTCCGTCAGTATTTATATCGTTTTCTCGCTATCTTTTACTTTGAAATATTTGAATAATTACTACTTAAAAATAAAACGGAGTAATCTTTTGATTGTTTTTTTTTATTTTTGCCCATCCGTAGATATAAATGTATTAGGACGTTATTGCTATCTGCTATTAAAAAAATATACATACTATAGACACATCTATAACACTTACTAGTGTTGAAAGCTCTCTCTACAAATACGGTGGTTTGCAGTATCTTTGTGTGTGGATATAAAAATAAATAAAAATAATAACCTTACCTTTTACTATTTCGGCCTTTGTGACTTTTATTTTCTTTTGTTACCTTTTTTTGTGAGTTTTCCCTTTTTGGCCCTACAATTCTTTGAGGTGCACTCACTCCGGAAGTCTTCGCAGGACGAATAGTCAGAGGGTTCCTGTGAACACTGACCGCTTTTATCCCTACGATTCCTAATAAGCTGCTTGTCCGGAATGTGCTTAGCCAAGGGTCTTTTGGACTTTCTTTCTTTTGTTTTATTTTCTTTTTTTACCTTTGTTGTGAGTTTTCCCTTTTTGGCCCTACAATTCTTTGAGGTGCACTCACTCCGGAAGTCTTCGCAGGACGAATAGTCAGAGGGTTCCTGTGAACACTGACCGCTTTTATCCCTACCATTCCTAGTAAGCTGCTTGTCCGGAATGTGCTTAGCCAAGGGTCTTTTGGACTTTCTTTCTTTTGTTTTATTTTCTTTTCTTACCTTTGTTGTGAGTTTTCCCTTTTTGGCCCTACAATTCTTTGAGGTGCACTCACTCCGGAAGTCTTCGCAGGACGAATAGTCAGAGGGTTCCTGTGAACACTGACCGCTTTTATCCCTACCATTCCTAGTAAGCTGCTTGTCCGGAATGTGCTTAGCCAAGGGTCTTTTGGACTTTCTTTCTTTTTTATTTTTTCTGTTGTCGTTGTTAACATGGCTATTTGAGGCCTCTGGCCGCTGACTTAGGACAGACCTACGCATTTCGGACATGTCATACTCACTGATGCGCTGATCTAGAGAAGTTACGCTGCTGGATGGGTAATCTTGGAGTATCTCTGCAGCCAGCACCAAATTATTAGGGGAGTCGTTGCCACCTGGCCTTACTTTCTCATAATTGGGCGTGATAGGGGTGTTGACAAGACTAGTTGGTGATTTCTTCTTCCGGCGGCTTAGATTTCGGTCACATCTGCGAAATTTAGTGCTGTCATACTTACTGTTGCACATAGCTATGCAGGCTACGTTGGTATTCGAGTAATTATCTGCTCTAGATGACGCTTCCTTCTGGTTATTGAAATTTTCTCCTACAGCGATGGGTATAGATTCTGTTATTTTATTGTTTTCTTCTCCGACCGATGTTTCCGCTGGATTGTTTTCGTAGACGACGTTGACGTCTGGTGTTAATCTTTCCATCTCATGGACCTGCACTCTATATGTTGATTCATCCATAATGGCTAGTAGATTCTCCACTGCCTGTTGTGTCTCATCATCATCATCAAGTCGTAAAGACGCCGATACCGTAGGGCTGATCTGCGTTGCCATCAGCATATCATTTGTAGGGGAAGGCTGAAGGGGCGATAGAAGTACGTTTAGAGGTGATGCTCTGAAAATTTTTTGTACGAAAGGTCAAACGGAGGAAATTGTTTGCAAAGTTAAGGGCTTCTCCTTAAACTACACAACATCTAAACTGATAAACTTTGATACTATCCGACAAATGATTCTTCAAAAATCAGATCCGATACCTATTATTTCTAGCAATATTCGGCGAACTAAAGAACACGAAGTAATATCCCGCGTAGAAACCAAACTGTATAGGCCTAATTCCACTAAAAGGCAATTTTCACCCTCAGGGGGCTCAACACCCTACGGCTATAAGAAATCAAAACCATAGTTGTATAATTATTATATTCCTAGAAATATAACTGTATATAATACTGTGTACAAATAAAATATTTTCTCTCTAGCTACATGTTATATCAAATAATAAATCTGTATATAATTGCATAATAATAAGTTGTATAGTGGTATTCATTTTTTTACATGAGCTAATTACTGTACTGTACCTATGTAAAAATAATAGATTTGTATATATAGGCATAAGTTGTGTATAGTGTTATTCATTTTACATGAGGCAATTATTGTATGTGAAAATAAAAAAGAGAATATGCTAGGGGTTTGTCCTACTTGTAATAGTGGTAATTTTTATTACAAATAGGTCAGGCATACGGGGGGAGAGCTTGCAGTGTTTATGTAAACCAGGCTCATTTGAATATATATCAAATGGGGTTGTTTTGCCTAAATGCTAGAGTTGGAGTGCACAATAAAAAATTGGCTGGTGTACACAAACAAAAAGGCGATGATTATAACTGATATGGGGCCTTTTGTTTCTCCTCAAACGAAAAATTAGGATACTGATTTATTTTTACTAAATATAACTTTTTTTGTTATTTTAAGTTATACCTATTATTTTGTGTAATATAATATATTCTGCTATTTGTCTTATATTATAAGGAGGGTAAATTTCAGTACGACATGTTCGTTACTTAGCTCTGACATGTACAAACATTTTTTTTTGTCTAAATGAATTGTATGTACATAATAATAATAAAGGAGCATATTATGAAAAATAGGTGTTTTTATTTCACGTCAACAAAAGTCAATCTTTTATTTTATTATTATTATATTAATTGCCGTCAGGCAGATACTATCTTGAAGTTATAATATTTTACTATGTCTTAAATGGTATGTCTATTATCCAAGCCTTATTCTTTTCTGCTCTTTCTAAAAGTAATTTATGCTTTCACATAATATTATTTTATATTGTAACCGTCCCCCAATTTTAGCGTGGGATTTGTAAAACTTAAATATTCTCAGAAACCCTCCCAAAAGACGGTTTTTATCAGGAACTCGTAAAAAGCGACCCGACTCTAATAGCCCTTTTCAATTTAGATAAAAGGTACCACCTGTGCAGGGTATTCTATAAAATTATGCGATTTTCAGATATGTCAGGTGGTAAAATAGTGTCTGTTTGATACTAGGAATATAAATAAGAGCAATTTTAATTTTAGATTAAAACAATAAAAACCTACATTTTTGACCTAAATATTAAAATGGACATACGAAAATAATTTCTATACTCTAACCTTTTGTGAGTTTTGTTATAGCATTTTAATTGAATAAAGCAAAATGCTATTAATATATAGTAAAAAGGAGGGGGAAAAACCTTAAAAATAAAATGTTTGTGCACCACGTACCATAGATTTAAACGAGAGCAACATAAAAATATACGTATTTTATTTAAATGAATATTTAACTTAAAACAATATTTCACAAAATGGTAAAGTTCAATATTAGGGAATTTGTTATTTCAAATACTTATTATCTCATTTTAATAATATATAATGATACGAAAAATGTTATAGTTAAAAACAGTATATTGGTATACATAAATAGAAGTAACAACTGTAAATTTTCATAGTACGCTATTTCATGAGTATGAACGATTCGTCTCCTCTTCCTAGGATCACCTTATTCACTGAGCTGATAACCATTTTATACGTGGATTGCCCATATAATTTGACTTGGTGAAGGTATTGTTCTTTTTAGTGGGTTTGTTGTCCTCTAAATTCTTTCGTTTCGGTGGAAACAGTTTACGTATAATATTTACGTATTTCCATCCTTTACTGGAGCATATGCGGCTATTTCGGTCAAATCTCCATCTATGGCAATTCGACAATAAAAGAATTTGCTTGTACTGGTCTAGGTCATGACTGGTATACTTCTTAGGCCGAGATTGTGTCAGTAAATCAATTAGGCCGTCTGATAACACATATTGTTCATTGTCTATTAGTAATATATTTTCAGTAAATTCAACTTGCATATTTCCGATAAACCATGCACCACACCGTGAACTTCTAATCCCATAAACTTTTTCGTTAGACATTTCTAGAAGTTTAAACTTGATTCGACGATCAACCATCTTGTCACGTCGACGTCTAGTATGCTAATAAAGACTTACGGGGGTAAATTCTGTTAATATTACACGCTGAAAAGCTAGACGTTATATGAACGTTACTATATCGCGAATGAAACGCAACGTATACGCAGCTGTATAGCGACAGAAAAAACAAATCTTGTTAATATTACAAGCTGAAAAAGCTAGACATTATATGAACGTTACTATATCGCGAATAAAACGTAACGTATACGCAACTGTTATCCATACAATAAAGGGTGTGGTTTTCTATTTAATTAACTATTTAGCAGGCCCTTTACTCACAATTTATAAAAAAAACTCAGTGATGCTCAGATAAATTTTACCTTTTCTATATAAGAAAATAAAAAACAGCTCCAAGTACAGGTAGGTATATTAAGTTATTTTATCTTAAAATATTTTAACAAACAACGTCTTTCTTGTGGTCTATTCTGTAAGGGTGAAACGACAGGGGTATGCCTTTTTCAGGTAGTTCTTGAAAATATTTTAACCTGTTTCTATTTTATAAAAACGTGTCATTTTTCTTCAAGGAGGGTTCGTTGATTTAAAAAAGTTCTCAACAAAGGGACTTAAAATGTGTATATTACCATTTTTTTTTGTAATATAAGAATGAAAATAAATTTGTTTTTTATTTTTATTTTAAAGCAGATTCCTAACAAAGGATAATCACTAGTCGACTTTCTTAGTTGCATTCCAACGTTGTCTGTATGTCGACCACAGAGTCAGGGTGTGTAAGCTTCTATATCATATCTTGTCATTTCTTTTTTATTTATTAGTTGATACGATTTTTTAAATATTTTCATATGTTATAAATACCTACGAGTATAATATAATACGATTTTAGGAGGGAAAAGGCATATTTAAGCTTTTAATTTAAAAACTCCCCAATTCACGCTCCTGGCTAAGGGATTTTTTTTCAATAACAATGGTAAATCCTCAAGTATAACAATAGCTTGCGATAAATTCAGCATTGTTTTTATAGCCTACATTTTTTATTTGAGGTGTACGTGATTTTTTATAAATTATTATAGAAGTAACATAAAAGAGAATCCGTAATATATTTTTTATAATTAGTAGATTTCAGTATAATGCTTTAAAAGACACAAAAAAGTTGTCCGTATTTCATACTCTTTAGGGATGTTTATTTTCTATTTACATACCTACCTGCCCCCCGAAAGGTAGGCTATCGCATGAGCGTGTTTTGTTATGCTAGCATTATGCAATAAAATATTTCTTTGTTACATATGGGTCGACATTCTTAGTTGCATTCCACCGTTGTCTGTATGTCGACCACAGAGTCGGAAATAATCGAAGAAATGGTTGAACCGCTTATTATAAACGATATTAATAAAAGGTCATCTTCCGAATCGGACTGTGATTAAGCCATAACGACAAAATATTATTCGATTTCTGAAAAATGCTTTGTGTGTAAGATTCTATATCATATCTTGTCCTTTTTATTTATTAGTTGATACGATTTTTTAAATATTTTCATATGTTATAAATACCTACGAGTATAATAACGAGTGATTATTAATTATTTTGCTCAAGGGCGGCTGTGACCCAGTATACATAGTGTAGCAGTAGCGCGTAGATTAAATCATAGGGCGAATTTGCAAGAAAGCAGCGTTGTCACGTTGAAAACCTAAAATAATGTTTTTTGACGGTATGTAATATAAAATCTTGAGCTATCTTACTTTGAAAGCCTACTTTATATGGCCGCCTCCTACTTCTAGACACCAAACTTTCAACAATAAAAATTTTTTGTGCTTCACTAAACATTTTTACTGTAGAACTTTCAATCCGGCAACAAAGCTTCACCAAAACTTGATACGCTGAAAAATAAAAAAAAAATAAAAAATTAAATCATATCCTGCAAATAGCACTTTATAATAGTCAAAAGACGACTCCCCGGAGAAATATTAGTTAAAGCAATAGTAACCTACCTTCAAATAACTGCAAAAATTACAAAATTTCTTCAATTTTTAAACTTTACAAATACACAAATTCAAATAAGACGTAAATGTCATAAAACAATCATGTCATCTTATCTACACAGTACGGCCATGATGCTTTTAAAATGCATGGCCTCCCTTGAGCAAAATAATTAAAAATCACTCGTTATAATACAATTTTAGAAGGGAATAGGCATATTTAAGCTTTTTAATTTAAAAAAACTCCTTCAATACACGCTTCTGGCTAGGGCATTTTTTTCAATAACAATGGTAAATCCTCAAGTATAACAATAGCTTGCGATAAATTCAGCATTGTTTTTATAGCCTACATAAAATATTAATACTTCATTAAATTATACATGTCTGTTCAAAAGTTAGAGCCAAAAATGTAGGTAAGTGTCCTATGACCCTATGAAAAACTAGGATTTTTGTGACTTCCCCTATTTACACGAGTATACCATAAAAAATAGCAGAATGTACGTATATAGTAAAAGCGGTACGGGAAAACCTTAAGAAAATAAAAATGTTCAGGCGCTGAGAATTCAGACGATAAAAAAGCAACATTTTAAAAAAAAAACCGCCTAATTCAATTTAGATACGGTGTTGAGAATCATTTTTATAATAATTATAGGAGCAATAATCGTGAAAGTAACAATTTAAGTGATTTAATAGTATTTAATACACTTTTTTTACCTGTATATGCCTCAGTATATTGTTTTGTAATTTTTTTTTTGTTAATATTACGCTGCCTTGTGCTAAATAAAATATTATTATTTTACTATATTGCGAAGAATAAATTTTGTTTCATTTTTTATATAATCCAATAGCCATAAAGTCAAAATTTAAGTGGGTTTGCTCTACCTGCCGCCCGAAAGGTCTGCTGTCACACGATCGTGTTTTGTTATGCGAGCATCAATCAATAAAATATTTCTTTGTTACATACTGCCAAATGTGTACTTGTTACATTGTTCGAATGTTAAGAATTGTATCTAAATACCTAAAAAAAAAAATCCATAATATATTTTTATAAATCATAGATTTCAGTACTGTTTAATTAGTAATAATGCTTTAAAAAAAATACAAAAAGTTGGCCATACCCTATACTTTCTTAGGGGATGTTTATTTTCTACTTAGATACATACCTACCTGCCCCCCGAAAGGTAGGCTGTCGCACGATCGTGTTTTGTTATGCATGCATTATTTAATAAAATATTTCTTTGTTACATACTGAAATTTTATTGCTTATGTCACATTATTTTTATATATTTAAAAGCGTCAGTTATAGTGCATGTTTTGTAAATTTCTAGCTTTTTGTTAGCGTCTATAGCATTTCTTATTAAAAATAGCAAAAGGTACGTATAGTAAAAGATACGTATAGTAAAAGTGGAACGGAAAAACCTTAAGAAAATAAGAATTCTGGCGATAAAAAGCAACATAAAATCGCCTAATTCAATTTAGATACGGTGTTGAGAAATTTAGAGAAAAAATAATGACTCGTTATTATTATTTATATATATAATAGGCGACAACTAAAAAACTACATTCAAAAGTCTTTTTGTGGCTCTGAAAAGAGCCGATTTGGTTGACACACGGTTACTCTAAGTACAGATAGGTTACATAATGTACAGGTGTATGTGTAAATACCCCGTATGTAGCATTCATTACACTTTATTGCATGTTGGACAGTCTGAAGCCTCCATTTTTAGAAAACAAGGCTTCTTGCACCATTTGCAATGTGGCTTGGGTGGAACATTTAGGTTACCGGGCCACTCATCTCTTAACCACAATTCGTGGTATACAACCTTTTCTGGTGCCAAATCTCTAAAAGGCTGCCACGAATACCAGCACTTTACACACGTTGTACTGTTAGGTGACGACGCTCTGTGGTAGTAAGAGTACACAAAACAGCAACCATCTAGAACCAAATCCGATTCAATTCCTTCGTCTGACATGCTGATAGCTGAACGAACGAACCAGGAATAAGGTGACAAGATGCAGCAACGTAGGCTATAAGAGTTGGGGGGTGGAGGGGGCAATAAAACCCCGGCTGGCTTGGGTGTTCTTTTTAGGTTCTGTAACGTTTTTCTCGCGCAGGGGTGAATCGGGGGTGGTCTAACGACACAAGGTATTGGTTTTTAGACGACCAGTCAGACATTCTGGGTTAGAGTTTGAACCAATGTAAAGACTGTAACGTCACAAGGTGTTCTTAGTGGTCTAAGCGGCCGTCAAGTAGCAGGCTCTAGGAGGGGTGAGCTTGAAGGTTTAAAGTGGTAGTGGATACACGCATTATCGATTGGTTACAGAGAGAGAGTAAGTGGGGCGGGGTTTAGGGCGGTATCATTCAGATTAGCTTTTACAGCATCAGTAGTCTATAAGCTCTAACGCCATTTTGAAGGCAAAGTAGAGCCATACATTCTGGGGGGTGGGGAGGGCCGAATTTGAACCAATGTAAGGACTTTAACGTCACAAAGGTATTCTTAGTGGTCTAAGCACCCGTCAATGCGGGGATGTAGTGCCAATTGGTGTTTAGGACGGTATCATTCTGATTAGCTTTTACAGCATCAGCAGTCTATAGGCTCTACGCCATTTTGGTATCAGTACCTATAGGCTAAGGGGGTGGGATTTAGGGGTGTATTATTCTGGTTAGATCTCACAGCCTTGGTTGTCTATAGGCTCTAACACCATTTTGGAGGCAGTACCTAAGATCCCACAGCATTGGTTGCCTATAGGCTCTAGCGCCATTTGGAGGCGGTACCTATAGGGGGGAAGGGGCGGGGGACCCTTAGGAAGAGGGCGGCCCCTATGCAAATTAGCTCCTTCCACCCCCATAACAAATTGTACCTATAGGGGGTAAGGGGCGGGGCCTTGGGGAAAAGGGGGCGGGGCTTTAGGGGAAAAGGGGCGGCCCCTATGCAAATTAGCTCCTCCCACCCCATAAAAATTGTACCTATAGGGGTAAGGGGCGGGGCCTTGGGGAAAAGGGGGCGGGGCTTTAGGGGCAGGGGGCGGGCCCTATGCAAATTAGCTCCTCCCAATTCCCACGAGTTAGTGACACACTATCTACTCGCGTTTCTTAGGATATCAAATGATTTTTGACATTCCGAGGACCATTCAAAAACTGATCCTTTTTTAGATATTTTATTTAAGGGCTGCGCAATTGCTGCAAAGTTTTCAATAAATTTTCTATAATAGTTTGCAAATGCAACGAAGCGTTTAGACTCTTCAGCGTTTTGTAAAACGGGATATTCATAAATAGCTCTTGTTTTTTCTGGATCAGGTGATATACCTTCCGCAGAAATAACATGACCCAAATATAAAATTTCCTTTTTCAAAAATTCGCATTTGCTAGGATTTAATTTTAAATTTACTTTTCTTAATCTCTGTAAAACCTTTAATAAACTTTGATTATGATTTTGTAGTGAATGTCCAAAAACTATCAGATCGTCCAAGTAAATAAAACACGCGTCATAATTAAGACCCGCCATTGCTACTGTCATCAATCTAGAAAAAGCACTTGGGCTTATTTTTAAACCCATTGGCAAACGTTTCATTTGAAATTGCCCTCTATCCGTGGTAAATGCAGTGTAGGGCCTACTGTCTGGAGTAAGCTCTACTTGTTAGTACCCTTGCGCTAAGTCTAGATGAGAAAAATAAATTGCACCAGAAAGAGAATCTAATATATCTGTGATGTTCGGAAGGGGGAATTTTTCATCCCTTATTTGCAGGTTCAAAAGACGGAAATCAATTACAACCCTCGTGCGTTTGCTTCCATCTTGATCTGCTTTTTTGGGAACTATTAAAAGGGGCGCAGACCACTCGGAAACAGCTTCCTCTATGATACCATCCCTTAACATTTTATTAACCTGTTTATGAATTTCGTCCTTTTGAGCATGTGGTAACCTATAAGGTTTAACATACACAGGGGTTGCATCCTCTTTCAATCTTATTTTTTGCTTATATACAACTGGTAAAATGTCACCGTCTAAATGAAAAACATCGGCATACTTGGCACAAATTTTGTCAATGGACATTTTGTCTTCGTTATTAAGCGATTTGGTATTTATTAAATTTAAAATTTTTCAAGCCGCTCGACAGAAATATCGTTTCTAGTAAAAGAATATAGTTCATATTTTGACAAACTATCAACTGTAGGATGAAAATTTCGAAGTCTGACTTCTCTTTCATTCACATTCAGTAATCTAACTGTAATTTTATTGTTAATCGGTTTCGCAATACTACTTGCAATCAATACTCCTTCGCCTAATTCCTCATTTAAAATTACACATTCATCTGTACTACTGGTATAACATTGTGTAATTAATTCGCATCTAGGTGGGATGACTGTATATATATCCTTTTTTGACTCCAATGGTACTGTATGCTTTACCTGATTAATCCAAAAAGAAAATATAAATTTTTCGTAATCGATAACTGCCATAAATTTAGAAAAAAAATCTGATCCTAGTACACCGTGTATACTAGAGTCAAAGCTTTTAATAACAGTAAAATTATGGTAAATATTTTCATTGTCTATGTTTATTAGAATATTTGCTGACCCAGCGGAACATGTTGAACCAGTAACACCTTTTACTCTGATTTTATTCGAAGTATTAAGCTTACTACTATCTTTTAAATATTTTTCAAACAAACAACTAATACTCGCACCTGTATCACACAAAAATAATAATTCATCCGTTCCATACCTCACTCGCACATAATTTAATGCATTATTTATTTTAAACGTTTCTAATTCAGTGTTTGTGTTGGACTCGAAAAAACATTTTATTTTCTGTTAATTCCTCGCGACTAGAATTTTCATCTACCTCAGCAAAATTGACATATCGTTGATTACTGTAATAATTATTATTTTCTCGACCAGCTGGTCTACGACCACGACCGCGTCCTCGACCTTGCGAATTGTAATTTGAGTTTGTTTGTCTGGGAAAACGATTGTTTTGAAAACTAGATCTGCCTCTATTATTTCTGTTGAAATTATTTAAATTTGTCGAAGTACCTCTTGGTCGATACCCGCGGTTATTTTGGTATCTGCCACGCATAAAAAACACATTAGGTGTGTGAGATCCGCTCGGTTGAAGAGATAATATTTCCTCTTTTGCGCCCATGATAGCGTCTTTTAGATTTGCATAATTTCTAGACTTCATTATTGTCCTCAACTCTGAATTTTTTAATCCGTTCGAAAACGCATTAACTGCTAATTTTTCGTTAATAGGTTGTAAAATTTGCACCGAGTTTTCATCTCCGTCAGCCTGGGCTAAAGTTAAATCACCCATAAGCTGCTCAATTATCCTAGCATATTCATCAATACCTTTGGTGTCTTGTCTCGCATTATGCATCTGCGTAGCCAGAGCTGCTGCAGATTTTTTTGTTAATAAAAGGCTCTTAATGTCTTTGACTAAATTTAAAACGCTATTATAAGCCGGTTTTAACCTTAATTTTGCATTCTGAGATAATTTTACCTTTAAAACATATTTAATTAAAGATGATTTGCCATCATTGTCAAGCAAGTCCGCGTACAATTCGATAGCATCAATTAACTGTTTTACTGATTCTTCTGTACCATCCATAGACGGCAACAAAGAAGCTGCAGTACGCAGATCGAATTTTTCTCCCATATTTAAATTTTTTTCTGAGATATGACCGTGAGTATCTCGTAATGTACTATTGGATTGTTCCTTAGTTTTTATGTCTTTTACTCTATCAGAAAGAATTTGCCTAGCATCTGCAATGCCTTTGCTTATTTCCTTAAAACGGTTATCAAGATGTTTTATTTTATCTTGACCGCACGCTTCATTACTAGCAATTTCCTTAAAATGCAAAAATTTACTTTCTAATGTTTTTAAATCGTTAAGAAATTTATTAACGCGTTCAAGTGACTCTCTACGCTCTGCAGGTTCTTTTTTAACGTTATTGACAAACAATAAAACAATATTCTTTAATTTTTCGATATCTCCTAACTCTAGTTGACTCATTAAAAAAAAATTGTATATATCTATGGAATAAAGTAAGTACCCACTATGTAAAAAAAATTTCAATCAATAAAACTACTAACTATGACTTACTACTTCATTTAAGTGCGATTTTGTTCCTTTTTTCTTTTTTTTTTTGCTACATATCTACATCTTGCAGTTTTGCACTAACACACACTGGCACTAACTCCTCATCCACGTTGCAACCTAGCGGCTTTTGCCTTTGTTCACTAAGATGTTCCCTCGATGCTGGCCACCGTCGTGGTTCGGCCAGTGTCTTCTTTTCTTGACACTTCTTTATTACAACTGTTCCCGGCTTCTTACAACCTCTAACCTAATTTTCTTCTCTAAAGCTTTTTTGCTACGACGGCAACACCAAACAATAATTGCTGCCACTATTAGCATTGCTGTCACTATTCCGCATACTTCAAGAAGGGAGTAACCATGACCTTCTGCCGTTGTACCGCCACTATTGCCTGCCTGGGCAATTATCACTTCCTCTTTAGATTGGGTTTTTCCCATTGTTCTTCTTTCCGCACACTCACATTAAACTTTTAACTCCGCTGGCAGGATCGCCATGTATTAATGTTCGTTGTGGTGAACATTAGTCGCAGGTTCTAGTTGAAAAGTTTAAGAAAAAGACTGAAGGGTTTTTCGTACTATCTATTACGACTATCCATTACACACTTGTCTAACCAACCATGATACCTTAAATCGTTCTACTCGTTGTGCTTAGCAATTAACCTACTTAAACTTAAAACAATAAAAAATGATGATACACGTAACAATTAGTCAATCACCTTACGAAGTAGGTAAAAGCTGTGTTGTACACTTTCGAAATGTCTACGTGTGTTACCAATGATGAAATAATAAATATAGATATACTGAGGATATTACAACATCACGGTTTCCTAAAACCCTTTTCCATCCCTCTACCTGAAGCTCTTGTCTGTATTGAATGAGCTTAGTCCTTGAGAAAATCCTTTTTTTAATGCATTGTTGCTTTGCAACGTGTTTACCAAAATCAAAATTTAATACTTGAGCATAGTGATCTGAGAGTGCAGTGTCCACATTAAAACTGCTAAACTTATTAAAGTTAATAAAAAAGTTGTCCAGCAAGGTTGCTGTTTTCCTTGTTACTCTAGTTGGAAGGAAAATTGTTTGAGATAAATCATTTGAAAGGAGGAGATCCAAGAAGTGGCTGTTTACTTCTGTTTTCTGCAAAAGATCAAAATTAAAGTCGCCACAGATAATTACCTACCTTAAAACACCTCTGAAGTGTGTTTGTATATATAGGATTATTTCCTCAAATCTATGGAAAAATATATTTGTGTTACCCAAATTGGTACGATATATACAGACAATTAAAATCTTGTTTATCCTATCCTGAACTCCCGCACACTCAATCTGTCCCTCTATACTACTATCCTAAACTTGTTCCAGTCTCTCGAATGAAAGTCTCTCAGATATGAATATGCAAGCTCCACCATGCTGCATGTTAGGTCGAGCGTAAGCTGATTTTAGGACATAACCATCTATAGCTGCAAATTCAATTTCATCTTTTTTTAGCCAATGCTCGGTCAGGCAAATAATATCGGGTCTCACATCACAGGAGTTCATAGCCAAATCAATTTCAGCAGCTTTATTCCTTAAACACTGTATGTTTTGATGTACAACACAGAGATTGCTCACTATTTCCCCTGCTGACCTGTCCTCTGTCTGTAACGTCCTTTCTTTTCCTTGATTTATGTCTGCATAGTTCCCAATTAGTTTTTTGGCTAAACTATTTGCGGGATTCCCTTAAAATGCTTTATTTTTAAACCCTCTTCACCTGCTTCAGTTCTTCTTAAGAGCTCGGCCCTTGCTTGCCTGTAATCATTTATTTGCTTTGGTGTTCTGTCATAACTGAAGGATAGGTTGTTCCATTTTGCCATCTTTTTTATCTCTTTGGCCTTGAATATAACCTTTCTGACCTCTTCCTCCGACGACAGTCTTACTTTTAGTGGTCTCACTTTTTCTAAGTTTTCTCATCCATTACGGGATACTTTCATCACTTGCGTATTGACATTGGAGCACGTGATGGTCAATATTTCCTTGAGCAGAGCAATATCAGCTTCATTCTTTTCTTGTTGGCTCTCAGAGTCAAGCTCCTTTGCAGAAAAAATTATGAGGTTTCGTTTTCGATGTTCCCTATCACTGATTTCCTGAACGGCGTCAAAGGAGTGTTCATTTACTGAATTATTTGTTGCGTTCGTTAAATGGCCCTTTAGTTTTTCTATTTCAGATTGCAGTTTTATGTGCCCAGACGGCACCCTATATTTCTGGAATATTCCCCTATCTGCCAATAGGCTATAATATCTTGCAATATTCCTGAAATATGCACTGAATATCTCAAATGTATCTTATCTCATAAGAATATTCCATATCTATGCCATTGTAGATATGCCTGCAATATGCCGCGGGTATATTTATAGGATATGCATTGTGAAATATATATTCAATTATTTTTTTTTAATACTTATTGACACTAATATATATAATATAAATATCTATACAGTGTTGCGGTCTTAAATTCTATTTTTACATAACTTGATATACTTAGGTATAGGAACTATTTATTTATAGATAATATAGAGGAAGGTGCATATGTGTGCACCTAATTAAAAAACAAATTTAAATATGAAAATGTTTTAGACTTCATAAAGTTTTTGGGTAGGTATTTTCTGCATTTTATTAGTATTTTGTTAAAAATGAAACTTGATTTTTTTTATTATATTATTTAGTCAATTTTTGGATTCGAGCGGTGATATACAAATTTGGCGTTTTATACGGTGCTGCTAGATTCCGCGTTTTAACCCTAAATTAAATTCTAAACTAACATACCTATATTTTGATTGCAAATAAATTTATACTGAAAGTTTACATTTTATATATATGTGCTTAATTGAGGACTGCTCTTCTAGAAAAAAATTAGAATCGTTATTTTTTAATAACAATTTCTTTAACACAAGTTTAACCAATTTCTGTTGCGTAACTCGGAAACGCTGCCTGTACGTCACAGAACTGACAGAACCTGCTTTAGTTAATTTGTTTTACCTTGTTTTAAAGAGTATCTAGTTTTTAGGTTTTAATTTTTTTTATTTATAAAAATAAAAAAATATTAATTTTAGTGATTTTTTATTATACTAAATTTGTAACTCTACCCACTTAACTAACTGACCTGACCTAAATTAAATATATTTATATGAAAAAGAAAAAAATTAATATTCTTAGCATATGCCATGAATATATTTTGGCAGATTAAACCCAGGCAACCAGAAGACGAACAATGACGTCTTGTGACGTCGTTTATTGGTTATATTTAGTCATTTTCGTCAAAAGACGACTTTCGGCCCAAAAAAGACGTCATTGTGACGACATATCGACGCCGTTATAGATCGTCTCGCGCATTACGTCTTAAGACGTCGATTTTTGGTTTAGCGTATGAATTTCGATAGGAGCAGGGAGCAGGTAAACATGAGACATGAGACTATATAGAGAGTAAAAGGCACCCCAGACGTCTGGCTGTGATTAGTTAACATTTAGTTGACATAAATGACATTTGACGGCTAAGCACATTTTTGTTGGCGTTTATCGTGTACCTACCCATATATTTTTATTAAAAAAGTAAAAAAAAAAGTAAGAAAAAGTGATCTCGGACGGGGATACGAACCTACAACCTTCAGCGTTGCAAGCAGACGCTCTAACCACTACGCTACGATCAGCTAATCTTATTTCGGCAATGACAGCAGACGTCCGACAGTCCGAGGTGCTTTTTAGTAGTACTAAACATACATAGGTATCCCAACGTTGCCATCACAAAACGAGGCAAAACGGGAACCGTTTGGCGCCCTTTTAACCCATATAAGTCTAGTGGAAGTGGCAACAACATATTCCATTTGGGTTACCAATGGGCGATATAGCATATATTGTATATTTATTTTAAATCAATCACAGCTGATGTCCCGAGTGCCAAACAGTTATTGGCAACGTTGGAGTTATGTCTGCCAGCTGCCTGCATGTCTAGCTTCTCTCTCGGTCACGACGCTAGATCGCCGCGAGCGTGAGGACTGTCAAATTTCAGCAATTTCCATTGGTTGAAACAATCATCTGACGTGAACCGACCAATTAAATTCCTGCAATTTGCGTCTAGTGTGATGCGTTCCTTTCCCGCTTTCTCCATCCCCACTGACATCCATCCCCAAAAAAACATAAGCGGTTGAGCTACTGGTCAATTTCCCGGTTTTTTCATAAATTCCAAATTCATGTGTTTGGTGTGTGCAATTTATTCTCTGATTGGTAAGTACCTATATAGATATAATATATAATACTCCTACCATATCATAATAATTGTGGTAATAACTAATCTTTTTCGATAAGGATCCCGAAATGAGCAGATTAAAAAAGCTAGGTTAGTTCAGTGAAAACGGTGTAGTTGTTTAAATTTCGATTTCTGCAAACTTGACCGAGACAATCTGGTCGTAAGTCTAGTTATCTGTACCTATCCAAATTAGCAGACTTTAGGATTTATTATAAGCACTGGATTAGTAAAAATTTAAATGTTAATTATGGAAAGTACGTCAAGCAAATTGGATACAATTATGTTCTTTTTAGGTACTTAAACGATAAGTTCCATTATGTCATAATATGTAGTTATAGAATTCTCTGACAGTGGGGGGCTTGCTGTGGTTGATTCGGATTGGTTAACTCCTAGAAAATGTGAAGTGTTCTGGCCTCCTTATAAGGACCGAGGAACCTTTTTCAAAGCCTTGAAAGCACATGAACAACGTGAGGAATCGTGGAAAGTGTATTCTGTTGCTCGTGTCTTTTTTGAAACAGGTTTGGCTGGAAAGTATTTCGTTGTTTACTTAACTTTTCAATTACTTTTTGCCTCTTGCCTGGGGCTCTCGGAGTAGGAGGGGGCTATTGCTCCATCACTCTCTGTATTGACACCTATTGTTTGAATATGTTTTATAGGGTATCTACATATTTTCAGATGATCTAGACAGAGCTTTAGACAAACAAAAAAAAGCTGAGTTTACTTCCAACTTGGACACAGAAGAGGAAGACGAAGAACAATTTGGTAAAAGGAGAAGAATTGTTACGAAAAGGTTATATTCCAGTGACGATGAGGAAGATGATGGACGCCCTAATAGACATTTTGTCATAAAACGTCCTCCACCAATTAAATCAAGCGTTTTAAAGAAAAAGAAAGGTTCAGGCAACTTGCAAGGTAGGTATCGCTTTCTGTATACAGATAGGTAATAATTAGTTATTTAATTTAACTGATAGTAAGTGTAACACTTAGAAAATTTTCGTGATAGGCATTGAAAGTTTAGGAATATAGTTTAATAAATATAAACTTTTAGATGTTCTGTCATTACATCCCAGTCCTACAGAAACTGCAAGTTTAAACAAACTGACATCTCTGTTTCATACACCAACCGGATGTGCTCCAAGCCTTTCTAGTGAAACTTCAGGTAAATTTTTTTTCCCCTAAATTGGGTGCAGTTCCTTCAAATCTAGTTTAGTTGATGTTTAGGTTTTGAAGTACGTATTTCTTTTTAATTTATTTAAAGGATATACTGCTTTAGTTTTGTGTCTATGATGTCAGATAACTATTTGTCGAGTGGTATTTATTAAATAAAAACTTTTAGGGGGCCCTTCCCAGTGTACCAAGGTTACAATATCTACAACTGACAATAACTGTATACCTTTTAATGTTCCTGCACAAGTTCAGACACCAATACTCACAACTTCAACCATTCCTTCTTTAAATAAAGGTAATTTAAATTTTTTGTTTTTTCCGACATAAACTGTAATTTATTTTATGTTTAGGTTTTGAATTATTGCTTCAACACATTATATGCCTCCTGAAAGAGCAAAATAAACAAATTTTGGCTACCCTTCAAAGTAGACCTGCCGAGCACGTAAATTCAAGAATACTTTAGAAGTGTTTAGATCTTTTTATGCGAAGTGTTTAATCTTTTTATGCGAAGTGTTTAATCTTTTTATGCGAAGTGTTTACATTTTTTATGCGAAGTGTTTACATTTTTTATGCGAAGTGTTTCATTATTTTATGTTAAGACTTATGGAAAAACTTATGTTTCTTATGATTTATGAGACTTTTATGTCGTTTATACATAGGATAGGTTAACGGAACGAAAATCTGTAAATATTGAAACCTGCCTTGACATGTACCAGTTTCTTTATGTATCCAGATGTGTTCTTTAAGGTTATTTTACTATTTTTGCCAACGGTGTGTATAATATAGTTCAGGTCAATTTCATAGACTTGTGTCACACACCATATATTTTAATTTTAAATTTTCCGACTAGTTTCCGTAGCCATAATATGTACTTTGCCAGTTTCAATCATTTTTCAAGACTAATAAAAATAGTTTTAAAAGTATTTTTGTTCAGTTACTTGATACACAATGTGTTTCAATAAGTAGATATGCAGCATATGAAATTTTTATTTAAATTGTAATGTCAGAAATTTAATCATTACAATTTAATTCCTCATAATGTAACATATCTGCATAAGGCCCAGTTTCATAATGTGTGGTGACCATTTGGTTAGGGGTAATTGTCATAGTTTCAATTATTTAGCAGGTTATTATATTGCACCCATAATTTACTAACAAGGACCCTTATTTGGCCATCAAACCGTGTGAAACTGGTCCTTCAAGCAACGTCATGTAACGACGTTAATAGGACGTCATGTAACGTCGTTAATAGGACGTCATGTAACGTCGTTAATAGGACGTCACTGGGCTGTGACTTATTCACGTCTTCCTGACGTACCAGGGACGTCATAGTAGACGTCATGTTAGTCAAATCTCGACGAAATCTGACGTCACTCATACGTCATATGGTTGCCTGGGAAAAGATATTGCAGGCATATATTTCATGGTGACCTGGAATATGCATACAATATGCCAGTCATATGCCTTGGCAGATATGGAACATTTATGGGATATTCCTATATGCCAACGGAATATTCATGGAATATGTATGGAATATGTTTGTGCCGTCTGGGTGGTTTTCTGTTCTTCAAATTTAGCAAGCAAATCAAGGTATTTATTATCCATACTCTCCAGCTTTGCCATGACATCTGCCAGTGTATATTCAGATTGATTCCTGGTACTGCCTGGTGTTCCAGCAGATCGTCTCTTTACGACATTTTCATTGCATGTAGTGCACAACCATCTTTTGCCATCAGGAACTTCTAGATCTTTTTCATAACTATTTAGGGTTGCGATAGTCATACTAATACATTTTGTATGATAACACTTCTCGTATTTGCAGCACGATGTAGAATATGTACCTGAAGTTCTTTTCTTACAGTTTCCACAGTTCGTGTCCTTACTATCCTTCATAATGTTATATGTGTTACAGTTACAATTACAGTCGTAAAGGACAACAATCCGCGAACAGTTGTTATTTGGATCGAAATTCAGATAGTCGCAGCACTCTGTGAACAGTTGTTAGTAGGAATTCTTATCGCAGTTCTCACTTTTTTGTAGATGCTTACGATTTTAAATAAATGGATTGGAATCAGATTAATATAAAAATAGAGCGTGTGGCATCAATTACTAGTGATTTAATTGGTAAACATAGTTACAAGGTTTGAAAAAACTTGAAAATATAAATATTATTTTCCGACAATACAATATCTAGCACCATACTTTAATGCTACAACCTGGGCCTAGCGACACCTAAAGCACCGGTTCCCGTCAGATCACCGAAGTTAAGCGGTGTCGAGCGCGGTTAGTACTTGGATGGGTGACCGCTTGGGAAACACCGCGTGCTCTTGTCTTAGGGAAGAGTGTAAAATGAATCGACATCAAAACCATCCTATTCACGCCGGACAGGCCGGATGAGATCGGATATCTCGTAGAATGAAGGTGCCGTTTCACACTCCCCAGTCGGTAGACCGCACGATTAAAAACCGTACGGTCGATGACCGGTTCAAGATGGCTTCTGATACCCCAACGAACCGTAAAATAGTAAAATAAAAAAATTTCGAGTTTCTCTCTTTTAGCTTTGATTAATTTTAGGTGACACCCTGTTAAAGGTCACAATTTGAGAAAAATAATTTTAATCTCAGAAACGGATTTAGGGTAAAAATATTTTTAATAAAAAGTATTGGAAATAAAGAAAGAAACACAAAAAAAGTAAATTATATAGGGCGTTTCATTTAAATTAAACAAGTTTGAGACATCTCCCGGCATAACCGGAATTCGCACAAGGTCGCCGTTATTTCCCCTTAAGAAAGCGTCTCTTTAAACCCCAAAATCCAAATTTGCAGGATTTAAATCGTATTACTTTTCAAAATGTTCTAATGGACGGTCACCGTGAGACACCCTTGTATATCTAACGTACATAGGGCGGATATTTTTAGCTATAAACACCACAAACAAGTAAAGAAAAGAAAATCTAGTCAATTATTCAGTTGCCAGCAAAAACTCTGTCCTGCATAGGCGTAGTTAGGGGGGCTTATCCTCCCTAGGAAATTGCGACCATTCAAAAATAATTTCACCTTTATACCCGCTTGAGGTCTAAGGTCTAAGATAGCGCGAAAATTTGTTGGCACCCAAGAGCGATAATGTAAATTTACAGCTGAAATGCAAGCCGAGTTTCCCTTTTTAAAGAAAAGCAACTGCAAGGTAATTTTTTTTTGTATTATTTCTTATTAATTTGGTTAACTTGTTCTTAAGGACTCTTGCATGACTTCTTGTCAAAATTTGGCGTGGCTTCGAAAATATTTTCGCCTATGACACGTCTGGGGCTAAAGCCTCCCAGATAGAAAACAATAGCCACGCCAATGATGATTGATTGATAAATCGGATAGTAAACGCACAAGGGCTACTAGCTTGCCGTCATTTAGAATTTACTGCTTCGCCACAGTATCGGCTGGTTGGTTTATAACTGCATAGATTCAATTAAACTAAGGATTACAAATAATAACATCTATTTGCAAAATATAACACAACACTTGTAAATTCTACTATAAAACTTAACTTATGCCTGTAGGTAGGTACACTTAATGAATAAAGCATAATCTCTAGCTTCAGAACACACTGCATTTTAGTTATCTGTAGGATTTTCTTTTATAACGGAAAAATAACACATTTTCTGTTAGCAGCGGCGGCTTTTTAGGGTCGGCAGTGCCAACCCAACGTCAAACAGATAGGATATTACATTATTTACCTACATCAATTTATATTGCAATGACTCTCAAACTGTCAGCGAATAATTGCTTCACTTCTGAAATCGCCCGGCATGCCTGCCCTGTCGTAAGAATATCAGTAGCGAAGACTAGAATTTCAAACTTGAAGATAGGCAACCAAACAAACACCATGTATAGAAGTTAAAACTCAAACTCAACTTTCAGTTTGGTTCTTTTAAGATTAAGACCTCAGGTAAGTTTTAATAAAATATCCTGTTTTAGACATTTCGAAAAGTTGAGGGTAACGCACGTAACGACAGGGAAATCCAAGTAGGAACTGAGGCAAAAAGTGATCTTATTCAAAATATTTAAAGTTTAAAATGTGGACCCCTAAATTGTTGAATTTGATTAACATGGTAGAGAGCCAAGTTTTCAGAAAAATGATATCAAGAATATGCATGGCTTACGGGAGTGAAACCATGCACAGATATAGATCTGTGGTGAAACCAAAATTAAACTGTTTTGTTGGATTGTTGGCCAAGCAGTTTATTTCAAATTAAAAATGACATCAAAATCCGTAGTGCGAACTGATTCGGAGCATGCTATTCTCAAGAAGCATATGTCTTACTCAACTAAAACTTGATTTATTTTATTTGGTAAACGAAACATTTACCTATTCGACTCAACTCGTTCGTCACTGTGGTCTGTGTCAAATGAGCGAGGATTTTCGTGCCTAAAAAGCGTTAAAACTTATTTTCTTAATACAATTAACCAGGAACGACTGTCAAGTTTGTCACAATAATTATTGGTAAGTACTTAATAGAAAACCAAAAAGTCTGCGAAAAACATCTGAATTTTGTGCTGTAATTCACCATTTTGCAATAAACTCACCGTACAGAATTAATTTAACATGTTTGGAAAACTCCAATTTCTTCTCATGGTAGTTAATTTCTAGTTGTTAGTGAGTGGATGGAAGGGAAAATATATTTTATTATTTTGATGTTTATCTAAAAAAATTCTATGAAAAATGAGAAAAAAAATTGTGATACTACATAATACATGTATATAATAGTAGATAAAAACGAAATTTGGATGTGGCCTTCAAAAATTTTCGCCTGCGCCGCCATCTTGGCGCCAATGTATGTTAAAAGACACGAATTATCGTAAACCGACAGAAAAATGACCGTACATGACATCTTAGAAGGTGATGAGTGAATCTCTTTAATCCTACCTCAAGTTCAACGGTGACAGACCGATTAAACAAGACTGACGGTGTGATATACACCGTATGATGCGTCGCTATGACAACGTCCAGCAATATTTTCCACATTACCAATTAGAATTTAGCGCAATTGAAAATGCTGGAGCTTTTGTTACCGCGGCACGGCGCTCTTTAAAGAAATCTAATTTGAATATATTGGTTGTACTGGTTTTACCATAAAGAATTGTAAAACTATAACTAGACTTGCTGTTGATTGTTGGATATTTGACACTTTTCGCTGTCAGTAGAGAGATAAATGAACTGATTACTGTACACACTGATTACGTTTAAATATATTAATTTTCGCTGGATCTTTATGTCGGATAAGATGTTTTTTTAAATCACCTTTTTGAATGCTTTGATAATCACAATGACTACATTTAAACATATTAACTTTCTCTGGATCCTTATGTCGGAGAAGGTGCGTCTTTAAATTACCTTTCTGAATGTTTTGATAATCACACTGACTACATTTAAACATATTAACTTCCTCTGCATCCTTATGTCGGAAAAGGTGAATCTTTAAGCTACCTTTGTGAATGCTTTGATAATCACACTGACTACATTTAAACATATTAACTTCCTCTGGATCCTTATGTCGGAGAAGGTGAATATTTAAGCTACCTTTGTGAATGCTTTGATAATCACACTGACTACATTTAAACATATTAACTTCCTTTGGATCCTTATGTCGGAGAAGGTGAATCTTTAAGCTACCTTTGTGAATGCTTTGATAATCACACTGACTACATTTAAACATATTAACTTTCTCTGGATCCTTATGTCGGAGAAGGTGCGCCTTTAAATTACGTTTTCGAATGCTTCGATAATCACACTGACTACATTTAAACATATTAACTTCCTCTGGATCCTTATGTCGGATAAGATGTTTCTTTAAATCACCTTTTTGAATGCTTTGATAATTACACTGACTACATTTAAACATATTAACTTTCTCTGGATCCTTATGTCGGAGAAGATGCGTATTTAAATGACCTTTGTGAATGCTTTGATAATCACACTGACTACATTTAAACATATTAACTTCCTCTGGATCCTTATGTCGGAGAAGGTGAATCTTTAAGCTACCTTTGTGAATGCTTCGAAAATCACACTGACTACATTTAAACATATTAACTTCCTCTGGATCCTTATGTCGGAGAAGGTGCGTCTTTAAATGACCTTTCCGAATGCTTTGATAATCACACTGACTACATTTAAACATATTAACTTCCTCTGGATCCTTATGTCGGAGAAGGTGAATCTTTAAGTTACCTTTCTGAATGCTTTGATAATTACACTGACTACATTTAAACATATTAACTTTCTCTGGATCCTTATGTCGGAGAAGATGCGTATTTAAATGACCTTTGTGAATGCTTTGATAATCACACTGACTACATTTAAACATATTAACTTCCTCTGGATCCTTATGTCGGAGAAGGTGAATCTTTAAGCTACCTTTGTGAATGCTTCGAAAATCACACTGACTACATTTAAACATATTAACTTCCTCTGGATCCTTATGTCGGAGAAGGTGCATCTTTAAATTACCTTTCTGAATGTTTTGATAATCACACTGACTACATTTGAACATATTAACTTCCTCTGGATCCTTATGTCGGAGAAGGTGAATCTTTAAGTTACCTTTCTGAATGCTTTGATAATCACACTGACTACATTTAAACATATTAACTTCCTCTGGATCCTTATGTCGGAGAAGGTGAATCTTTAAGCTACCTTTGTGAATGCTTTGATAATCACACTGACTACATTTAAACATATTAACTTCCTCTGGATCCTTATGTCGGAGAAGGTGAATCTTTAAGCTACCTTTGTGAATGCTTTGATAATCACACTGACTACATTTAAACATATTAACTTTCTCTGGATCCTTATGTCGGAGAAGGTGAATCTTTAAGCTACCTTTTTGAATGCTTTGATAATCACACTGACTACATTTAAACATATTAACTTCCTCTGGATCCTTATGTCGGATAAGATGTTTCTTTAAATCACCTTTTTGAATGCTTTGATAATTACACTGACTACATTTAAACATATTAACTTTCTCTGGATCCTTATGTCGCAGAAGGTGAATCTTTAAGTTAGCTTTGTTAATGCTTTGATAATCACACTGATCACATTTAAACTTAACTTGCCCTGGACCCTTACGAAGGCGGTGTTTGTATTTATTTTCTTGCCGAAATACCCTCAATAAGTCATTTTCAATTTTCACGGTAAGCTTCTGACTAATCCGATTATCCAGCTGCTGTTGGATCTGGATTATGCAATCTTGATGTTCGTCAATGCTGCAATAAAGAAAAACATTGTTAAGTTATATTAATCGTACCAGTTAATTTATCAGCAATATTACCATATACAGGAACGTTTCTTTAAATGTCTAACCGACATGGACAATATTTCTCGAATCAGCTACATAACAAAAAATTAAACATTCAAAATGAGAGCCAAGAAATACCTGATGGTGGCATCTGACAGGTGACAGTTCTTAATTGACAGGTGACAGGTGTCATTTTCGAGTCATGCGCAAGAACCCATTTCATAGACCCAACTACGCATGCGCAATATCCTAGGCCTATTGGTTCCGGAGATATATGTCATAAAAATCCCTCCGGGCCCTATGATGGTGAACTCTCCAATTCTCCCTACTAACCGTCACTACTACTGGAGTAGAGAAAATTGACATAATTTAGGAGAAAGGCGATTGCAAACAAGATTTGGATCTAATGTGAGGTGTGGCAGTATAGGTAATTTGAAATAAATCCTTAAGCTGCATTTCTAATCAATTCGCTGGCGAAGTGACACTTCGGCACGCGCCCGCCAAAAAAATTGTTCATTTTCAATGCCGTCCTTGCTGTTAACTCTTGACATGCGCAGCTAGCTTTGGCGCCATTCTTTTTGTCCGATTTTAACCTATTTTTCTTCTTATACTGTGTGCTGTGTGACAAGTTTAATAAAAATTGTTAAAATGGAGAGCAGCCAAGAATTTATTAATGACGAGTTTTTGTTACAATGTGTAGCAAACTATCTACCATTGTATGACAAAACTGAAAAGGGGTATAAATCAATTATACAAAAAGAAAATTGTTGGGCATCAGTTGCCAGATCTTTACAAACTACAGGTAGGTAAAACAGTGATTAGAGATTCAAATAAATAAATAAATTTATATTATTTTTAGTCCCCAGTGTCAAATCTCGATTCAAAGCTCTGAGGGAGAAATTTAGGAGAGAAATAGCTGTAGAAGAGAAGCTCAGCCGAAGTGGTGCACCCTCCAGTTCAAGGCCTGTTTGGCCATTAATGAGCTTCTTTAAATTTTTGTACAAATATAATAAAGAAGATTGTAGAAATACAACATCTAATTTTGAAGCAGAGTGGGAAGACACAGAAAATGGTGAAGTTCTGGAAGAAATTATAATAGAACATGACAATAGTCAAACTCTTACAGAAGTGAACGAGTTATCTTGTCAAACTCCTGTCTCTAAGAAGAGAAAGACTGAAAATTTACTTAAAACCAATGAAATCCAAAAGATTGATAATGTTTTAAGGGATGTTTCATCTGCCGTACAGGCTATCAATCAAATGCCTCAAAAGGCAAGAAGTGATAAATATGATCATTTTGGTCAATATTTATCACTCGAATTAAAAGAAATGGGTGAACCCAATAGTTCTATTTTAATGGAAGAGATCCAAATTAAAATAATTGAGTTTAAAAGATCTCTTCGATTAAATAGTAAATAAATGTTTCCTGGTGTAATAATTAGTATCTTGTTGTAGTTTAAGTTAGTTTAGCCTAGTTTAAGTTTTGTATATAAATTGTATTTTTTTTTGTGAATATTGTACCGTATTATGATGCTTATCACTATGATTGATACAAATAATACTGTTGTTAATTTTATACCCTTTCTACTACTTATATTATAGGTAATAAAATAAAAATGCAAAATTTGGCTTTTATTTAAATGAAGGTAAATTAAAATAGTTATTTATCATTCTTCTGGTTTTAATTAACTTTGAAATATACATAATGGCCAAACCATCAAAATCATTTAGGTACCTATTTCATGCCAATACAATAAACATTGTTTGCACAGATCAAGTTACAATAATTTCAAGTACCAATGTCTATAATAAAAATAAAATAAAATTTGTAAAAAGTTAAAACTTATACTAGGGTAAAAACAATGTTAACTAAATCAATTCGTCTTATCAATAATATCCCATTGCCATGGGGCTAAGCAAGCACCTGGTCCAAAAACATATTCTTTTAAATAATTTCTAACTGCTAAGGCTGACAAAGCTGCATTCCTTGCTCCAAGTCTTAGATGAATATTCTCTAATGCAAGTCCACTAGTTGGAATGTCATTTCTCCATGTTCCTTGCATTATTCTCCCATCTACTTCTCTATCAATATCATTTGCTTGGATATATAAAGGATTCTGCTCTTTTCTGATAAAGTTATGCAAACAGACAATCAGCCCTATGCAGCAGCACACAGGTTAAAACTTTCCGTTAACTCCAAACTAACGGGACCCGTTAGAAAAATCCCATGCTATTTCCGCGATTTGGTATGCAGCAACAACTTTTCCGTTACATTTCAGGGGTTAATTCGAGTTTTAACGGGCTTTTTTATCGGCATCGAAAGACCCGACGCTTCGTTTAAACGGACCCCGGTTAAAATTTTGAGCCAATCAGGGGCCCGCACATGTCGGATATCGAATTACTTCGGATTGCTTCGGATGCCCTCGTTTCACGGTACACAGATGACAGAACCTCGTTTCTTGCTTGCTTTTCTTTAGAATTTTTCGGTTTTTGCTTCGAAAATTAGTGATCGAAGTGTTTTTGATTGAAAATACATCCTCTTATATATGCATAAGCTCGTTTAAAAGAAAAAATGGATATTTTTTTATACAGGTAAGTTAAAAATACCCTTTTACAGGTTAAAATTACTGAACTAAATTGATTTGTGTTGATTTACAATTTATAGGAAATTTATGTACTTTTAGATTTTATCAAACCATGACAAGAAAGGTTTTCGAGAAGATTTTTCATTGTATGTAGCAGAAAATTATGTTTCCGATTCTAAAGCAGTTTTCTACAATGTACCTACTTACGTACAAGCTGAAAAATATATGATGTTATGTTGTTTTGGCAAGAATGTACTACCTACCAAATAGAGGTAAGATTCTAGACTATTTAGACTATGCAGGTAGCTGCTATAATAGATAAATTATTAAAGCTTGGATCAACCAAGTTTCTTACATAACTTTGTAAAAATTAAATTTGTTTGTTTATGTTTAATATGAAACAGAGGCTTCAAATCATAAGCTTTTTCTGCCTGCCTTTAGAACTGTTACCGATAAACCATTTTGAATTACATTATATACAAAATATTGACCATAAACAGGATAACAAGTCTAAATATTATTATTTATTTATTGCCCGACTTATACTACTCATAGGTGTGTTCATCTCCCTCTAAAACCCTTTAAAAATAAAATAAAACAATTTCTAATAAATAAATGTTTTTATAAAATGGACGATTTCATACAATATAGAGTGGTAGATATGGACTTTTAAAGTAATGTCCTGGATTTAGTGGGTGCGCTTGTGGTTTGGATGTTTTAGGTAAAATGTACTTTCGGGGGTTTTCTTAAAATTTAAATGTATTGTCTTAAATTTGTAAATGTATTTTGAATTCGTTGACCAAGATAAGAAACTTATGTAAGTTTTTTCCATAAATAAACTAAACTAAGCTGAAAACCAAGTAGGTACCTACTAAAACCTAATATTATGATAAGCAATAAATATGCTATACCTATCTAGTACCTATATTTTTATATTAACAATAAATAATATTATAAAGAAATTATAATACCTAGTACCTAACTAAATTATTTCACTTGTGGTTAAGATTCATAAATTAAACTGATTTAGACAAAAAATTTACGACTGAAATAAACATTCCAAACATGAGTAAGCATCAATACAAATTTAAAGGGGATAACCCCAAACATCTATGTCGACGTGGATTTATATTGCTGTGGTTGACAGCCATTTCCTAAATTCAGAAGGTCCTGTAAGTCGAAAAAATACATTTGGATCAAAAATAATAAAATTTAAATTTTATTGATCATTATGAAATGTAAATTAGTGAGGGTTAGTGGTGGTAGTACTTCGCACGATACTAGAGATTAAACAACGATTTATTCACTTGTAGTATCGTGTTTTAGTATACCTACCAGTCAATTGACCAAAATAAATTTGAAAATAAAATAAAACAAACAAATAAAAAATTCAAATTTTTAATGCAAATAAACATATTTAAATATGAAAAACTTAAAAATAAATTTAATAAATCGAAAATAAACAAAGGGATATTAAACTTTGTTAATTAAGCTGGATAATGGTAAATTATCAAACTCAGATTCATCTTCGGAATCTGATTCTGGGTGTTCGATATCAGAATCCGATATTGCACGATAGCAGACATTTTTGGGATTCATATTCACTGGTAGAGAGTCAATACGGGTGTAGGTAAACTGGACTGATGGCAAACGAATAAAACAATGTTGATATAACTTAAATAAAATTCTGTAAAAATTTAGTATATTTTGACCGAATTTAACCAGTCAAATAGCTAGCGGTCAATTGATCATCCCCAACTCTACCTACAATACTTAGTAATCGGGTATCGACTCTCAAAGTATCGATTCATACTCTGTATCGAAAGTATTGTTCTACTACTAATTTCTAACCCTAAAATTGAAAATATTTAATCACCATGAAGTTAATTAAAATTAGAATAGATAGTGATAGAATAGGGGGTTAATTTGTCATTCACTTTTGGGAATATCTCCGCCAAAATATACCATGTTTGGGTAACTATCATTTCTGTTGCATTTCTGTATAATCATGTTCTCACAGTGAGTCAACACTTCAAAAAGTTTAAATTCAATGTAAAAAAGTATTGTTTTTTAGGTAGGCAGATGCAAAAATTAAAGACCTGGATGTATTATGAAGACTTTTATAATGGAAAGGGCAAAATCAGAACTTGAAATATAAAAGAAAAATTGCTGAACTCGGATGATTGACAACTTGTAGAAGGTAAATACCTGAAATATCCTGGGGTGCAAGTATTTGGAAGGGTGTTAAACAACAAACCTAGAGTGTGTTCCTGGATTGGTGCAGTAAATAGGTAAAAAAGTGTTCATATTTTTTTGTTTGATACTTCCTCGAGAATTTCATCTTCTGGGGTTCAGCCCTGTATGCACTATTGAAGTACATATTAGGTAGGAGATATACAGGGTGTTTCGGGAGGAAAGGGAAATATTTTAATGAGGTATTCTAGAGGTCAATATAAGAAAAAAAGGTCATATAAATGTGGGTCTGGAAATGCTTTCTTTTCGAGATACAGTGTGCCAAAAAAAAAAGTAATATACATTTGTCCTTCAATACCTCGAAAACGATTTAAGGTATTACACTGATCATGGGTGTGCGCTATACTGGCATGAAAATACGTTTTCTCGATTTAAAAAGTTTTTACCATTTTACCAGTGGCGTACGCGACAGCAAAAAAGAAAATTGTTTTGGCGAAAAAAATTGTACGCCTCTGGTATTTTTCAAATCAGGGGTCTATTTCTTAATCTACAGTCATTTCTTAAAAAAAAAGTATTTTGAGTTTTTTTGGTAGAACAAACCATTTTCAAGTAATAATAATAATAATGGGTTTTTATTTTACTTGAGATAGGGCCACAAAGAAAGGTGAGAACCGGGGCTATCAGCCCCGTTGCTCCCTCGCCTCTCCCGAAGGCTTTGTATTATGGCTACTACCCTTTTAATACTTTTGGTAAATATAAACTTTAATTTTAGTGTCAACTAATACAAAAAATGAACACGAAAGGTGCTCCAGCACAACCCTACGGTCTGCAATAGAGTCGTTTTCAGCATCACAGAAAACGACTCTAGATGTTCAAAAGCAGGTGGTAGTTCAAATGGAGGAATTCAACAAGACGATGAAAAAAAACAACGAATTATGTGAGAAACAAAATATTATCGCAGAAAGGAAAAATGAATTATGGGAGAAACAAAATATTATTGCAGAAAGGAAAAATGAATTATCACTTATGGCGCTAAAATTAAATTACTTAAAAGAGTTTGGCAACTTAGATAACTTTAATATATTAACAGAACTTAATGTACCTACTAACTATAACTAACCTAACCTAGAACTAACTATAACTAACCTAACCTAGAACATTTAAATATACTGGAAGAACAGTAGGACACTAACTAACATTTATCTTAAACTTACTTATTTCTAAATCAAAATCACACTAGCAACTTTTTTTGTGCAACTTAAAAATGGCTTAAATACAACACACTGATTTGATATGGGCTAGCATTAATTGCTGGTGCGCGCCAAGCCATAATGACTTCCATGTATTTTTGAAAGATTTTTCAGTTGCAAAAAAAAGCTGCTGGTGTGTAGAAGTAGAAAAAAGTAATAAATTCATTATTTTTATTCATTTCAACTTATTGACATGTGTTTGCTGTCTAGGTCCCTACCCGTTTTTCAAGAGCAAATTCTTGGTGTTTAATTAATTTTATATAAGACCCACACGAAAAGAGCTTATTACATAACCCATTTTAGCCTGTTTGCGTTATGCAATATACTGTATTATCGTACTGAGTGATGTAATGAACTCATTACATCACTCAGTGATGTAATGAACTTATTAGATCACTCATTTTTTTTATTACATTAGTCATTTTTAATCAAACTATGATTTGTTTTGTTCCGTCGGTCACTGTCACTTTTTGTGTAATAATACAATTTTTTTTGTCAAATGTCAAAATCATTTTGAATACATAAAAAAAACAAAATTCTGGGTCTTATATAAAATGTTGTATTCCCCACTCGTTACTGTAGTGAAGCTCATACCGTACTAGTAATATAATATAAATAACTATTAAAGTCGTTTAAATGTTGGTTAATGTCATATTGTAGATTAGTCTTTTTGCCTGTATTATATTAATCATTATAATTACTTGAATATATTATTAGGACGCACTTGACATTGACCTTTTCGCGAATCATTAATTTATCATTCGGATTCGGTATATTATACAGGGTGTTTCACGGTCGATGGTACGTTAGACGTTTACGGATAACTAAATAACGAATCATTTTCAAAATTTGGCAACCGGGATAAACGACCATGGTCTATCGTTCTAAAATATTTTCAGCAATGCAACGTTGCCGCTTCTGCCCAAAACAGGTGGCAACATTGTTATTTCAAATGGAACACCCTATATCTTAGAATTTTTTTGGACTCTACATAAAATTGTAAGTATTTTTTAATAAGTGCATTATAAGTCTAAACTTAATAGGTTTTGAGATATCGACATTTGAAAAATGACATTTTTGAACTTTGACTGCTTCAAACTTTTTAACGGTATGTCTTAGAGCAAAACGGCTTACATGTCCCTATCTTGCTTTTTTATTATCTTCCCAAAAATATCAACTTCCGGTTACGCCGGAAGTACTATATATGGGGATTTTAAGTTACATCCGGTTTAACCGGAAGTTGAAACTTTTGGGAAGATAGTAAAATAGGAAGATAGGGACATGTAAGCCGTTTTGCTCTAAGACATACCGTTAAAAAGTTAGAAGCTGTCAAAGTTCAAAAATGTCATTTTTCAAATGGCGATATCTCGGAACCTATTAAGTTTAGACTTATAATGCACTTATTAAAAAATACTTACAATTTTATGTAGAGTCCAAAAAAATTCTAAGATATAGGGTGTTCCATTTGAAATAACTATATTGCCACCTGTTTTGGGCAGAAGCGGCAACCTTGCATTGCTGAAAATATATTAAAACGATAGACCATAGTCGTTTATTGCAGTTGCCAAAATTTGAAAATGATTCGTTATTTAGTTCTCCGTAAACGTCTAACGTACCATCGACCGTGAAACACCCTGTATACTGTCTATAAGTAGAATATTTTGCCATTTTAATTAACACTTCCAATCCAGTTCAAGAGTATGTTTTCCTCCTTTGCTAAAACGTCCCAACAGCTAAAAAATGTCAAAATTAATATAGGCCCAGGAATTTTTTATTATTTAATGTTGTGTTTCTACATATTACATATTTAATTAGCGTTACATAAAATATTACATAAAGTTTCGGTAAGATGGTTTAAGATTTACAATTCACACGATTGAGACTGGGATATTTTCTAAAATTTAAATGTATATATTTACAAGGAAATTCGTTGGGCTTGAAAACGGTCTAATCTGATAATACAGGGGTCTGTCTTCCTTTGCATGGCCTTAAATTGCTAGGGCTATTCGGGCCAGGTACATACCGTTATTATTATACGTGTGTACAAAAGGGTCCTTGCACAATTTTTAATTCAATGTATATTTAGTTGTATCTAGACTCAAATATACCCCCTATTTTTCTTTTTTATCATAAATCTCATTGTGTTACGAGATATTTTACAATACAAATTTCTCATTTTGAACGCGCGCCAAAACCTCCTGCCTTTTGTGACGTCAATTATTTGTAGTTACTGATATCGACAAATATACCGTTTTTTTTTTAACCCCGCTACAAAAGAGTTTTCGAAGAGTCAAATGTACATACTAAATTGATTTCATAGCTATACTTTTTTAGTAATATTTTGATTTGTTGATATTTTTAAAGTGTATTCTTTTCTTCTGTTACTTCAAAGTATGCAAGGTAAAGCGTTGGTAAATAAACTTGGCAACGTTTTCCAAACTTGTGACGCCAACCAATTAAAAAGTTTGTAAACACGTGTTTGAATAATGCACCTATAGGGTCAGTTGGGTTAAATGTAGACGATTCTCGACACTTTTGATACCTTTATTCATAAAATTAATTTGATCAATTTGTATAAAGTATTTAAGTGTATCGACTTTGCAGGCAGTTTGAGTATGTATATTTATTAAACATTTTCAGAATAATACCTTTCAAAATTAGCCATTTTAGTTTTTGTCATATATTTTTTTACAGGCTGTATGTTTAAATTTACCCCGTGCCCTCGGGGGAAATGTAAACAATTCTGCTGAAGACCATAAGCATTTGTGCAAAAAATCGTGGGGTTAACAGAAACATGTCGTTTGTAGGCATTATATAGTTGATATTTGATATGTTATTAACGTGTTTACATTTACCCCATTAGAAGAATTTAAAAAAACGACAGTTACAAAAATATTTATTATAAAAAAACAACACCTACGCTTTCCGAACAATAAGAACAAAAGGGCAGAAAAATAATTCATTCCGTCATTCCTATGTTCTTAAGTAACAAGCAAACAAAGTAATATTCCATAATTCTAATAGAATAAAGATAACAATTTTTCAACGAAGGTTTGAAGTCTACTCCGCCAGGGGAATACTATTTACAAATCTATAAAAGATTCTCTTAACTTTGGGAAATATTTCAGGATCTGGCAGTATACCTAATACTTGACCGATATTAACGAAATTAACATCAGTTTCTACGACACAAAAAAGTGTTTTTAAAGTGTCCGCCGATAACTTTTATTTCATTTTGGTCCTCATCAACATCTTCAATAGAACAAACATATTTAAAAATAGTTGTGTCACGTTAACCCCCTTTGAACGGAATGAAAACAAATTTTCCAACGCACAACTTTGACATATCTTTAATGGGTTCCAAATAAATTACGTCATTATCCTGTTGTATTTCATCGCTGGAACTCTCATCATCATATTCATATGGTATCACTCTCTTCCGAGGTATCTGATTTATTTTTAGCTATTTTCAATAATTTTCTCTTAACGCCTGAATTTTCTGCAGTGGTTGGATTATTTTGTTTCTTTTTTGATTTGAGTTTTTTATTTGTCTTGTTAGTTAGCCCCTAAGTAGTTGCCTTTTGCTTTTTTTCTTCGGCTTCTTTTAGTCATGATATGACGTCGTTAGAGGTTAACACTTCACCATATACATAATTGTTGTTTCAGTCTTGAAATTATATAGAAGACAAACGCAGCTTTTCCTTGTCGAGATCATTCATAACACATTTTCTAACTTCTCATGAAAATCATATACCTACTATCTGTGTGTTTCTCGCATCCTTACGCAACTTTTAAAGATGCTCTGGTTTTTTTAGTTATAGCTGAGGATGTCGAAACATAAACGAAAGGTACCAGTCTTTACCTGGTTTGTTATCTTTAAAAGGAAATTTTATATTCTTAGCTTTCACATATTTACCAACGAGGTCACGCAGTTCTTCTTTGCTACAAGGGTGGCCCATTTTGCATCTTGTTAAAAGGCACTTTTTAATTTCATTTTCTTCCATAACGGATCGCGTCGACTTTCGGCCAGGACCTTGAACAGCCATCGCCGTTTTTCTCCCTTTAATTCTGTTATGAAGAATATGGTGGTGGGCCTTTTTTTTTGGCCCGAATCCATGTTCACATTTGCCCCTCATCCATGTGTACATTTACCCAGCGCCGCAAAATTCTAAGGTAAATGTAAACATCAAAATATCTACCAAACTTGTGATATTATGACTTTATCCCACTATAATTTATTTGAAATTTGTCTTAAAGATACCAAAAAATATTAGGTACCTACCTTACCTTATGATTTTCACAAAATAATAGTGAATGCGCGAGGGTATTACATTTTGATTAGCACATGCAAATTCGCCAACAGAAAAAAATGTAACCTAACCTGTTTTCGTTTTCGTGTTGTCAGTTATCAAACAGTTGACGTAAATCACAGAAATAAATAAAATTTTTAGGTTAAACATTTCTGACAGTTCGATCCGTTTAAAAATTCTAACAGCTGTTCCTTAACTTTGGTTGGAAAAGATCAAGTGGCTGTGTTAACCCGTTTCTACTGGAAACACTACCGTTAAAAAGTTAACGGACTGCTGCTGCATAGGGCTGAATAGCCTTTATAATACTGTCAACTGTTTTTGGATGGGCGTTAATAACTCTATGAAGAATTCTAAAGCGAGCAACCATTATTCCAAAAGTATTCTCAATCATTCGCCGTGCTCTTGACAAACGGTAGTTAAATATTCTTTCGTCTCTGTTCATTGTGCCTCGTCTTGGTTTACTAAATGGTCTCATAAGGTTATCTTTTAAAGGAAATGCTTCATCTCCAACAAAATAATAAGGAATTTTTAGGTTTTGAGGACAATGAGGCAGTTCTTTTGGTGGTGGCATAACTAATGTATTTTCCAATAATTTCTTTCCAAAAACTGATTGTTGCAATACTCCACCATCGCTCTGGGAGCCATAAGCACCTATGTCTATATATGTAAATTCATAATTACCGTCACACACTGCCAACAGAATAATACTAAAAGTTTTTTTTGTAATTAAAATATGTAGACCCAGAATTGTGGGGGGCTTGAATAATGATATGCTTGCCATCAATTGCACCCACACAATTTGGTAAACACCACTTCTGACCAAAGACCTTTGATATTTGTTCTAGTTCTTCTACAGAAGGAGTTGATAAAACCACTGGTTGTAGTTTGTCCCATAAAACAATGCAAGTCTCTCGAATAATATTACATATTGTTGTAACTCCAATTCGGAATGCATATGATAAGCTTGGATAGGAATCGCCAGTTGCCAAAAATCTTAGAGTAATCGCCAATCTGAAATTAAATCATAATCAACATTAACTTCTGTTATAACTGAAACATAGCTAATTCCAAAATTATCACAGCAATTATAACACAGTTACAAATTATTACAGAACAAAGTTATTTATACTTAGAATAAGTATAGGTTGTTTAATTAAAAATTAAATATAAATTTACCGGCAACCTGGAGATATAGGCTCTCTCATCGAAGTCTTCAGTAGTGATGGCCCTACAATGGATAACAGTTTGTCAAAACTCGTGGGAGACATTCTTGTGAAGTTGAAAAACACATGTGGATCAGTTAAACGGGCCTCTCTCATCAGATTTTCATAGAAGCCTTGCTGTTTGCGTTGCAACAATATTGGATGCACTCCGAACTTTTTCGGTTTACGCTGCTTTTTGTTTACAAGCAATATTCTCTTTCGTAATAATAAAAAAGAGATTGTAAAAGTAGCAATTGATTTAATTGATCTGCCATATTGTCCATGGCTTTTACTGTTATTAAACCAAAATTGAGCTACTAAAAAAGTCAAAATAAACATTAAACACAAGCTCAAGATCTCAATGTAATTGTAACCTCACATTTACAGACGAAAACAAAAAAAATACCCAGAATGACAGCAGCCTTTGGTCACCTGCGCATGTTCCAAGTCGGCACGGACCGAAAAACTTTGCAGCTTGCAAGCTCATTTGGTCGTGCTGGCATGCTTGCTGGGTCGCAATTTGGTTTAAAACGGCGTCATTGATATGCATTGACTTAGCACGCATGCCGAAGCACAAAATTGTAAAGTATACAGAAGCGACAGCTTTGTCGGTTCCTTTGATCTTTGTTGTACCCAATTCTCGTGGCCTTGAAGCTGCGTAGCTCCTCCCCTAACCAGTTCGTACACTGTAAGAAATGACAATCAGGTGGATGAAACAGAATTCTGATACATTCCGGATTACACTGAGAAAAAAAATTGAGTTAAGAACAAACACACATTATCTATTGTATTTAAATACAATTTGGTTAGGTATTTAGTATTAGGGGGCCATAACTGGGAAAAAAATTGTTACTTTTAATAACATGATTATTATTCAAATTACCTAAGTTACGCAATGTGTTGCTTAATAAAATTATTTTTATTAAAATGCCATATTTTATGGATAATTTAATCCACATGTTTATTGCATTTTGCTTATTTTATGCCGGTAATAACGAAAACTAAAACACACTTGTTGCTTAAATATTTTTTTTATTAAAATGGTACAAAAAACAATATGCCATTGTGACGAACAACATTTTGAATATAAACAAGTTAAATAAAGGTTGTACAATTTATGGCTAATAGGAAACAATTTTATGTTACGAATAATCGACTCTTAGCAATCTAATTTCAAAATTTTAAAACAGATTATTTTATTTATTATTTCTTCAAGTTTAAGTTAACATCAGTTCTGGGTAGCTGACTGAACCAGGGTAGGGACTGAATCAGTTTTCTTTTAACACATTTAAGCTATAGCCTCAACTTTTGTTTCCTTGGTGACTTCGAAGACCAATGTAGTGAAGTCTGGGTTAAAGTTGATGTAGATAACAGTTTTTCCCCAACAACAAAACTTTTAGCCTTTTGATCGTCAGTCGCTTTCAAAACAAGAGGAGCAATAGATACATCTGAAAGAAAATATAAATAAATATTACAAATAATTAATCTGTTTTTGTATATAGAGTAGTGCTACATAAATAGGCCCAAAAAGCCTTAGTGTAAGTGGCATACCACAAAGCAAAATACTAGAATAGGGTCATACAATATTCATAATTTGAATGGCTGAATTATGATGTACAACTATTTAGTGGTATTGTCGTGTGTTTACAAAGTGTAATACATAAGTATATATACCGGATGGTGCACCGTCTAGCTGACCCTAGAAGATCCCATGTAAATTTTGCTACCCGAAGAACATTTTAAGAATTTTACGAAGACTTTTCTAAATATCTTTTATTTGACTTAATAGAAAATAATAAAATTTGGTGTGCAAGTCCATCATACAAGGACCTTCAAAAAAGTATAATAAAATGTAAATGTAAAATTAAGAGGGGAACCAATATTTGAGGGTAGCAAAATTTACATCGAATTTCCTACAGCCAGTCTAGCAATGCATCACCCGGTATATATATCTATGATGTACCTACCTGGTAATGAAAAAGATGTTGATTCACTTTGGACTGATTCAGTTTTGCTGCAGGAACGTACTGGAGCCAATACTGGATCTAAAATTATAATTTCTTACTTTACATGAAAATTACGACGAATTTAATAGGCTAGTTTAGGGTAATTAGGTAAAGTTGGAACAAAAAACTAGTTTAATTTCAAAACTAATATGAAAAAAGATAAGGTAACCAGGGTTCAGAGATATAAAATTATTGATATATATTGATTCGGTGAAAAAAATATTTAAGCTAAATCCTGAAAGCTCTACAGATGTAAGTACTTAAGTATATTATGCCAATATAGCTTGATAAGAGGCTATTAATTTTATTAGGAGATTTATAGGTAGAATCAAAAATAAGGATAGTTTACCAATGAAGAAAATTAGCATTTGCATGATTTTGGAATACCTAGTATATTGCAATTTAATTACTAATTAGGCACTTCGTTGGACAATGTAAGGATAAAAATAAGAATTCTTTTTATACCTATCCTTGTTCAAATTATAAATATTTTATTTTCTATTGTTTTTTATCTCCTAAACTCTAGTATAGGGGGACATATTGTCTGTATAGTAAAGTTATAATTTATACAGTATTTTTAACTGACCTCTCGAATTAATAATTATACCTATGCCTTTTTTTATCTTTTAAACTATAAATATTAAGCATTTTAACAAATAAAATGAGTTTATGAAAAGTAAGTTAGCTGCAATAGCCATGATTTTACAAGAACTTCCTATAATAGAACTTTCTGCCCTTCTTTTTAAATAATGCTGGAAAATTGTAGGTACGGCTTCACCTATCAGGGTTTTTCGAGTATCTCCTTTAAAGAGATACTTTACCTCAAAGTGTTTTTCACATAATTTGTGGTACTTATGAAGAATGTCAACTTCCTTCTGAAGCAAGTCAGCACGATTACATGCGTAAATCCACATCTCTGCTCTAAAAGAAATAATATTTGTAAGTAAAAAGGCTAAGCGTAGGAAACAATAATCCATGCAATGATATTTTATACAAGAACTAGGATTTAATACCAAAACTCCAATAGAACAAAGAATAAGGCTAGGTTTATTTAGCTATTAAAAAAAGTTACTCGAGTAGTTACCTACTATTGTTTTGTCTAAATATCCAGATACTTTTTTTTTTATCCAATAAAGCAATTCACCAGGTAAACAACCATCATTACAACCGGTTTTTAAATTCAATTGTGACAACTGTGGTTCACATGAATAGTACCTAAACTATATCAGATTAATTTTCTTATAATGAATATGTAAGCAAAACAAATTAATTTTATATTATGCTAATGCTAAATTTGATTTTATCGATAAAGCGTAACATATAAAATTATCTACATAAATTCACAATGTTTTACTCTTGGCCCTAAGTAGCCCTTTCAATAACTATAATAAGCCTTGACCAAAACAAAATTGTGCACCTACCTTTTTCGATCTTTAGGAAAGGCGAAAAGTGATATTTCCATACCGCTTTTGGAGTAACACTCACGGTAAGCACAATAATTGTTACTAGGAGGCATTTTAAAATCAAAAAGTTAAAAAATCACAAACAAATTCACACCGAAATTAAACGTAACCTCGATCGCTCAGCCGAAACAAAATAAACAATCAAGTGACAAGACAAGGCGCCAATGCTGAGGGCGGTGACCGACACCACTCCGTTCGCGCCGGCGCACTCAAAATCAGAACCGATAAAACGGCTCTTTGTCGCTTCTGTATAGTTTACAATTTTGTGGCCGAAGTGTCACTTCGCCAGCGAATTGATTAGAAATGCAGCTTTAGATTACTAGTCTCACAAATGAATAAAACTTAAATTTTTGTTTCAGACAACCATTTGATTGGGTTCCTCAATTCCGAGGAAAATCTAACTAAAACTGTTTCAAACACAGATTGTTCCAGCAACTGAATAGCGTAACACTTGGTTTCTACGAGATGGCGGTCCAGCCCACAATATCAGAGTGGTGATGGAGATACTTAGAGACACTATAAAAGGATCCATCGCGTGTAGTTGGTGTCGGCGTAATGTCCACCCCTTTATATGGCGGTTAAGGCGGTTTTTGATTGTCTCGGGCGCCACTTCAAGTTATTTTGAGTGGTTTAGGGTCCACCATTGCCTGTCAAGTGGGCCTTTATACAGCGGAGAAAATCATTCCAGGTATTCAGGTCGGTGGGCACATAGTCCAAATAAAACAAGAAGTAAAATAGATTATAGTCAACTGTAATTGCGGTACAACAAGAAACGGAAGTACCTAACATACTGGAAAATCTGGAAGACAATATTAACATTCACAAAAACATTGGCTGTGATAAGGGAAACATTAAAAATAAACTTTTAAATATCAGGCACTTCAATATACGTACGGTACGAAAGAACTGTAATGATACTTTAACTGTTTCTTGATAGTTACAATCTATTTTTCTGTGATATTATTGTACTGAGTGTTGGCAAACTAATAAAAAACTGTATAATATTATGGGTTATAACACCTACTACAATCATGGGGATCATAATATACTGTATTCCTTTTCTTTATTTTATCGTTCAGCGACTCTAAATGTATTTTATTGTGATGATTGAATTTATTATTAATAATTTTATTGGAACTCAAGAAGCCGATGATCTTAGCTCTCAAGATTATTTTTATTAGAGATATCCGTGTTTTGGATTATATTTTCTGCTTCCACAGCCAACATTTCTTTAACATGATAATCAGTTTTGTGAGGAAAATTAAACTTAAAGTTTAAAGAAATGATATTTTCTTCCTGCTTATTAAAGTGGATATTATTATTATTATTATTATTATTATTATTATTATTAACAAACAATCGTAAGCGGTAGAAAACCGATGAGACTATTGTATTAAGTCTTAAGATGGTTTATGAACCTTTTATAATAATAATAATAATAATAATATATTGTCTTTATTGAGAACGTAAAATCAAAAGCAAGAAAAGAAAATTACAATTCCCAAAAGGCGAAGTCTAGCTAACGGAATTGTCAGCTACTCAACATTAACCTAATAATATTTAAATACAAAAGATAAAAATATTCAATATCATTTGATTTTTTTAAATAATTATAAACATGGACATAGCTATTATAAACGAAATAATTACGAAACTTATCATTAATACGTTAAATCTTCCTATGTCTCAACAACGTTTTCCTGCTTATTAAATATTGCCAATTTAAGTTTTTTACGAAACAAAGACATAGTCTCAATATCAAAGTAAGCAATGAACTGATTATAGAGCACTACTATGTTGTATGTAAAAGAGCGCTGGAAGATAGCTGTTCGGTGCTGAGGCATAGCAAGAGGATTCGATCTAATAGGTATAGCGTGAACATCTCGGCGAAAAACAAGTTTAGATCTTAAATACGGAGGGACAGATGATTTAAGCAGTTTGTATGCAGACACAAGTAAGAGGTACTGATATGAGTAGGAAAATTTCAGCCATTGAAGCTGTCTAATTTTATTGGAAATGTGATCAAATTTCTTCAATCCAAAGATAAATCGGCAGCAGTTATTCTGGATTCTTTGCAATCTTTGTCTATCAATATAACTCAGACATGGGTAATACACAGTAATACAGTAGGATACCTTGGACAACACATAAGATTCACACAGTTTTTTGCGGACCTTGAAATTTAAGATATGTTTATTGGCATACAGCACCTTTAAAGATGCATAGCAAGCTTTGCTTAAATTAGATATATGCTGAGAAAATCTTAACTGTGAATCCAGATAAACACCCAAATTTCTGGAAGCATCAGTAAATTCAAGTACTTGACTGCCCATTTCAACGTTTACGTAACTTTTTAGAAATTCGGAGCAATTGGCAGGTGAAAATAATAAAACTTTAGTTTTCTTGGCATTTAATTTTAAATTATGTTTTTCGCTGTATAAAGTTATTGAGTTAAGATCCGAATTTACATTTGCTTCAATTTCATTATAGTCCGAAGGATCGAACGTGTAAATTAGCTGTGTATCATCAGCGTATCTTTGGGTCTGCGAAAATTTTACAACTGTACACAAGTCGAATGTGTATAAAAGAAATAAAAGTGGCCCCAGAATAGAGCCCTGTGGTACTCCAGATTTAACTTCTCCAAATTCAGAATTACCAGAATGCACCCTCACGAACTGCAGTCTGTTAGCTAAATAATTGTGAAAAAATGAAAGGGCACAATCATCAAGGCCGAAATACCTGAGCTTTGCAATAAGCAGCTTGTGGTCAACGGTGTCGAATGCCCTTGAAAAGTCCAGCAAAATTAAAATGGTGGCAAAGCCACCATCTATCGCCCTTATCATAAGGTCGACAACATGTAGCAAGATTGTTGTCGTTCCATATCCAGGGCGGAATCCAGATTGACTGCTAGGTATTATGCCACACTCGCTCACATATACAAATAACTGATTATAAATTACTCTTTCTAAAATTTTGCTTAGAATAGGTAACAGACTAATTGGCCTTAGGTCGTTCAGCGTAGATGGATTACTTGTTTTGGGTATTGGACTTATTATTGCAGTCCTCCAAGCCGCAGGAAAATACCCCTGCTCCAAACAAACATTAATAACGTGAGTGAAATGGTTTAACACAATTGGAATACTTAATTTGACCATAGTTAAAGTAATGCCATCCGCCCCAGCAGAATTCGATTTCAACCCGTTTATAATTCTTTTAATTTCGTGCGGTGATGATAAACGAAAATTAAACCGTGACTCACCATACCTGTTATTTTCAAAATAATCAATAGACTCCCTATCTGCTGGAATATCAGAAAACGCCGAGAGAAAATAGTTATTGATACTGTTGGCATCCTTGAAATTGTCTGGTAACTGTGTTTTTGTCTTTGACGATACTCCAGCAGTCCTCAGCCGCCTCCAGAGAGTTGCCGCATCCTGAGAATTGGCAAACCGAAGGTAAGCTGATTTCTCCCTCCTCACAGACGCCAAAGCAAAATTACGTAACCCTTTATAATTTTCCCAATTATGTGTATTTTTATTATTTTTATATTTTGTAAGGGCTTTATCTCGTTCATTCAACAGTTTCTTAAGAGCGTCCGTGAGCCAGGGAGCGGGAGGCCTACTGAGTCTGACAGTCCGTACTGGCGCATGCCGGTCAAAAATACCCAGCAAATTCACGTTAATAAAATTTATATTATCCTCTATATTGTTGATGCGATAAATATTGTCCCATCGTATTTTGCGCATATCCGCAAAAAATGCATCCTCGCCAAAATACCTAAAGCATCTGTACGTATACATTCTCTGAGTTGACCGAGACGCCACGGATAATTCACAGAACACAAGACTGTGATCTGAGATGAAATCTGTATTAATAGTACCATGGTTTGTGACCATATCAGGCGTGTTTGTGAAAATAGGATCCAGAAGTGTTGTAGTCGTCTCGGTCACTCTAGTTGGTTCATCAATTATCTGATTCAGATCGTAAGCAATGAAGCAGTCACTTAGCGGATTTGACAAATTAAGTAAGTTTATATTAACGTCGCCTGTTATGAAGATACTGTCAAACACCGGCGTGATTTCAGACAACATAGAATCAAAATTTATTATAGATTCCCTGACAGAGTATGTGGGAGGTCGGTACACCACCCCAATAAGTACGGAGATCTTATTAACTTTCAGACTTACAAGTAAATGCTCCAAAGACCCACAATCGCAAGTCAAAGAATACTTCGCGGCCCCATAAGAACTGTGCACATACACTGCAACCCCTCCACCGACCCTATCAGGGCGATCCTTGCGAAACAAATCATAACCCCGAATACTTAACAGATGAGAAGGAATTTCCACATTTAACCAAGTCTCTGTAAGACAAAGCACATCAAAGCTGTGGTTCAGAGTTAAGTCACGTACATCGGAAAAGTGAGGTACTAAAGATCTAACATTTAAATTTCCCAATTTGAATTTTTTGCTATTCATAAATTTTTTAACTAAAAATATATTATAAATTTATATATATATATATCTACGTATCTTACTGCTGTTCCAGAATCGTTTTTAAATGAGCACTATCACGCACCCTCAGGGCCCTATCACCATCTCTTTTTCGAATGAGAACACAATTATTCGCGCACCACACATACTTGTATCCATTTTCTCTACATTTCCTTGATTCTTTTAGGAGTAGGTAGATGTCCCTGTCAAGTTCCTCATTCACGTAGATCCTCTGGGCTTTATCGTCAACACCACATATAGTTGTATCCAAGTTACCCCTCTGCTTCTTCTTCCCAAGAATGTTTACAGCCATGTCATTATTCTTAAAAGACACTCTGGCACCTGTGATTTTGTCATTTAACTTAATTATACCAACATTTTCTATGTGTTCCCCCAGGAAATCTTCACTTATGTAGGAAAGCACCTTGGAGGTTTTTTCTTTCACCACTTTTTCGTCATCCGTGGTTTCGAAAGCACCATTTACGATAATTTTTTTATTTCCATTGCCACCAGACTCCAGTTTGGATACTCTACGTTGCAAATGGTTTACTTCCGACCTGAGATTGGAATTTTCGGTCTTTAACTCCGACATCATGTCCCCCATAACCTTACTAGCCTGAATGAAATTCAAAATTAGACTGGCCTACCTCTAACCTTAATTCAGTGTCACTGGCATTGGACAGAGTATTTCTATGTTGAACCTTTAAATTGATCACAAAAATCATAGAGCTCTAACTTATTTCGGCAACATTTCCTCACAACTAGCAATATTTTTTAAATCTAACAACATTGCGGTAGCTTTCAGGACCAGTGACACTCTTAAACGACATTTAATCAACACTAAAGATAAAGTAGACCCTCTTTCAAAAATCAGGAGTTTATTCGCTACATTGTGGAGATTGTCCGGCGGTGTATGTCGGACAATCGGGCAGGAGAATCGCCAGCAGAGTTCATGAACATCTTAGCTTATTTAGATTTGTTTACTTTTATGCGAGATAATTGACTTCTTTTTAGATGATGATGACATAAAGGCGAAACCTGTTACCGATTAGTTTTTTTAAATATTAAATTTATTGAGACCGTGACTTTGTGTTGGTTCTTTTGCTTAAATATTATTAATTAAATGTATAAGTGGTGCCTCTGCCCTCGCCTCTGCTGTACTTAGAGTTATTTTATTTTGTTTGCCGTAACACATAAAATGTCGAGGTTTTAATAGCCAAAAAAAAAAGGGCGTGGCGCCCACAAATTTTTTACCTCCGGGCATTTTTTATAACTGAGGTGTAATCTCTGGCTTTTAATTGGTCACCCTGGTTCCAATTAGAAATTATTGTCCCGGAATACAACAGTTTCCCCTATACCTAAGCTTAAGCAAAAATATACCTGTTTTTGTTTGATTCAGATTCATCCATTTTGATGTCTAGTTCTTCATTTTTCAATTTCCACTCTGTATAGTTTAAATTATACATTTCATCACATCCATTTACTGCTTCACTCTCCTCAACTTTAACCTCTGGTTCTGTTTGGTCAGGAAATATTTGTTTGTCCCTGCAAAACATAAAATGGTAATCGTTTGGATTACGGTAATCAGCAAATTTTATGCCTAAATTTAATGTCTTTATGTTGCATCTCTCTTTACATGGGAACCGCTCTTCTCTAATTTGCGAGTTGTGTGTCCCCTCCAGTCTGCTGCGGCGCTTCCGTGGGCGTCGCGCGCGCTCTTGCAGCGTTGAAGGTTTTGCCACCGAACAAATAAGACATAGAAGGGTCACTCTTCTATTTGCGCGAACACGCCGGAGACTCTCCGATAACTTTTCCCCCTTGCATCTCGTGCCCGCTGGAGTATTCGCAGCGTTCAAGTCAGCCATTCGACGACGCGTGTTGGTATAGTGTGAGCTAGAAAATCAAACGGAGAGTTCGGTGTTGTTTTTACAGAGTGATTTAATAAATTTAAAATAATAGTTTTTGGTTCGTTTTAAATTGTTTTACTTTCCTGTTGTTTTCAATATTACAATTATTTGATTGTTATGCCTGGTTACTGTTCTGTGGATAAATGTTACACTAAGCAAGGAAGTGGACTGGAATTCTTTAGGTGTCCAAAGGATGCAAACAGGTCAGTATTTTTAAAAATACGATTATAAATAGGCAGCATACCTATTAAGTACTATACAGGGTGTTTCATTAAGGTCGAAGAGCGGTCATATCTCGGAAACTATTGGGCATAGAAATTCAGGAAAAAAAAATTTATAACTAAAGTGGCCATGGGAAAATCCTGGAAATAATTTTTAAGTTCCGCATTTTGCCGCAAGGGGGCGCAATTGAAAAGTAAATTTTTAAATTTTAGATATCTCCGAAAATTGCACGTTAAGGTATATTTTTGATAACACCATTAAAAAGCTTGGACAATTTTGCATAATTTTGGTCCCATGCTTATTGGCGTACCGACTTTAGTAAGAGTGGGGGAAGCTGTTGAATGTGTAATCATTTAAATCGCTGTAACTTATCAACGACTTATCCGATTTTAGCAAACTAAAACTTGTTTGGAAGAGAAATGTAAGTACTTTTAACTATCGTCTTGAGTGGTCCATGATACTTCTCAATAAAAATACAAGAGGGCGCAATTTGCAATAATAACACATTTCTTAACTTTATTCATTTATTTCAAATCATACGGTATAATTATGATACCATAATCGAAAAGTAGATGAAATTTGCTACAAAAAATGTCAAAACCGCAGTTCGATATCTCCATCCGTTTCAGAGTTATTGCCAATAGAATAATTTTTAAAACTTTAAATGAAGAAGCGGTTGTTTTCATAGTTTTGTGATCAAGCATTCCATGACAAAAAATATTTTTAAACTTTATGGTTAGGTAGGTTTGTTTCTCATTATTCCAATGTCAAACTCCGTGCCTTCCTTCACACTTTATCTAGGCTTAGGACTAGTCCAAATCATGTAAAATACAAAATTTTGAGCGTGTTTCAAGGCCAACGGGCCATAAAACAGTATTGAAATAATTATCGGAAACTATTGAAGGAAACAATATTCATGGAAAGCTTCTTAGGAAAACAATTGAGAGACTTTATAAATGTTCAAAATGACCTCCGTTGTGCAAAATACAACGATTAATTCTTTTTCTAGAACTAGAGACAGCTGTTTCAATTTCAGCTCGTGAAATCGAATTTAGTGCATTTTCAATTCGCACAATCATGTTGTCTCGTGTGGTTGGTCGCGTTTTATATACAATGTCTTTTATTCGCCCCCACAAGTAAAAATCTAACACAGTTAAATCCGGGGATCTAGGTGGCCAAGCAAACAAACTACCCCTTCCAATCCAGCGATTTGGGTATCCAATATCTAAAAAATCACGGACCATATGCAAAAAGTGTGCCGGGCATCCATCATGTTGATACCACATGGATGTTCTTAGGCCAATAGGAACATCTTCTAAAAGGATAGGCAAGTCATTTTGTAAAAAGTTTAAATAAGATTCACCATTTAGATAATCATTAAAAATAAACGGTCCGATAATTCTGTGTCCTAATACTCCGCACCACACGTTAACACTCCATCTGTTTTGGTGATCCACTTCGCGCATCCAGTGAGGATTTGTCTGTGACCAATAGTGCATATTGTGTAAATTAACTTTGCCACAGCTACTGAAAGTGGCTTCATCAGTCCATAACACGTGGGAGAGGAATTGAGGATTCTCGTTACACATCTCTCTTAGCCAATAGCAATAGTCGAGCCGTCTGTCATAATCACTTTCTGATAGCGCCTGATGTAAAACTATATGATAGGGATGCAGCTTAAAATCCCTTAGAATTCGGAACACTGCAGTACAACTTATACCTAGGTCTAAAGAAATTGCTCTTATGCTGAAATGCGGATCGGCCTCTACGTACGCAAGAACGTTTGTAATGTTGACTTCATTTCTTACTGGACGTCTTCTAAAAGCAACTGAAATGCGTCGTACACTTCCCGTTTGCCTTACGCATATTGCCAGTCGCTGAAATACTGCTCTGCCATAGTGCCTTCGTCCAGGATATCTGAGAGCATATTCGCGTTCCGCTATAGGCGCATTTTGAAAACATTCAAAATATACGGCCAGCATATCGTAAGCTTCGGCATTGGTATAAGCCATTTTTGAAAGGTACGTATCACAATTTTCTATCAAGAAGTTTAAGATGAATTACGGATAAACTTTTGTCAACACCTTTCAAAATGAAACTAGTTGACAACTATTTGCATTATTTGTCTTATCTCCATGGAAACTTTCAGATTTTATTTCACAGCTATCTAGATTTATTTTTTAAAACACATCATATTGTTAGAGTTACGCCTAAATGACACGTTTTCCATGATTGCCATTAATTCTAGAGTGGTTTCTGGGCCATTGGAATAATGAGAAACAAACCTAACCATAAAGTTTAAAAATATTTTTTGTCATGGAATGCTTGATCACAAAACTATGAAAACAACCGCTTCTTCATTTAAAGTTTTAAAAATTATTCTATTGGCAATAACTCTGAAACGGATGGAGATATCGAACTGCGGTTTTGACATTTTTTGTAGCAAATTTCATCTACTTTTCGATTATGGTATCATAATTATACCGTATGATTTGAAATAAATGAATAAAGTTAAGAAATGTGTTATTATTGCAAATTGCGCCCTCTTGTATTTTTATTGAGAAGTATCATGGACCACTCAAGACGATAGTTAAAAGTACTTACATTTCTCTTCCAAACAAGTTTTAGTTTGCTAAAATCGGATAAGTGGTTTATAAGTTACAGCGATTTAAATGATTACACATTCAACAGCTTCCCCCACTCTTACTAAAGTCGGTACGCCAATAAGCATGGGACCAAAATTTCGCAAAATTGACCAAGCTTTTTAATGGTGTTATCAAAAATATACCTTAACGTGCAATTTTCGGAGATATCTAAAATTTAAAAATTTACTTTTCAATTGCGCCCCCTTGCGGCAAAATGCGGAACTTAAAAATTATTTCCAGGATTTTCTCATGGCCATTTTAGTCATTAATTTTTTTTTCCTGAATTTCTATGCCCAATAGTTTCCGAGATATGGCCGCTCTTCGACCTTAATGACACACCCTGTATGTAATAAAAACTAATAATCTAAAATGGTGCAGCATCATTTAAACAATTTAAAAAACTACAATGATATTTTTTGTTCTGTATGTTGCCTATTTGACTACTATAGAACTTTAGAAGAAAGTATTCAAGTAATTAGTTTTTCAGTTGTCAAGAATGGAGAAATGCCTTAGGATTCACAGGGAATCATAAATATGCTAGCATTACGCCTGAGAAATGTCACAATCGTATAAGAATATGTGGTCTTCATTTTACAAAAGACAGTTTTACGTGTAAATTTGGAAATCAGCTTTTACCGACTGCCATTCCTTCTTTACAGTTGTCTACAATACACCACGGGAGTATCTACAATTCATTTAAATAAATAGGTAAAGATATACGCTTATAATAAGTAGGTGAGAAAATAATGTACACCTTAAATAGATACTAATGCAATTTTGTCTTTGGTTTTTAGAGAATCAGGCAACTAGTAGTTTAGGCAAAATTACATTTTCTGATTGTAGTGTCCAGACCGAAGATGGCAAAACATTTTCTGATGTCAATATCCAAACAGAAGATTGCAAAATATTTGCCGATGCGTCCAGCGGAACGGAAGGTGTAACTCAGAAAGGTATATATTATTATATAAAATTATCATTAGTCATGAATATACATATAGATACTCTTTTATAAACCAAATATGTTTTTTTTTTATATTTTAGATCGGTGTGTTCAAACTCCTGGACGAATAGCAAGTAACACCCCAAGAAAAAGACAGCTAAGAAGCGAAATAAAGTTTGAAAAAAGTCGACGCCTCATTTAAAAAGCAGTTCGAATCTGGGATAACCATGGAAGATGTGGTGAACTTTTTGGACAAGAATTATACGCAAGAGTCATGTGACCTTCTAAAATATCAATTAAATTTGTTAAATAAGTTTCCTAAGGGCTCTAGCTATACCGATCAATACAAACAGTTCGCGTTAAGCGTTTATTTCCTAGGGCCCAAAGCGTATAAAAAAATGTCTCGTTTCATAAGGTTACCATCAAAATCCACATTAAACCGATTTATTAGAAGGTGGCTTATAAATCCAGGATTTAATGATTTTATATTCAAGCTCCTAGAACTACGAGCGAGGCTTATGAATCCCAAAGAGAAAGACTGCATAATTTGTTTGGATGAGATGAGCTTAAAATCGTACCTTTTTTACGACATATCAAAAGACAAAATTATTGGTTTCTAAGATGGTAACAATCCTAGCCAGAATATTGCCAGTACTGCTTTAGTAGTAATGGTAAGAGGTGTGGCCTATAACTGGAAACAACCACTCGCGTATTTTTTTTATAAATCAACAGCATCGTCTGATGAAGCAAAAAATATCTTGTAAGAAAGCTGAATGCCATTGGTCTGAATGTATTAGGTGTAGTTTCGGACCAAGGACCTAACTTTTAAAAACTTGTAAAAAAAAATTTTAGTTTGACAGAAGATAATCCTTGTTTTTTTGTGGATAACTTAAACTATTTGATGTGCCACATCTTCCAAAATCAACAAGAAATAATTTATTTTTCTACGTATTTCGTTTACCTGAAGGAGAAACACATAAAGAGTATACTGAAACAATGTACAATTATGAAAAAACAAAAGACTATAGATCATGTCCTAAACTAACAGATGAGCACATTTACATCAACGGTTTTCAAAAAATGAAGGTTAAATATGCCGCCCAAGTACTTAGTCACAGCACCTCAGTAGCCTTAAATTGGTTTATTGATTTTAAAATATTACCATCAGCAGCAAGGGTAAGCATGCATGCAATATTTGTGAAGAATACAATAGCCTTAACAACTTCGAAGTACTGGGAAGCCGCTAAAAGTATACTCATCAGATAAGACAACTTTTGGCGGTCTAACAGTATCACCTAAAGACATGTTAGAATATATTACTGAAGTGAAAAATAAATTTGTGGAAAATTTTAATAATCTTGCCTATGCAAGTGGTTTAGGTGCTAAATTAAAAAATATTTTTAATTCTATACATTTTCCTCACCCTTGTAAAAACTTTCCTGTTGCTTATTTTATATCTCAAGACTGCGCATTTATTTTACGATAAAATTCGCAAATAGGCAAATTAAAAGTCAAAAGACAAATAAACCGAATATCAAATTAACAATTTTAAAAAATTTGTAGTAGCTGTTTAATTTTTGACCAATCCTGTATTGTTAATTCGACTTTATTGTAATAGATATTATAAAAAAGCTTTTGTGTTAAAATTATTTTGTTTACTATCTTACTTTGGGAATTAATCAAACTTTTAAATACCTATCAGCGACTTTGTACATATATATTCGTACTTGGGTTAAGAAATAACAGTAGTATACAGAGTGTACCAATTTAAGTGCGCACCATTGCTAACTTTTTTATGTCAGGCTCTTACAAACAACAGTGAGTATTGCTCATTTAAATTAGGTGTATTAGAAAACGATTATTCTAAGCTAATTGACGGAGCGGTATGGCCTGAAGGTATTCTCTTGCGTGACTTTATTTTTAATCGCAAACTAGGGTCTCCACTAGATTACTTAAAAAACTACCGGTCGCGCCAACGATATGTAACACACAGACAACCTTTTCAAAACCAGAGCTGAAAATTATTCAACTAAACGCGAGAAGTTTACGTAACAAATTTATCGCTTTTACCACACTGGCAGACATTTATAATCCTGATATAATAATTGTGACGGAGACTTGGCTAAAGTCTACTGATTTTGACAATGAGTACCGCCTGCCAAAATATAATTTGTATCGTAGAGATAGACCCACTCACGGCGGGGGTGTATGTGTTTATGTTTGTTCGTACTTTATGTCATCGATTGTGTGGAGTGACCCAACTGATGAAATACTCTGTGTAGAACTTAAAACTTCCCTTGCAGGGCAGGGATTGCTTATTTTTGCCGCGTATAGACCGCCTAATGGTGGCCTAAGAATATTTCAATCCCTTACCTTCGCGCTGGATTCCTTAGGTTGTGAGCTCAATCCCAATAAATCTTTTGTAATTGGAGGAGATCTTAATCTTCCTGGAGTAGAGTGGGAAGGTGGTTTTAGCGAGAGGGGTGATCAGGAAGTCGTGAATGCCTTTATAAATAAGTTTAACTGCATTCAAATAGTTAAACAAGCGACGCGCATTTCTAACATTGACCACAATATCGGTAATGTACTTGATGTTTTTCTATTGCGTCCGCCCTATTTATTTTTGTCATATGTAGTTGATGACGGAATTGGTGACCATAAAGCTGTCATGTTACGTTTGGGATTTAATATCCAGGAAAATATTCCTACTACAAGGTTTTATTGGTGTTATAAGAAAACAAATGTTAATGTGCTAAACACGTTCATAAAAAAAAACAATTTTGATAACTGGGCGATGTCTCCCGGAGACGTAGAAAGTCGCTGGATTTCTTTTAAAGATATTATCTTGCGCGCCAGCGAAATATCAACACCCTATAGGAATGTAAAATCTAATTCTGACCCCCAATATTATGATAAAAACACTATACGGCTTAAGGGTAAATGTAGATATGCTCACAAAAAAAGAAAAATAAGTCACATTTGCTTATCTAAATATAAAAAACGGCAAAATAAATTTAATAAGGCATATGAAAAATTCATGGCCAATCTCTTTAATGCGAATGAGTCACGAAATTATCAGTGGAAAAAGTTTTACAAATACTTAAATTCAAAAAAAGGTTCTTCCGGCTGCTTACCAGTGTTAAGTACGGACAGCGGAATCGCTGTCACTGACCTTGATAAGGCTGAGATGTTGAATACGGCTTTCAATTCTGTGTATACACCGAATAGACCCTGGCTAGGGAATATAATTACTCATAATAGCAACAATACGGCAAATTACTTTACTTTCATAATACCTGATATTATTAAGTGTCTTAAGGGATTAAAACGAAGTTATTCACTCGGGCCCGACAGATTGTGTAGTGAGCTTTTGTTTCTTGCTCGAACTTCTGTAGGACCTTATCTAAAAATATTGTTTGATATGTGCATTAATAATAACACAACACCGGAAGACTGGCGTAAGGCTATTGTTGTTCCCCTGGTGGCAGGTCAATTCCCCTAAACTACCGCCCTATTAGCTTAACATGTATCGTGTATAAAATCTTTGAGCAACTTTTGTCAAATTATGTTAGAAGAGAGTTGGACAGTAAAAATTTCTTTTTTTCCAACCAATATGGCTTTAGACCTAATTATTCATGCGAGTCAGCTCTTGCATCTTTTGTTGGTGATCTGGTTAACTCTGTCGATGGCGGTGTGCAGGTGGACGCCGTCGTCATAGATTTCAGTAAGGCTTTTGATGTGGTTCCACATGACATACTGCTAAATAAAATGGCGGAACTAAATATTGACAAAAGAGTAATATCTTGGTTACATAGATTTTTAAACAATAGAACACAACAGGTGAGAGTTGGTGACAGCATTTCTACTAGTTCTGGTGTAACATCTGGAGTGCCTCAAGGCAGTGTCATTGGCCCTCTGGCATTTATAAGTTTCATTAACGATATCTATACTAACATCCATTCAACTATACGTCTTTTTGCTGATGATTGTATCATCTACAGACAAATTAGAGATGCTAAAGACTGTGAAACTTTACAGAGTGACTTAAATAAACTCCAGCACTGGGTAGATGTAAATTGCATGAAGGTAAACACTAATAAAACTCGGCAGATTTCCTTCGGTAAAAAAACGTTTTCACCACAATTATACTCTCAACAATGAAAAAATCTTAACGGCCAATGTTATCAAATATCTCGGAGTATATCTTACTTCATCTTTAAATTGGTCTGAGCAGGTTAATAAGACGGTGGCTAATGCTCACAGGGTGCTCAATTTTGTGATGCGCAACTTAAAAAAGGCAAGTCGAGCCTCTAGAATTAGAGCCTATCTGACCTTGATTAGACCATCTTTGGAGTACTGCTCATCCATATGGCATCCCCGTCAGCAGACTCTGAAAACCCAGTTGGAGATGGTCCAAAGAAGGGCTGTTCGCTGGGTTTATTTGAATTTCTCTCACTCCTTTAGTCCCACTGCTGCATTGAGGGAACTTGGGTGGCCATCGTTAAACCAACGCAGGGAATATTTCTTGAAGGTTCTCATGTATAAGATCCATAATAGGTTACCATCTTGGACAGAACTTTCTGATACACTCGCTAAACCTAACTACCACTCTAGAGGGGACCATGAATTTAAAATTAGAAAACCTTTCTGGCGGACTGATGTCGGTCTTTTCTCGACATTGGGATTGGGTGTTGACCTATGGAATCAATTAAAAAATTTTGACAGAACAATGCCTACTCTGCAAAATTTTAAGAGGCGTTTGAAAATTGCTTAAAATTTGTAACGCAGCGCATTGTGCTTACTTTTACTTATACTTTTGTATGTTATATATTGTCCTATTGTTATATTTTATATTTTATTGATATAATTTATATTTTATTGATATATTTTATATACTATTGTAAATGTCTCTACAGATCATATTTTGAGTATCCTAATTATTTCTGTACTTAGCATCCACAAGTGTTTATACTGCTGTATGTGTTAACCATAAATAAATAAATAATTATTGGAGATACAAAGTCGGTTGAATTAGCAAAGTAGTAGCATTTTTTCTGTTAATTAAAATGGTGAAAGCAAAAAACAATTGGACATAACGTTTCTGAATAAATGAGGAAAATGTATTTTTTTAAATGGCACGCGCTGTATATTTTTTACCGAAACGTTTGCAAATCGTATACGGCATAAAAAAGTTCATATGCAATATTGGCCTAAAATTGAAAAAACATCAACACAGCCATGGAAATAAAAAATGGCTTGCCTTTGACGTTTTCATCGAGACTACCATGAAAACAAAAAATTAACTAAAGTGTCCTCGTTTTGGGTAGCCATTATTGTTAACGAAGCCAAAATTTTCGTAGTTTTGCGTTAAGTTATCTAGTTTTTGCTTTTATATATTACAAAATGGCGTTCACGCATTTAGAACATTGCGACATGTTAGAAGCGTATCTTGGTTGCAGAAAAAACAGTGTACTAGCACTCGAGCAATACGGTCAAATATATCCTGAACGTGAGCAACCAGACAGAAGATATTTTCTAAGGGTGTATAGAAAACTTAGAAGTAACGAAAGAGTTTTTATAAAGACAAGGACTAAAAAACAGTTTATAATAAGTGAACAAGTAGAAGTAAATGTATTGGCATATTTTGAAGCGCACAAAAATAATTCAACTAGAGATTTGGTAAGAGACAGTGGTTTCAGTTTATTTACAATTTGGAGGATTTTAAAAAAATATAAGTTTGTACCTTAGAAGTACCAACCAGTGCAAACATTATTACCTGGTGACACTGAAAGAAGACTCATTTTTTGCCAATGGTTACAAGATATGTGTAGGCAAAATCCTGACTTTAAAGATCATTTTATGGAGCGATGAAGCGAACTTTTCAAATAGGGGTATAGGGGTATGTTTAATCGTAAAAACATGCACTATTGGTCTGGAACAAATTTGTTTATTGCTGTTCCCAGAAATCCGCAAGTAAGATTTACCATTAATGTTTGGTGTGGTCTCATAGGCAGCCAAATTATTGTGCCAATTCTTTATGAAGGTACTCTGACCGGCAGGGGATACGTTAACATGTTGTCAGAATTACTAGAAGAATATTTAGATGATGTGAACTTAGAGGACCGTACCAAATTTATTTTCAACAAGATGGAGCTCCTCCACATCAGTTTCACGAAGTCAGAATATTGTTAGAATGGCTTTTTAGAGATAGGTGGATGGCAACAAATGGTCCGATAAGTTGGCCCCCAAGGTTTCCTGATGTAACTCCAATTAGACTTTTACTTCTGGGGGTATGTCAAGGACGAAGTCTTTAAAACGAAATATGCGAATCTGGTCGAACTTCAAGACAACATTAGACGCATTATAGCATCCAGCGATGGCAGAACAGTTTTAAAAGCTACAAAACGTGTATTAAAGAATGCCCGCAAATGTATTGAACAAAACGGTGGTGTATTTGAACATTTAACATAGTTTCTTTTTATTTCTTCCGCTAAAAATAATGATTATAATTTTTAATTTCTGAAATAAATAAATAAATTCGTTTTTGTTTTCATGGCAGCCTCGATGAAAACGTCAAAGGCAAACCATTTTTTATTTCCATGGCTGTGTTGATGTTTTTTCAATTTTAGGCCAATATTGCATATAAACTTTTTTATTCCGTATACGATTTGCAAACGTTTCAGTAAAAATATACAGTACAAATATACCATTTAAAAAAAATACATTTTCCTCATATATTCAGAAACGTTTTGTCCAATTGTTTTTCTGCTTTCACCATTTTAATTAACATAAAAAATGCTACTACTTTGCTAATTTAACCGACTTTGTATCTCCAATAATAAAAAAGTTAGCAATGGTGCGCACTTAATTTGGTACACCCTGTATAGTGTATACCTACTATAATATGCTCTTTAATTATTATTTAATTTAATATTTAATTACAATCTTATTAGTAAAGAATGCAGCTCAATGTTTTAAATTATTGACAAACTTGAACTAATAAACTTTCCCCTACGTGTATTTAAGAAATATATTTCTCAGCTTCTTATCCAATATATCTGTTAAGTTCAATATTCAATCGATGTAAAACCCAATTTATGTGCTGAAATACTTTATTCTATATAATAATTTACAGTGTTGTTGATAGAAAATACAACTGCGTTTTAATACATTACTTATTACATTGTTCATAAAAATAAATCAATAAAAATGATTATTTAAAAAATGTAGCTTTATTCCGTTCCTACAAAGTAACCCTCGTAGAGTAGCTCTTCGCACTTTAAAATATCGCTTATACGCATCGCCCTCGTAATTTGGGATTTCAGCGTTCGACCTCAGCGAGTAACAAGAGAAAATGCGTTCGACTGCGGCGGCGAGTGGCTTGATCTAACAAGATCAAAGTGCCGCGCAAGAGTGACCCTTCTATGCCTTATTTGTTCGGTGGTTTTGCGAGATGAATAATATTTTATCGTTCGGTCTTTTCTTCCGGATCAGAAACGGGTCCTTTTTTTCTTTTTACGTTCTAACACACGGCTTCGACCCCTCCGGGTATCACAGAATACGACGTTAAATGTATCCAAAGAACCACGTGCTCGCCGAATGTATGCATTTTTCGAGGATTCTACGCGTGCGCGTCGTGAGCGCGTGACAGTTCGCGGCAGTTTTCAAATTTTACGTTTTCTTCGAAAGTTTCGAGTGGGGTACCCATACTACCCACGTCAACCGCCGCCGGCCCTGACAGTCAGTAAAAATGTAAAAAACCTTTTTTCTACTTTTCGCGGCGAAAATGATTAACGATTCAGAATAAACTGGTTGAACTATGTAGATACGAAAAAGAACCCGGATTTCTAGCGCCGAAAATAAGGGAGCTGTAAAAATAATAGTATGAGGATACGCAAAAAAGAGGTACATGAATTTTTTCCTGTAGAAAATCGAGATATTCTTACCACATTCAACACCTTAAGAAAAGTAGCCTGTGAAGTCATAACGCAGTGTAAAAAATGTGTGATAAATGGAGGGAGATATGTGCCGTAAGATATTTGTGTCTTTATTTATTGTAGTACCACGTAAGCAAAATAAAATACAAAATATGTTGATTTACACCCAGATAACACTTACCCATTTGAAGCTGTACATGGAATCTGACGTAGATTATTATCGGTGATAAGTTCTCCATTTTTTTCGAATATATTCAGCCTTTTTATCACAACAATTAATTTAGGTCCCTGTTTAATAAAATCTTTATCAGAAGAACCGTCAAGAGAATCAAGCGGGACGTTTTTAATCTCAAAGTCAGCCATTATTGAATTACCAGTATTCTTAACATTGATTAATCCAGCATTTAAAAGGTTTTTATGTTTTTCCTCTATTTGCAACCCAGAAGAAAGGCTTTGACTATTGTGACCTTCGAAATTTTCTTCAACAGCAGATAATCCTGAGAAATCCTTGGATATATTAATGTTGGTGGTTTTTGTTTCTTGAAGTAAATTGTTTAGCATTGATTCTTGGTTATAGTCGGTTATAGCTGAATTCCACGTTCTAGGCCGAGTGTTAGTTTCCCTAGAAAAGAAATTGGTGTTCATTCAAAATATTAAGAATAAATTAAATATTAATTACAATTTCAGGTGGCATAAAATGGTGACTCCAACGACTTAATACTGATGGGCAAAGACAGTTACTCATAAAAAAAGTCTATCATATGTCGCCTACATCGAACGAGCCTGCGGGCTTGATCTAAACTGCGTAATGAGACAACACAAAATATTCAAAGGAATAAGTGGTTCAAAAAGTGAGACAAATAGCAAAAGTTAAAAGACGGATAAATTTTCTTCAGTTAAAAGCTCACAATATTTATTAACTATGCTGGTAACATAACAGGAGGCAAAAATGTGTGTCAGCTTGTGGTGAAAAGTCATTTTTTTGGTAATGTATCTAAATGGTTTACAGAAAATAGATTTATCCTAAAAGCAGATAAAACTAACTTTTCCAAAACTAAACAATCCAATGTGCAAAACATCAAGGAACCAAAAACATCTAACAACAAATTGTTAAATATTTGGAAGTTAATAAAAACATGGAATGGTCTTATAGTATAAACCAAGTTGTAAAAAAGTTGAACTGTGTATGTTATGGAAGATGGAGAAGGGGACAATATAATAATGAAAAAATATAGAAAATTTTATATTCTGCTAATTTTGTGTTAATTTCAATGTATGGAATTATCGTTTGGTGTCATACAACACAGATTTATTAGCCAGAAACTGGCCATAAAGAATTTGAAATTTAATCAGACACGCAAAAGCATTTTTAAATCTATAAGGATAATGATTGTATATGCCAAGAACATATTTAAATTAAGCAGTACCTACTAGTAATTGGTGTTTTAGCAGATCAGATCATCTTAATGTAACAGTTTGAAAATTGCATTTTATAAGGTTGACTATCTCTGTTAAGTTTTCGGTTCTAAATTGTTAAAATACATATGTAGACTCTCACCTTAAACATAAATTGTTAATTAAGTTACCTGTAATAGCCAAAAATTTCATTATCTTTAGTTTCAAACCTTTGTTGTTGTTTATATTTCAGGAATGTTTTGTATCTTGTACGACATAGCTAAATGGATTGATTTCTTCTGTTGATCGTTTGATACTACTTGCAGATAGGTTTGATTTCAAATGTTTCTTTTAGTTAATTGGTAATTGGTAATTTATAACTATTTAAACCTAGTATAAAAGTTGTAGGTTAAAGCTGGATTTATAAACTCGAAAAGTTGGTGAGGTTGAGGTTCAGTTGGTGTTGGAAATAGGAGTTCAATTTAAACTAAAGGGAATACTCAGTTCCATTTATACACCCGTTTATGTTGTTCATGTTAAGCTCATGTAAGGTTCGAAAACTTTCCGGGTAGTTCGAGATAATCAATTTTTATGCTCGGAGTTCGGAATATCTAACCTCACAAACTTGGTCATAACTTCAACCTCACCAACTTTTCGAGTTTATAAATCCAGCTCGTCTCGAATGTTGTAAGTCAGCTGTGTTTTAAGAAAATCGATAAGAGGTCAGTGTCAGACTGACAGTTTCTGTGCGTTTTCACAGCGACTTCTGGTTAATTTTTGCTTGGTCGCGTGGGTCGACTTCGGTCGCCATGAGTTTTCTGTGTTGTTGAAAGAGCTTAGTTTACATAGATAGGGTGACTAATTTTTGATTGTTTTGTTTCGGTAACTATGTACGTTGGAGAAAAATAAGAATCGCCCCTTTCGACCATGGACACTGGAAGTTAGAGCACGTTTGTGGAAGTAGCTCCCCAAGTTTAGTTTTTTTGGGCCGAGCAGGCTAATGCAGTGTCGATAAAGCATCCACAAATGTTTTAAGAAGGGTATGGCCTTGTAGTTGCTTATTCCTTTGGGCGGAATGCCGATTTAAAATGCTTTAATGAACTTCAACAGCGGTCATAGACGCCATCTGGTAAATTGGGAACCCTCGTTAGTTATTTGAGGGTTTTTTTTTGGTAGGGGCTAAAAGTCCGAGTACAAAGTGATGTACTAGTTTATTTTTGTTGGAATTGCCTGGACGCGGGACGTGCCAGTTGCCGTGTACTATGGGATTTCTTGGAGACTATGTGTGAAGATTGAGTCTTAATGAACCATGGGTAGCACGTAAGGTTTTAGCTAAGTTTTCTTGAGTATGTTGTTGTTGTAACATAGTAACAACTTAAAATATCAATATTTTGCATTTGCGTATTGTTTGATATACAGTATTTGGATAAAGTTTTGCGCCCATGTTATGTATAGAGCTTGTGCAATGTAAACGTGTAGCGTATGTCGACATAGCGTTAAGACGTCACAAGAGTCTCTAGTATTTCAGAGCGTTAGGTAGTCTGTTACAGCTACTTTTGTTGTAAATATAGTTACAATTTATGATTATAAAGTAAGTATTTTTGTTTTCCGGCTAAAGGCCATTGGATTCTTCTGAATTTAACATTTGTAACTTATTTAATTTCATTAATTAACATTTTAACTTATCCATGGCCGAGTGGCTAGTAGGTATGCTTATTGAGTAACCACAGGTACTCGTAAGATATTGTAATATACTCTAATAGAGATTTTATGGTAAATTTAGTTAGTTGTGAGAGGTTCTTGCACAGACCTTGCGGAAATTCCTTTTCTGAGGCAATGTCCTGGATGTAGGTCTATGTGGCTGCCAGATCAGGCTGAACAGTCATTTTTTACAGTGTAGGTCTGACAGTTGCCGTCTTGTGCAAGACCCTGTCAAACAGGGTTTGACTTTTTGCTTTCTTTTATCGATAAACTTTATAAATTTAAACCTTCAGAAATTTCATTGTCAAACCTAGTACTATCACTTTAATATTTCATTCCACTTATTTATCTTTTAACTTTAAGTATCTATTATCCACCAAAGTAAGAGGAGCTTGCATTTATAAAACCAATTAACCAAGGGCTTAACAACACCTTAAGAATAAATATTTGTATTGGCCTCTGCGAAAATTTGGCTTTTATTTTAAATAGAGTGACATTGAGGACTTGAGTGAATGAGAGCTTATAATAAGCTAGGGTATACCGATTGTGACATAAGTGTTTTTTTCCTAGTTTGTTTTTATCTGAGGCCAAACACTAGAACATCTAAAGGCTTTTAAGTAAAATAAAACTAAGGTGGGGTCTTCAGGATTTGACTATAACTTACTTACAAGAGTGCTAAACCTCTCAAACTAGAAACAAAATAGCGAACCTGTCCTGAGTTGAGCTAGCTAAGGGGTGTCTGAAGAACATCCTCCAGGGCGTAATTTGGGTTTTGTATAACACACTTAAATTGTTTGTTGTGGGTTTAATTAAAAATTTTTTTTTATAACATTAATCACCCTATACACCCCATTCAACTCTACAAGAAGAGCGAGAATATATGTGTGTAAAGCTGAAGAATAAGTTACCAAAATAGTTGAAAGACATTCAGAGCCAAAAACACGTTAAAGCTGAAATTAGAAATTTACTTGTAGATTTGGAACCCAATTGTCCAAGTGATTATTGAAATATGTAAAGTGTAAATATCTGTGACGATGTTTCACTTTGTTATTGTTAATGTAACAACTTTGAAACAAAGATTTGTTGAATTTTAATTTAAGTATTTTTTACTTTTAAGGTGACTTTTGAGAAAAGTTGTCGGGTATTATTCCTAAAAAATACGCTTTCTCCTAATGCCAATGATTATGTTGCAATTTGGAACAAACACCGGTTTTAGTAGAAAAAATGTTTAATTTTTTAATGCATGCAAGGAGAAACGTTGAAAACAAAAGGGAAAACGTATTTTTCCGATGGTTCTTAATTAAATTAAAATTAAAGCATTTTTCGCTAGCCACGGCACTAAAGTTTAAGAAATAAAAATTAAAAAAAAAGCAGGAAGTAGATAGGGCGTCTCACTCCCGAAACACTTGTAAGTTTTCTCCCGCAATCTAGAAATCTCTTTTCAAATCTTTCCGAAATCCCAAAATCGTATTGAAATCTATGAAATCCCTAACGATATTGTCGAAAACCCCATATTTCCACCGAAATTACAAGAGTGTTGAATCCATCACACGTTGTTCATGGTGTTCCATTAAGAGTGGCACCGGCCACATTTTGGTAACTAGTGGGCATAGAAATTCAGGGAAAAAAAGTTATTACTAAAGTGCAGGTCATGAGTAAATCCTGGAAATTATATTTAGGGCCCACAAATAAAAATACATATATTAAAATTCTAAATTTCTCGGAAAATTCCGCATTAATGGTATACATTTGGTAACATTAAAAAGTTAAGACAATTTCGCATCATTTAGGTCTAAGGTTCATTGACGTACCGACCTTGATCTTCTTTCGATGTCAACTCAGTTACCCAGCAACGGAGAAAGGACGATGTGAATGGCCAGCTGCCTTCTTAGCCATAAATAGCAAGTAAATGGCAGCGAGCGCCACCCGATTTGCTATTGGAGATAGTGACGTCGCACAGCGGTTTCCGCGAGTCAACGCTCGTAAACTATTTTAAATTATTTTTTTTTAAATAAATTTATTACAGACCTCAAATCAGTTACAAACTGACACCGAGGCCTTAGTGACTAATATATAACAGAAAAATAAACAATAAGTCAATTCTATAACAGCAGTTTCAAAATTATTTCAGTCTCTGTTTTTCAAAAAGTTTTTGAGATTATGATACACTTCCTTCTCTCTTCCAATGAAAATAGTTTCTGGTATAGTATTATATGTTTGAACACTTCTATGTATTGGAAAATCCTGCGATTTCTTTGTCCTAGAAAAGTTATTCCTGAATTTGTTTGTCCTTAAGTTATAATTGTGATATTCTTTGTTTTGTTTGAGCATTACATTAGTTTTTATTAAATTGTTATTCACTTTATAGATAAGTTTCGCCTGTTCGAGCATTTTAAGACACTCTAACTTCAAAAAAGGATAGTCTCTATAAAGAGTTTCACTTGGTGTTTTATAGCTAAGACAAAATATTGTTTTTATTGATTTATTTTGTAGTCTTTGAATTTTGTTCAAGTCACTTACACTGGCATTTCCATAACAGGGTAACAAGTATCTCATATGTGGCTCAATGAAGCTGTTATATAACATATATTTTGAGTTTGTATTTAACATATAATTACACCGTTTAATTGCTCCCAACATTGGGGCCACTTTTTCAATATTGTTATTTACATGCGCGATCCATGTTAGTTTGTCTGATATTGTTAAGCCTAAGTATTTGTATTTCTGGACTCTTTCCAGAACAACATCATTTAGTTTAATCACTGGATTTATGTATTTTTTTCCACGTTGCTGCAAAACCATATAAACAGTCTTTTCTGTGTTAACACTTAGTTTATTGTAGCATAGCCAATCAAAATATTTATTCAAATCACCATTAACCATTTCTTCAAGTTCATTTTTGCTTTTTCCAGAAAAAATTAATACAGTATCATCACAGAACTTAAAATATCTTGCTTTTACTCCGGCATATTTTAAACTTTGCACATAAAGCAGATACTGTAAAGGTCCTAAGACCGAACCCTGAGCAATTCCTATACCAACTTTTGTATTTGTACTAATTTTGCCATTTATTTCCGTACATTGCTCTCGTCCTGTTGAGTATTTTTCTAGCAGCTTGTGACACTTTCCACGAAAACCCATTTTCTGTAGTTTCTGTATAAGTAGTGGAATGTCTACAGTGTCAAAGCCTTTCTGTAGATCAACAAACACAGACACAACATAGTTATTTTTGTCCAACTCAGCCGATATGCATTCAAAAAGATCAACTGTCGCTCCAAGGGTACTGCTTTTTTTCTGAAAGCCATATTGATTCTGATCAAATTTGAAGTTCGAGCCTATGAATTTTGTCAGTCTTTCCTTGATAACTTTTCCCAATATTTTACTGAAAGTGCTTAGTAATGATATTGGTCGATAGTTGTTGACTTCATCATGTGCACCTTTTTTGTCTATAGGTACTATTTTTGCTGTCTTAAGTTCTTCTGTTCAGCTAAGTTAGCTGGTAGTAATAAAATAAATAAATAAATAGCCATTTATTTCCGACAGGCCGGAGCCCACTTACAGGAAACTCAAACAAATTAATCCAATTATAAACAAAAATCTTACAAAAGTAATCAAATCAAATCAAATCAATTTATTCGTGTTACTATCTTACGATTTACATACGTCATATACAGGTCATAAAATATTACATTAATAAAAAATAAATATACACTTACAGTCTTATACTTTTAAAAAAATCATACAAAGACACAATTGAAAAAGTCACCAATGTTGTACAACACACTATCCAAAAGTACAGACTTAATCCTACTCTTAAATGTGTTAAAAGGCATTTCTTTTAGATCATCAGGTAGCACATTAAAAAATTTAACTCCCCAATATCCCTGCCCTTGCTATACTTAAAATGTAATAACAAAAAGTAAGAAACTAAAGCTAAGTTAACAGGAACCAATGACTACTAATGAGGATAGCCGGACATATTGCGCAAGTGTTTTAATATGGTTGGGAGGCTGTCATGAAATATGTCGGAGAGGGCTGAGATACGATTGAAGTTGTGGCACATTTTGTGAATGGGACCTTGAGGCAAAATATTGGATCTCGCGAATGCAAGGAGTAATGATATGCTTTCGGTGTGTTCTTGTTCTTCAAATCTTAGTGCAGGTTTTTGTTTTATTCTTGCGGCCAATGTAGCTTCAACACTTGAAAAATGTTTATTCATTTCTTCTGCAATATCTATATCGTTAGTATATATCCCTCTTTATCAGATATTTTATTTATACTATTTGTTGACCTTGTTCTCTTGCTGCATAGTTCATTAATCACAGCCCATGTTTTCCGACCATCACCCTGAGCTTCCTTAAATTGTTTCTCTGCATACTGCTTTTAAAGTTTTATCCTAAGTTTGTTTAATTTAAAGAACAAACGACTTACCTGTAGGAAGTTCGTTCTGAATTATATGAGTATACTCGTCCAAATAGATATTACACATGTAGTTCCACTATTATTTCTTTATCGAGCACAGTTCCAAAGAGTCATTCATAAAACTCCAAAATCTCGCCTCTCAGGCCAACTCCCACCTCGCTGTATTCGTCATTACATTATTTGCATGAAAAATAGAATTGCCTATAGGGAGGGTTCTCCAACATTTTGGGTTCGGGACATATCTATTTGGACGAGTATACTCATATAATTCAGAACGAACTTCCTACAGGTAAGTCGTTTGTTCTTTAAATTATATTTCGTATACTCGTCCAAATAGATATTACACATGTAGATGTTGAAAGAATTTAAATTCTATTTTTCCCGACATTAAAAACGTAATACTCTAAACCCTGAAGTTCCTTTTTGAAATCATTTATTTGAAAATATCAAAATTATGATAACATCTCAAATGTTGTGTAATATAAGTACGTAGTGAATTGAATGCACTAAAACTACATATGATTATATAATATTTCTTAGAAACGAACAAAATAGAACTTAACATTACTATCCTATGAGACCTAAATAATATATCCAAAGAGAGGCCACTAACCGCTCCAACCATGAAAATTAATTACAATTAATATCTCAACTATTTCCAAAAAATTTAATTTTTTCTTTTCCAGTGGTCGCTTGTAAAATCTTTGAAAAACCTGCAAATTTTTTGACCAACCTATAGTGTTTCTTATCTGATCTATCTTAAAACCTCCTCTAAAAACCGCTGAAGTTGTCGCCTGTCTAGTGCTATGGGAATTATACATATTTATATTAATACCACTGTCATTTAATACCTGCCTTATCCAACGGCTGATAGATTGAGAACTAGCTGTATGGTGTGGTCTTTTATAAGTAAGTATAAGGTACCCCTCTTAACAACCTTGTTCTTGCCATATATGATTTTAGGGTCCTAGCTACACATAACTCTGGACACTCTGTAAATGTATCAAATTCCAATACTGGCTGCTCACGATTGTAACTTGAGGTCTTTAGTATTTTTGTAATAAAAATTTTAACTAAAAATCTTTAAAAAATCCTTTACTTGTCAGATGGAGTAGATAAATAAAACATACTAATTAGGAAAATATTTCCTAGCCATCTGATTTAAAACCTTATACTATAAGGCCGTATTTGGCTAACACAGTTAGCGCTACAATACTAAATTGATTGCTTAAAACTACCAAGAAAGGAAGACCTTTCTGTTGGTAGGATGCTGCTACCTATGGACCGGTTTCGAACTTATTGGTTCTCGTCAGCATAGGGTAAGCGCAGACATACCTAACAACAGAAAGGCCTCAAGTCTTTATAACCAGTTTTATCGTCCTGCTCAGGCAGTGAACGATAAGTGGCGCCATCTCTTAGAAGTTTTAAGCAATCAGAAGAGAGGACTATACCATTAGGTACATTAAAAACTAAAAATCTTTAAAAAATCCTTTACTTGTCAGATGGAGTAGATAAATAAAACATACTAATTAGGAAAATATTTCCTAGCCATCTGATTTAAAACCTTATACTATAAGGCCGTATTTGGCTAACACAGTTAGCGCTACAATACTAAATTGATTGCTTAAAACTACCAAGAAAGGAAGACCTTTCTGTTGGTAGGATGCTGCTACCTATGGACCGGTTTCGAACTTATTGGTTCTCGTCAGCATAGGGTAAGCGCAGACATACCTAACAACAGAAAGGCCTCAAGTCTTTATAACCAGTTTTATCGTCCTGCTCAGGCAGTGAACGATAAGTGGCGCCATCTCTTAGAAGTTTTAAGCAATCAGAAGAGAGGACTATACCATTAGGTACATTAAAAACTAAAAATCTTTAAAAAATCCTTTACTTGTCAGATGGAGTAGATAAATAAAACATACTAATTAGGAAAATATTTCCTAGCCATCTGATTTAAAACCTTATACTATAAGGCCGTATTTGGCTAACACAGTTAGCGCTACAATACTAAATTGATTGCTTAAAACTACCAAGAAAGGAAGACCTTTCTGTTGGTAGGATGCTGCTACCTATGGACCGGTTTCGAACTTATTGGTTCTCGTCAGCATAGGGTAAGCGCAGACATACCTAACAACAGAAAGGCCTCAAGTCTTTATAACCAGTTTTATCGTCCTGCTCAGGCAGTGAACGATAAGTGGCGCCATCTCTTAGAAGTTTTAAGCAATCAGAAGAGAGGACTATACCATTAGGTACATTAAAAACTAAAAATCTTTAAAAAATCCTTTACTTGTCAGATGGAGTAGATAAATAAAACATACTAATTAGGAAAATATTTCCTAGCCATCTGATTTAAAACCTTATACTATAAGGCCGTATTTGGCTAACACAGTTAGCGCTACAATACTAAATTGATTGCTTAAAACTACCAAGAAAGGAAGACCTTTCTGTTGGTAGGATGCTGCTACCTATGGACCGGTTTCGAACTTATTGGTTCTCGTCAGCATAGGGTAAGCGCAGACATACCTAACAACAGAAAGGCCTCAAGTCTTTATAACCAGTTTTATCGTCCTGCTCAGGCAGTGAACGATAAGTGGCGCCATCTCTTAGAAGTTTTAAGCAATCAGAAGAGAGGACTATACCATTAGGTACATTAAAAACTAAAAATCTTTAAAAAATCCTTTACTTGTCAGATGGAGTAGATAAATAAAACATACTAATTAGGAAAATATTTCCTAGCCATCTGATTTAAAACCTTATACTATAAGGCCGTATTTGGCTAACACAGTTAGCGCTACAATACTAAATTGATTGCTTAAAACTACCAAGAAAGGAAGACCTTTCTGTTGGTAGGATGCTGCTACCTATGGACCGGTTTCGAACTTATTGGTTCTCGTCAGCATAGGGTAAGCGCAGACATACCTAACAACAGAAAGGCCTCAAGTCTTTATAACCAGTTTTATCGTCCTGCTCAGGCAGTGAACGATAAGTGGCGCCATCTCTTAGAAGTTTTAAGCAATCAGAAGAGAGGACTATACCATTAGGTACATTAAAAACTAAAAATCTTTAAAAAATCCTTTACTTGTCAGATGGAGTAGATAAATAAAACATACTAATTAGGAAAATATTTCCTAGCCATCTGATTTAAAACCTTATACTATAAGGCCGTATTTGGCTAACACAGTTAGCGCTACAATACTAAATTGATTGCTTAAAACTACCAAGAAAGGAAGACCTTTCTGTTGGTAGGATGCTGCTACCTATGGACCGGTTTCGAACTTATTGGTTCTCGTCAGCATAGGGTAAGCGCAGACATACCTAACAACAGAAAGGCCTCAAGTCTTTATAACCAGTTTTATCGTCCTGCTCAGGCAGTGAACGATAAGTGGCGCCATCTCTTAGAAGTTTTAAGCAATCAGAAGAGAGGACTATACCATTAGGTACATTAAAAACTAAAAATCTTTAAAAAATCCTTTACTTGTCAGATGGAGTAGATAAATAAAACATACTAATTAGGAAAATATTTCCTAGCCATCTGATTTAAAACCTTATACTATAAGGCCGTATTTGGCTAACACAGTTAGCGCTACAATACTAAATTGATTGCTTAAAACTACCAAGAAAGGAAGACCTTTCTGTTGGTAGGATGCTGCTACCTATGGACCGGTTTCGAACTTATTGGTTCTCGTCAGCATAGGGTAAGCGCAGACATACCTAACAACAGAAAGGCCTCAAGTCTTTATAACCAGTTTTATCGTCCTGCTCAGGCAGTGAACGATAAGTGGCGCCATCTCTTAGAAGTTTTAAGCAATCAGAAGAGAGGACTATACCATTAGGTACATTAAAAACTAAAAATCTTTAAAAAATCCTTTACTTGTCAGATGGAGTAGATAAATAAAACATACTAATTAGGAAAATATTTCCTAGCCATCTGATTTAAAACCTTATACTATAAGGCCGTATTTGGCTAACACAGTTAGCGCTACAATACTAAATTGATTGCTTAAAACTACCAAGAAAGGAAGACCTTTCTGTTGGTAGGATGCTGCTACCTATGGACCGGTTTCGAACTTATTGGTTCTCGTCAGCATAGGGTAAGCGCAGACATACCTAACAACAGGCCTTTTGGCCAACTTGAGGCCTTTCTGTTGTTAGGTATGTCTGCGCTTACCCTATGCTGACGAGAACCAATAAGTTCGAAACCGGTCCATAGGTAGCAGCATCCTACCAACAGAAAGGTCTTCCTTTCTTGGTAGTTTTAAGCAATCAATTTAGTATTGTAGCGCTAACTGTGTTAGCCAAATACGGCCTTATAGTATAAGGTTTTAAATCAGATGGCTAGGAAATATTTTCTAATTAGTATGTTTTATTTATCTACTCCATCTGACAAGTAAAGGATTTTTTAAAGATTTTTAGTTTTTAATGTACCTAATGGTATAGTCCTCTCTTCTGATTGCTTAAAACTTCTAAGAGATGGCGCCACTTATCGTTCACTGCCTGAGCAGGACGATAAAACTGGTTATAAAGACTTGAGGCCTTTCTGTTGTTAGGTATGTCTGCGCTTACCCTATGCTGACGAGAACCAATAAGTTCGAAACCGGTCCATAGGTAGCAGCATCCTACCAACAGAAAGGTCTTCCTTTCTTGGTAGTTTTAAGCAATCAATTTAGTATTGTAGCGCTAACTGTGTTAGCCAAATACGGCCTTATAGTATAAGGTTTTAAATCAGATGGCTAGGAAATATTTTCCTAATTAGTATGTTTTATTTATCTACTCCATCTGACAAGTAAAGGATTTTTTAAAGATTTTTAGTTTTTAATGTACCTAATGGTATAGTCCTCTCTTCTGATTGCTTAAAACTTCTAAGAGATGGCGCCACTTATCGTTCACTGCCTGAGCAGGACGATAAAACTGGTTATAAAGACTTGAGGCCTTTCTGTTGTTAGGTATGTCTGCGCTTACCCTATGCTGACGAGAACCAATAAGTTCGAAACCGGTCCATAGGTAGCAGCATCCTACCAACAGAAAGGTCTTCCTTTCTTGGTAGTTTTAAGCAATCAATTTAGTATTGTAGCGCTAACTGTGTTAGCCAAATACGGCCTTATAGTATAAGGTTTTAAATCAGATGGCTAGGAAATATTTTCCTAATTAGTATGTTTTATTTATCTACTCCATCTGACAAGTAAAGGATTTTTTAAAGATTTTTAGTTTTTAATGTACCTAATGGTATAGTCCTCTCTTCTGATTGCTTAAAACTTCTAAGAGATGGCGCCACTTATCGTTCACTGCCTGAGCAGGACGATAAAACTGGTTATAAAGACTTGAGGCCTTTCTGTTGTTAGGTATGTCTGCGCTTACCCTATGCTGACGAGAACCAATAAGTTCGAAACCGGTCCATAGGTAGCAGCATCCTACCAACAGAAAGGTCTTCCTTTCTTGGTAGTTTTAAGCAATCAATTTAGTATTGTAGCGCTAACTGTGTTAGCCAAATACGGCCTTATAGTATAAGGTTTTAAATCAGATGGCTAGGAAATATTTTCCTAATTAGTATGTTTTATTTATCTACTCCATCTGACAAGTAAAGGATTTTTTAAAGATTTTTAGTTTTTAATGTACCTAATGGTATAGTCCTCTCTTCTGATTGCTTAAAACTTCTAAGAGATGGCGCCACTTATCGTTCACTGCCTGAGCAGGACGATAAAACTGGTTATAAAGACTTGAGGCCTTTCTGTTGTTAGGTATGTCTGCGCTTACCCTATGCTGACGAGAACCAATAAGTTCGAAACCGGTCCATAGGTAGCAGCATCCTACCAACAGAAAGGTCTTCCTTTCTTGGTAGTTTTAAGCAATCAATTTAGTATTGTAGCGCTAACTGTGTTAGCCAAATACGGCCTTATAGTATAAGGTTTTAAATCAGATGGCTAGGAAATATTTTCCTAATTAGTATGTTTTATTTATCTACTCCATCTGACAAGTAAAGGATTTTTTAAAGATTTTTAGTTTTTAATGTACCTAATGGTATAGTCCTCTCTTCTGATTGCTTAAAACTTCTAAGAGATGGCGCCACTTATCGTTCACTGCCTGAGCAGGACGATAAAACTGGTTATAAAGACTTGAGGCCTTTCTGTTGTTAGGTATGTCTGCGCTTACCCTATGCTGACGAGAACCAATAAGTTCGAAACCGGTCCATAGGTAGCAGCATCCTACCAACAGAAAGGTCTTCCTTTCTTGGTAGTTTTAAGCAATCAATTTAGTATTGTAGCGCTAACTGTGTTAGCCAAATACGGCCTTATAGTATAAGGTTTTAAATCAGATGGCTAGGAAATATTTTCCTAATTAGTATGTTTTATTTATCTACTCCATCAGACAAGTAAAGGATTTTTTAAAGATTTTTAGTTTTTAATGTACCTAATGGTATAGTCCTCTCTTCTGATTGCTTAAAACTTCTAAGAGATGGCGCCACTTATCGTTCACTGCCTGAGCAGGACGATAAAACTGGTTATAAAGACTTGAGGCCTTTCTGTTGTTAGGTATGTCTGCGCTTACCCTATGCTGACGAGAACCAATAAGTTCGAAACCGGTCCATAGGTAGCAGCATCCTACCAACAGAAAGGTCTTCCTTTCTTGGTAGTTTTAAGCAATCAATTTAGTATTGTAGCGCTAACTGTGTTAGCCAAATACGGCCTTATAGTATAAGGTTTTAAATCAGATGGCTAGGAAATATTTTCCTAATTAGTATGTTTTATTTATCTACTCCATCTGACAAGTAAAGGATTTTTTAAAGATTTTTAGTTTTTAATGTACCTAATGGTATAGTCCTCTCTTCTGATTGCTTAAAACTTCTAAGAGATGGCGCCACTTATCGTTCACTGCCTGAGCAGGACGATAAAACTGGTTATAAAGACTTGAGGCCTTTCTGTTGTTAGGTATGTCTGCGCTTACCCTATGCTGACGAGAACCAATAAGTTCGAAACCGGTCCATAGGTAGCAGCATCCTACCAACAGAAAGGTCTTCCTTTCTTGGTAGTTTTAAGCAATCAATTTAGTATTGTAGCGCTAACTGTGTTAGCCAAATACGGCCTTATAGTATAAGGTTTTAAATCAGATGGCTAGGAAATATTTTCCTAATTAGTATGTTTTAAAAATTTTAACATTTAAAGAATCTAAACCGTGAATATTATTAAGTTCAATCCTAGAAATAGTCTGAATTCTTTGCCCTGTTGCTAAGAGTAATAATGATACCAATTTCTTTGTGAGCATTTCTAATGAAAGTGTATCTAATGGGTATAATTTCTTAAGATATTCTAAAACTGGCAAGGGGTCCCATGTTGTATTATATTTAGGAAAACTAGGTCTGGCCCTGTAAATGCCCTTAAGAAATCTTTTAATAAGAATCTCGTCCCCATTAGTGTAATTTAAAATCAAAGATAAAGCCGATCGATGGGTATTTAACGAAGTGTAAGAGGCTTTCTGTAAAAATAGGTTGTGCAGAAAGGAAATAACTTTCCCAATGTTTACTTGATACATATCTACCTTATTTTGCTTACAAAATAACCACCATTTTTTGTATGTTCCAGAATATTGCTTAAAGGTTGCCTCACTTATAGATCCAATCATAATTGGTATTGCTGCGTCTGGAATGCCTCGCCTTAGAAATCTCTTACTATTTTATTTAACACGCGCCCAACAATGGAGAATGGGGGAAAAGCATAAAACTATTATTCCAGTTTAACGTAAAAGCATCAGACGCTATTGCTCCTGGGTCTTTACGCCATGAGATATAATTAATACATTTGTTATTAACATTACTTGCAAACAAGTCTATTGTTGGCAGCCCAAAACGCGCAACTACACCTCTGAAAGCCCTACGACTTAAACTATATTCAGTATCAATTGCTACTGATCTAGATTCTAAATCGGCTATTAGATTGTCTTTGGATGAAATATAGGTTGCATATATAAATATTTCGTTCTTCACACCATCTCCAAATTAATCTACTTAACTTGTTTAATTTTTGAATTCAAATGCCAATCCTTTTATTTATATATGCAATTGCTGTTTTATTATCGACACGTAAAACTATGTTACAATGACTTTTATCTACAGCAAAACACTTGAGTGCGTAAAATATTGTTAAGAGTTCTAAGTAATTAATATGATTATGCCTCTCCTCTTCACCCCAAAAACCATGTGTTGTTGAATTTTCACATACCGCCCCCCAGCCCGTTCTTGAAGCGTCGGTAAATATTTCAAAATCGAAATCTTTAATATTAATATTATTACTGGAATTATAAATGTTATCCTCCCACCATTTTAAATCTGCCCTTATTTTGTCAGAAACCAACATTCTAGCATTATATGTTCTGAACTTGGCAAGAGCTAAATAATTTTCGCGTTCTAGATGTTTAATATAAAGCCACCCATATGATATAGCCGGACAAGCAGCAACTATTGTACCAATCACTTTAGAAAAATCTCTAATAGAAACCGTTGTTTTAGTACGTAGGTTAAAACTATTGATTTAATTCTAGTTTTCTTTTCTACAGGTAATTCCAAGGTAAGCTTTTGACTATTGTAGATAAACCCTAAATATTTACATTCATTTGTTGGTATTAGTTTACATTTCTTGTAATTTATAATAAATCCTAAATTTTCAAAAAAACAAATTATATGTCTAACATTATCCTGAGTTTCCTGCTTGGTTTGTCCTATTATAAAAATATCGTCTAGATAAATAACACATAAAATTCCAAGTAGTCGGAACTTATTAAGTACGGGCCTTAACATCTTTGTAAATACATACGGAGCAGTTGATAGCCCCATTGGCATAACATTGTACTGAAATATACGACCGTTAAACTTAAATCCTAAAAACTTCTTAGATCCAAGACCAATTGGAATTATATAATAAGCGTCCTGTAAATCTATTGTAGCCATGTAACAACCATTAAAAATAAGGTCTTTTACCGACTTATAATTTTCTAGTTTAAAATGCGGCATTTTAACGATAAATTTATTAAGGCTTTTTAGATTTAAAATAAAACGAAAACAACCATCTGACTTCGGAACTAAGAAAAAAGGAAGACAGATATTCATTTTTAATATGTTTACATTGGCTTATTATACCTTTTTTCTCTAACTGTTCTATATAGCTGTCTCTAGGTTTTGTTTCTCTAATGTACTAAATATTTTAATTCCAGGTTTATTAGTCTGAACGGGGGTATTCTCTAAAGGTATCTCATATCCTCTAAGCCAAGATAAAAATATTTGCATTGTTTGTTACTTTTTCCCAATTTTTCGTAAATAACCCTAGCCTTCCTGCATATACACTCACATTTTCTATTTGTAATGTCCTCTCTTCTGATGATAAGCTGACTTCACTTGATACTTTTGAGGTGCTTTTTTCATTTTGTTCTTGAAATATGGTCCCCGGTAGTTTAAAGAACCACTAGTTGTAGGTTGGTTCCTAGAAGTACCACTAGTGCTTTGACCAGATACTCCTGAATAAGCATTAGTATAGCGTCTATTCGTAATAAAATTTGATTTTACAAATTTTAGCTCTTTACCAGTCCGTTGATGATTCTTTGCATCTTTAAACTTTTCAGAAAAATTTTCTCCACACAAAAATTTACCGGGCTTGCTTTCTCGAACAATCATCTTAACCGTAGGGTTTAAATTAGATTCGATGTGGTATTTTCTGTTCTTAGAAAGCATATGAAAGGCGTCAGCGATCACCTTGCCTGCATCTATAAGGCAAGGAATAACCTCAGATTTCATATCCGTGGTGTTATTTACCATTAGTATCCTGCAGGCTACAGCTAAACTTCGCCCTATAGGCATCTGATTTTTTGAAATATATTGTATTATTTGTTATATATTTGCCAATAAAAGTCGATTTATTATTATTATTATTATTAGTGTGTTTAACCCTTTCGACAGTGCTGATAAACCATTTCCTATTTGAGATTGAACAATATTCATATATTTATCCTGATGTGTCTCACCTTAAAAGAGCAACTTATTTAATTTTTTTTTAATATAATTTTAATTATTTGTCATTTAGTAAGGACAATCAACGAATATACTATATATTTATATACACGGGCTTTTGACTGAACTATAGTTATATCTCCCTTTAAAAAGGGGACTAAACGAAAATATCATATTACTTTGCCTATTAGCCCATTAGTTTTTATGGTGTTAATGTAAACATATAAATTCTTACAATTTAAATAGGGCATCGTTTTGGATATTTGGAAGGGTGCCGTGATTAAGTTGATTCTTAAAATATATCACTGGTACTTCGTTTTTCTGCATTACTTCTTACACTTTCTTTGCAGGTTTAATAATTTATTGGACAAAAATGAATAAAATTTATCCAAAAACGTAAAACAACTCGGCAGTCGGATGCTTACGTAATGTTTCTTTGCAGGGTTAATAATTTATTCGACATAAATGAATAAAATTTATCCAAAAACGTAAAACAACTCGGCAGTCGGATGCTTACGTAATGTTTCTGTGCAGGGTTAATAATTTATTGGACATAAATGAATAAAATTTATCCAAAAACGTAAAACAACTCGGTAGTCGGATGCTTACGTAATGTTTCTTTGCAGGGTGAGACATAAATGAATAAAATTTATCCAAAAACGTAAAACAACTCGGTAGTCGGATGCTTACGTAATGTTTCTTCGCAGGGTTAATAATTTATTGGACATAAATGAATAAAATTTATCCAAAAACGTAAAACAACTCGGTAGTCGGATGCTTACGTAATGTTTCTTTGCAGGGTGAGACATAAATTAATAAGATTTATCCAAAAAACGTAAAACAACTCGGCAGTCGGATGCTTACGTAATGTTTCTTTGCAGGGTTAATAATTTATTGGACATGAATGAATAAAATTTATCCAAAAACGTAAAACAACTCGGTAATTGGATGCTTACGTAATGTTTCTTTGCAGGGTGAGACATAAATGAATAAAATTTATCCAAAAACGTAAAACAACTCGGTAGTCGGATGCTTACGTAATGTTTCTTTGCAGGGTGAGACATAAATTAATAAGATTTATCCAAAAACGTAAAACAACTCGGCAGTCGGATGCTTACGTAATGTTTCTTTGCAGGGTTAATAATTTATTGGACATGAATGAATAAAATTTATCCAAAAACGTAAAACAACTCGGTAATCGGATGCTTACGTAATGTTTCTTTGCAGGGTGAGACATAAATTAATAAAATTTATCCAAAAACGTAAAACAACTCGGCAGTCGGATGCTTACGTAATGTTTCTTTGCAGGGTTAATAATTTATTGGACATGAATGAATAAAATTTATCCAAAAACGTAAAACAACTCGGTAGTCGGATGCTTACGTAATGTTTCTTTGCAGGGTGAGACATAAATTAATAAGATTTATCCAAAAACGTAAAACAACTCGGCAGTCGGATGCTTACGTAATGTTTCTTTGCAGGGTTAATAATTTATTGGACATGAATGAATAAAATTTATCCAAAAACGTAAAACAACTCGGTAATCGGATGCTTACGTAATGTTTCTTTGCAGGGTGAGACATAAATTAATAAGATTTATCCAAAAACGTAAAACAACTCGGCAGTCGGATGCTTACGTAATGTTTCTTTGCAGGGTTAATAATTTGTTGGACATGAATGAATAAAATTTATCCAAAAACGTAAAACAACTCGGTAGTCGGATGCTTACGTAATGTTTCTTTGCAGGGTGAGACATAAATTAATAAGATTTATCCAAAAACGTAAAACAACTCGGCAGTCGGATGCTTACGTAATGTTTCTTTGCAGGGTTAATAATTTATTGGACATGAATGAATAAAATTTATCCAAAAACGTAAAACAACTCGGTAGTCGGATGCTTACGTAATGTTTCTTTGCAGGGTGAGACATAAATTAATAAGATTTATCCAAAAACGTAAAACAACTCGGCAGTCGGATGCTTACGTAATGTTTCTTTGCAGGGTTAATAATTTATTGGACATGAATGAATAAAATTTATCCAAAAACGTAAAACAACTCGGTAATCGGATGCTTACGTAATGTTTCTTTGCAGGGTGAGACATAAATTAATAAGATTTATCCAAAAACGTAAAACAACTCGGCAGTCGGATGCTTACGTAATGTTTCTTTGCAGGGTTAATAATTTATTGGACATGAATGAATAAAATTTATCCAAAAACGTAAAACAACTCGGTAGTCGGATGCTTACGTAATGTTTCTTTGCAGGGTGAGACATAAATTAATAAGATTTATCCAAAAAACGTAAAACAACTCGGCAGTCGGATGCTTACGTAATGTTTCTTTGCAGGGTTAATAATTTATTGGACATGAATGAATAAAATTTATCCAAAAACGTAAAACAACTCGGTAATTGGATGCTTACGTAATGTTTCTTTGCAGGGTGAGACATAAATGAATAAAATTTATCCAAAAACGTAAAACAACTCGGTAGTCGGATGCTTACGTAATGTTTCTTTGCAGGGTGAGACATAAATTAATAAGATTTATCCAAAAACGTAAAACAACTCGGCAGTCGGATGCTTACGTAATGTTTCTTTGCAGGGTTAATAATTTATTGGACATGAATGAATAAAATTTATCCAAAAACGTAAAACAACTCGGTAATCGGATGCTTACGTAATGTTTCTTTGCAGGGTGAGACATAAATTAATAAAATTGATCCAAAAACGTAAAACAACTCGGCAGTCGGATGCTTACGTAATGTTGATCCCAGACCCCAAGCAACTCGGCAATCGGCTGCTTGGGTCTGCATTTTTTGCTCTGTAATTTAATTATGGTGATATGTCTTATTATTCTCCTAATCCTATAGGGGAAATTAAGAAAAGTGGTACTCACTGTCAGTATTATGCCTCGAATCAAAAGAGGCGTCCTCACTACTTGTTCCCCGCTTGCTTTTTTCTGTTTAAGCGATCTAACTTTCGCATTAAACGCACTATTTTTCTTTCCAATTTTTTGTCTACCTCACTATCACTTTCACTAGTAGAACTTTGCCTACTTCTCTTCGGCATTTTTCTTCGCTAATTCGCGTCGACACTCGATAAAGCACAATAATGTAATGACGAATACAGCGAGGTGGGAGTTGGCCTGAGAGGCGAGATTTTGGAGTTTTATGAATGACTCTTTGGAACTGTGCTCGATAAAGAAATAATAGTGGAACTACATGTGTAATATCTATTTGGACGAGTATACGAAATATAATTCATTTTTTACTTGTTTAAAGTAATTTTCACTCAATTCATTGCCTAACCTTTACCATCTCACATATAGTTTATCTCTTTCTTTAAGTTTTCTAATATATTCTTGTGTGACCCAATGATTGTCGTTTCTTATTTTTAAAACTAGTTTTTTTGTACAACTATTTTTGCTTTCATTTAATATATCTGCAAGTTTTTTAAAGGTATCAATTTCCATTTGCTCTTACTTGCTGTTTCCATATTTCTATATTGAGAGAACTTTTTGTAACTTTTTGCTTTATATTTTCACAAAACGTTTTTTTAATGTCAATATATATGCATAATCTTACGGTCAGAAATAATGTGATCCTCTAAGCTAGAATAACACTGGATGTTTTTATTTGTTATGACATGGTCTAAGATTGATGCAAAATGTTGTGTTACTCTAGTAGCATTTTGACTATTTATTTTATTTTGAAATTTGAAGCCATTCATTTCAACCGTATTTTTATAAAAATTGATACTGTGTGAATTTTTAAGTAAGTCCAAATTCATATCACCAATAAGAAGGCATGCATTTTTTTGACTTTCCAATAACTTCTCTAACTCTGGCAAAAAAATATTAATTTTATTTTTGGGGGTCTCTCGGTCTATACACAGCAAATATTGTTTCTGTTGTGGGATATAAACTGATATCACATTACAATCCTCTTTGTTAATATTGTATTTAGTATTTAATACATAGTTTATTCCATTTTGAACAAAAATGCAGGTGCCTCCTCCCTTTGTATCTCTGCAATCATGCACTGCTGTATATGATCAAAAATAATCGAATCAGCTATAAAAAGGAGATTACTCTCATATTTCAGTCAAAATGGTTTATTTACCAAATAACAATACGGTTTTCGTCCTGGTTCGTCAACAACTTTGGCCATGATTGATGTAATTGACACTCTAACCACTGCCCTTGAAGAGGGTAAACTTGCTTCAGTCACTTTATGTGACTTGAGCAAGGCTTTTGATTATGTTGTTCATGATTTTCTTTTGCAAAAACTAAAACACTATCATATCACAAATGACACATAACAGATTAAAAATTTTTAAAAAACGTTACTGGACCATGGTTTGTTCCCGAACCCGCCATAGTTGTCGAATAATTTTTTAGGTTGTTTATTTATTTTTTCGTATCGTTTTATATTTTGTAATGGTCCAGTAACGTTTTTTAAAAATTTTTAATCTGTTATGTGTCATTTGTGATTGTGTTTCCATTGATTTTTAAGTTATTATTCCTAAGGTAGGTTAGGCTTTTAAACTTTATATGTGTAGATTGGATATTTTCGTACGATTATGGTTTTAGGTCTGATGATGCCCATTGTTTGGGCGAAACATGTAACCACCACCACCTAACTAAAATTATATTTTGACTGAGACCGAGACTTAGTGTGTCTTTATTTATTATACTTATTTCCATATCCGACAATCAAACTTTGCTTAATTTGGCAACGCGCGACTTGCTGGGTTCAGCAGAAAAATGGTTCTCGAGTAATAAATTAAAATTAAATGAAAATAAAACGCAATATTTAACTGTTTCCCTTAAACCTGACATCGAAAATTTGGGTCCAGTAAAGCTTTTGGGCTTTTACATAGACTTCAAGCTGACTTGGTCATCCCACCTTGACCATCTTTCAAAAAAAACTCTCAACCGGGTTATTTATGCTAAGACAGTTGAAAAAAACTGTTTCTCTGGAGATGGTTCGCATGGCATACTTTGCTTTTTTTTACACACATTTACAGTATGGCATTTTGATTTGAGGTCACTGTGGAAATCAACTTCCAATTTTTAGAATACAAAAAGCAGCCGTTCGGACCCTGTCGGGCGCATATATAGCAGAGCTCACTGTAAACCGTTATTTGTTAAAAATAAAATACTGACGCTACCCTCCCTTTTCATCCTTGAATGTCTTATTTATACAAAAACCAATATACAAAAAAATAACATTCATTCAAATACTCATGATTATCTTACGCGCCACAGGAATAATATTGACTTGACTTACTTAAGATTGAATAAATCAATGAATGGGGTAAACTTTTATGGTCCTAAATTTTATAATAAATTGCTAGTATGCATAAGAAACCTAGAGATAAAGAAATTTAAAACCAAAATGCATAATTTTCTTATACTAAAAGCCTATTACCAGATATCTGAGTTCCTAGTTGACAATATTGTTGATATATTTTAATTTTCTGTGTGCTTTACTTTGTTTTTTTTACCTATATTTCGTTATTCTTTTTTGTTTTTTCTCTTTTCATCTATTACTATTTTTACTGATTTACTTTTAATTAGTGACGAGTGTAAGCAAATTGTATTTGTAGTAACATAATAAATGATTTTGATTTGATTTTGATGGCAAGTTAACGTAATTTATTTCATTGGGATAAAGCCATGTTTCCGTAAGAATAATTATGTGTATTGGTTTTTTACTAAGGAGAACGAGAAGAAGAAGTATGTAATATACATCATCAATTTTATCACGTAGACTCCTAATAATATACAATATATTCAGATCATCCTTTACAGCCATTGGTATAATTTTGGTTTTTATTGACGAAATTAATGAATTTAGGTTATTTAAATTTGCTGGAAGTCTGTCTCATTTCTAATTCTAATTACACGGGAAATTTATTTCGAGTCCAGTGGTGATAGTGATATTTATTAATGTGTGATGATGAATCACATGCAGATGTTTTCGACAAAGTTTTAGATAGATGAGCGCATTAATGTACGTGAATATACTTGTAAAATATTTCGTGAAAAATGCATTAAGCACTTTGTTGGACAACTAGAAAAACAGGGTTACTGTTAATTTTATGAGGAAAATTTTAAACAAAAAAATTTAGGTTTCCAGGAACTCGGGATGAAAATGTTGTCAAAAAAAAAAATATTCTTAAACTTCCAATGCCTTTAAATCTGCTGGAACCAAAAGAGTAGCCGAAGAGTAGCTATGCAATGTCTGATTTTAATTTTGGCAACATTAATATGCAATAATGCATTTTGCTAGGTACTATTAATTCCGAGATTAATTCATTTAAAATATAGGTACAATAAAAAGAACATTGTCCCAGTATGCAAATGCCTATGTCCATTTAAACAAGATGGGGTGGTTGCATACTGAGTAAAAGGCTCAGAAAATGAACTATAGTGGGACATGCAATAATTTTCTCTTATTGTGTAAGACTTTGTAAATATTATTTAACTTATTGCTTACTTAAAACATTAAAAACAATTTTGAATAGACAAAAAAATTAAACAAACTTTTTGTATCAATTAGAAAATTATTGTCCCAGTATAAAACAGTTTCATCTATACCTAAGCTTAAGCAAAGTAAGTAGGTACCTACCTGTTTTTGTTTATTTCAGATTCGTCCATCTCGAGGTCCATCTTAATATCTAGTTCTTCGTTTTTTAATTTCCACTCTGTATAGTTCAAATTATACATTTCATTGCATCCATTTACTGCTTCACCCTCCTCTACTTTAACCTGTGGTTTTGTTTGATCAGGAAATATTTGGTTGCCCCTGCAAAACATAAAATGGTAATTGTGTGGATTACCAGAGGGATTACCCCGAGGATTACCCTATACTTACAGCAAATTTTTTGCTAATTTTTTTTATAGCCTAATTTGAGATTTTGATCATGAATCTGAAGTTTTTTTTTTTAATGTTACAACCGACTTCCTGAAGGCTTAAAAAGCATACATACCTAGCTTTAGACTGTTTGTAATAAAATGAAAACTTCACTTAGGTCTACCTCGAGGTCTACTTACCTACATTAATTAGTTTGTAAGCAATCCACTTTACTAATCACGGTGATAACTGTGTGATTGCTCTCGAGACCAGAGTTATAACAAGCACAGTTTATAGAGTTTACAATTTAAAAATTAGAATTACCTACCTACCTAGTTAGGTATTTAAAAAAAAAATAAAAATACACCCCCCTAATTATGAGGGTAGGTACCTACCATGAACACTGGTACCTACTTTTAATGAAACACAAATAAATAGAATTCCGAGATAAGCAAACTTACCTAATTTGCCCCGTTTCCTCATCATCACTGTTACCAGTTTTTATGTTTTGGTTTTGTTGCGTTAAAAACTCTGTTGGATCGCTGCATTGATAATTTCTTTTCTCCTCCAAATCACACATGCTTATAAACAATTTAATTCAGGAGAACCGCGACCTTATTGGTTAATCACACACGGCAAAAATATCAAAAATGAAAACCGTGTTAATTTGACAAAGAATTTCATGTGGTATTTAAAAACATCAAAGTTAGGTTAGCTTGTACTTTGTTGTTGTTGTTTCTAGGAATGGCACTGCTCCTTTACGGGCAACTTGCCAGCTCATTCTGGGCGGGTTGATATTGTCTGGTTTTGCACCATATCATACCCGCGAGTTTTATGCTGTGGAGTAAAGAAAACCTCCACCGGGGTTGGTTACCCGATCTTGGTTTTAAATGATTATAATAATTGCCGTGAATAACTTGAGAAGATGAGGTATTAGTTCAAACGGTACAACAAAGGATACATATAGTTGACAGCCACAGGGTATATAGCCGCCACCGTCGACCTTTAGCTTGCTGAAAAAATGAATACAATAATATTTAGCAACATTTCATAGTTTTATTTTATTGAAAATCAGGAATTTCAATAATACTTTGATTCTAAGTTCGGTAAGATTTGAAAGAATAGTGCATATGTTTAGAGGAGGTTGAAGACCCAAAGTGACTAGTTCCTGATAGATGTCAAAGTTTGGAATAAAGTTAATTGGGCACTCTAGTAAAATATGTTCCAGTGACTCTAGTTGGCCACATTCACAATTTGGATCTGTTTTTATGTTAATTTTATAAAGATAGGAGGATGTCAGGCAATGGCCTGTGCGCATTCTTATTATTGTCGTGATATGTTTGCGGTCAATGAATTCAAAATCGGTGAACCATCTCTTTTTAGGGAAGGAGGATACTATCCTTGAGTAGAAGATTCCTTTGTATTTTACTGAATTTTGCCAAAACTTGTTGTGTTCGTCAGTGATTCGTTTCTTAATAATACTTATTACTTCTGACTTGTCCAAATCCATTTGGAGTGGGACGTTTAGGCTTGCGCCTATTTTAGCTAGTTTATCTGCCTTGTCATTACCTTTAATTTGTGAATGTCCCGATATCCATGCAATAGTTATGTTCGAGTTATTACTATTTGCAATTAAGAGAAGTCTTTTAGTTTTTAGAGATAGGTAGGTAATCCCTGCTTGGGTGTAAATCATTTTTCTTGATTTTTCCTATGGCCCCTTGGGAGTCTGAGAAAATAATAACATTTTTTATGCCCCTTTTCAACACCACCTTAATAGCTTCATATATGGCAGTTACTTCGGCTGTGCAAATGCCAAGATTATTTGGAAGCCGAGAAGAAAAATCAAAATTAATTTGTGGAATATGTATTCCGAAGCCAACCCTTGAATGATCTTTTGACGCGTCTGTGTATACAAAAGTATGCGAATTTCTGTATGGAGATGAAGCGATTAGGAAATTTTGACTTTGGGGGTTTTCGTCTTTCCTTATATTTAATTGAAGTATTTTAATAGACTTTGTTAAATGTTCAGTTCTTATTTCAAATATGGGGAGATTGTCTGATCTGTGCAAAGTTTTGACATGGGGAAGGAAGTAGTTATATGCTTGTACTAGATAAGGTTAATCTTTATTTTTCCAGAAATTTGCATTTCTCGCACATAGGGTTCTTATGTGGTAAAAGGGATTAGGGGGTGGTTATTAATTACTATAATTTTACTTAGAAATTTAACTGCAAGGAGTTTTCTACGATGCTCTAAATCCATTTCTGCAGCTTCTGCCAGGAGCGTGTTCGTAGGGGTAGATCGCATACAGCCCAAAGCCACTCTTATTCCCTGCATCTGTACTGTCTCCAATTTTTTTAAATAGACCTTGCTGCATGGTTTGCTAAAGATCGAACCGTAATCTAAATGAGATTTAATAAGCCCATTATAGGCCATTAGGAGGGTCTTGGGGTCTGCCCCCCACCATACCCTGCAGAAAGCCTTCATTATATTAATTCCTTTTTGTGCTTTTGTGGTCATTAACTCTATATGCTTATTCCATTTTAAGTTTTTATGTAGGATCATGCCCAGGTACTTGATTTCGTTCTTGTAGTTTAAGTTCGTTGTATTTATTAGTATTGTGTAAGGGTTTATGAGTCTTGGGTTTTTGGTAAAAAGAACGGGTTCACATTTTGTGGTAGATAGTTTTAAATTGTGATCTTTAAGCCAGTTGGACAATATGTCCAGTGTGTCATTAATAATTTTTGTCATTTCATACAAATCTTTTCCCTTGATATATAAAACGAAGTCATCAGCATAGCCGATTATTTTGACCCTGGGGGGAGGCAGAAAAAATATATCTCTAATATATATGTTAAAAAGAAGGGTGCTCAAAGGCGATCCTTGCGGAATGCCCGAGTTGACTTTGGTTGGACCCAGATATTCGCCATTTTTGTTTTTTGAAAAAAGAATTCTTTCTGATAAAATTTTTAAGATCAAATTTGACAATTCGATTGGGATGCTCGCCCCTACTAGTTTATTGTAGAGCTTAAATATGTCTACGTGGTCATAGGCAGCCTTGATGTCAAGAAATACTGCAAGTATATAGAGGTTTTCGCCAAAAGCTAAAATAATTTCCGAGGTTAGGAGGGCTTGAGCATTTTGTGTACCTTGAGCTTTCCTGAAGCCCGTTTGTGCCCAGGGGAAGTACAACTTGTTTTCCAGGAGCCATTCAATTCTGTTTTTAACCATTATTTCTAGGGTTTTTAACAAACATGATGAGAGTACTATGGGGCGATAACTATCTAGCAGTGACGGATCCTTGCTTGGTTTTAGGATGAAGAAGATGTTGTACTGTTTCCAGGGTAGTGGGAGGTGTTTCCCTGTTAGGATTTGATTATATATTTCAACTAGGGCCACTTGTAGCTTGATAGGAATGTTTTTCAGCATTAGGTAGGAAATTTCATCCATGCCTGTTGCTGAATGTTTCTTATTTTTTAATGCTGTGTTTAATTCTTCGATGGTGAATTGTTCTGTTTCACCTTGTTGAGAGAGTTGGGGAATGAAGTCAGTGCTTGCTAATGTTATCGACATGTTTTTTAGTAAATCTTGGCGTAAGGAATCTGAAATGTCTTGGCTTTGTTGTTGAGATCGAGAACCCGAAAAGGCTTTGATTTTATTCCAAACATATTTTAAATCGGAGTTTCTGTTTAATGACCCGCAGAAATTTATAAATTTTTTTTTCTTTTTACTTCTAAATGCCCTTTTTGTTGTGGCGATCGTTTTTTTTGCCTCCAAGTAGTTGTCCATATTAGGGTTAAGTTTAAAATTATGTAAGACTGCTTTCCTTCTTTCAACCAATAGGGAACATTCGTCATCCCACCAAGGGTTATTTATCTTAACACAACTGCTGTTGACTGTTTTAGTTGGTATAGTCTCTGAGGCTGAATAATTAAGAATTTGGTTAAATTTAGTGTGATCTATTTCACGCTCCGAAAGTCCTATTGTTTCTATAGTTGCAATATCATAAAACCGATTCCAGTCTGCCTTGTTAAAATTTCGTACTTGGTAAGGGTTAAAATGAAAGTCTAAGAATTCTTCAGTGGGATTTAATTCCAATATTGTGGGGAAATGGTCGCTGTTTGCACAGTCGGGGAGCACACTCCACTTGGAAGTTGTGGCAAATAGGGGGTCTATAATGGCAATATCGAGGGGGTTTTGAGTATTTGTGTGAAAGCTAGTGTGAGTTCCATTACTTATCAACATGTGATTGTTTTCATTTAAAAATTCCATCAGGACCCTACCATTTTGGTTTGTGGTAGATCCGTTCCACGACCTGTGCAGCGCATTTAGGTCACCCATGAGTATGCTAGGGCCCTGAAGGTTGTCAAATATGTTATTAAGAATGTTTTTTTTAGGTCATGCTGGGGTGGACAGTACATATTGATAATATTGAAATTTGTAAGTTTAATGATAATAAATTGAAGGCGATCTGATCCCGTGGGTGCTTGGTTTTTTATTGTTGTAAAATTAATATTGTCTTTGACGCAAATAGCAACTCCACCATAACCGTCCTCCCGATCTTGTCTGATAATATTATATGATTTGAGTGTTAATCTTTGAGTAGACTTAAGCCAGGTTTCATTTAGAAGGATTATGTTTGGTTTTACTTCTTTAATTAAGTTAATTAGGTCTCCTTTACTTGTGAAAAGGCTTCTAATATTCCATTGTAAAATTTTGAGATTTTTTAAAAAATTTTTGTTTGTAGGATTGAAGATGCTATTGGGGTGAACCTTCCCAATCCATTAGGGGACCTATGGTATCTTGGGAACTTAAGGTTTGAATAAGATTTATAAGTTTTTCAGGGGGTGTTTTTTCTAATAATGATTTTAATGTTTGATAAGTGTTGTAAGATGCACTATTAGGCAATGGCATATTGAAAGAAAGCGCAGTGCTTTCTGAAGAATCGTTTATATTGGGGTGTGTTTGTGAGGGGACGTTATTTTGTCTTTGATTGTTGGTGTTTTGGAAATTCGGTAAACGAGAGTTGGGAAAAAGAAGAGCCTCATTATGGGCAATTCTATCAAAACCCCCTTGAGTTCTTTTATTGTTATTTGCTACAGAGACCATCTGGTTGTATTTCGGGTTAGAATTATCTCTAAAATTAACACTTCTTCTTTGTGATGGAGGTATTGCATTTAATTCCTTGGTATTATTTTTGTTAGAGGAAGAGGGAAGTTGAGGAAAATCTTGAGGGTGAGGCGTATATTCGCTTGGAGCATATGATTTGGGGCACATATTAGCAGCGTCAAAAAATGTTATATTTTCATAGGCCATCAGTCTTTTGATGTCTCGTTGTCGGTTAAATTCAGGACAAACTTTAGCAGAGCTGCTGTGCTCCTCGCTTTTACAGTGCATGCATTTTGTGACACAAGAGTAGGTAGTTGTTTGGTTGACATTTAGAGTGGAGTGAGTATCCTCCTCCCCACAATTAAAGCATTTTTTTAACTTATTTTTGCACAGCTTTTTTGTATGTCCGTACAGTAGGCAATTGTAACATTGTGTGACGGGCGCTACATGGGGTAGAACATTTTTTCTAAGGTTGTAGAAGGCAATGGTTTTGGGTAGTGTTACCCCTTTAAAAGTAATTAAAACTGTATTTGTCGGCACATAATTTACTAGAGTTTTGTTTTCATCATTGGTGGAAAAAACTTTTCGATTAAGTCTAATAATATCAATGGCCTCGAAAGGAGAACTAATTGAGTCCATCAATTCTGTTATTGAAATGTCCTGGTGGACCTGTCTGACGATGCCTTTGCAGGTAATAAAGTTATAAGGCACAAAGATTGAATAGCCTTTTTCATTTAATTGAGGATTTTCAATGAATTGGTTAGCCGTTTTGTAGTCTCCAAATTCAACAGATAGTCTGTTCATACCTTTATTGTTAATGTTTTTAACGTTGTTTAATTTTAGGTTGAATATTTCCTTGGCGATTTTTAAGTCATTAAATCTGCCTATATTATTACCTGATTTTTCGTTTGATTCTATAAATACGACAAAAGGTCCTTTATCAGTTGGGCTATATAGTTTGGGAATTTTTTCATTGCGTTTGTCGACAGAGTCAGTCAAGGTCGACGCGGGCATTTCATTATTTTCGTTAGTGTTTTTTTTAGTAAGATTAGGTTTAAAGCGTTTTTCTGGGATTTCTGGGGATTTCAATGTCGAATGTCCTATAATTTTGTCTATTTCGGAACTAGTCCAGTTCGTTTTACTTTTGTTTACATGACCCCCTCCGGGGTCATCGCGGTCTTCCATAAACTAACCAAGAGAATTCGTTTTTATCAATGAACAAAGAATAGTTCTTATACAAAGGAAAAATTTATGTTTCAACAAACTACGAATCGACTTACCAATACTGCAGACAAAACACACAAATATCACACGTCACACCAATAGGTTATTTATCAGTATTTGCGCTGAGAAAAAACACAGCTGCTTCAATCACGTTCTCCACAGCACTGTAGATTTCCTCTTTGTCAATCTAGCATCAGTGTATCACAGCAAACAGCCAGCTTAGCGCGGACCCAGATAAAACCTAATGCTAATTTGCACCATTACATTTAAGAAATACTTAAAGCTGAGGCAGTTTTAAATTTAATTTGCGTTTGCACAACATTTTATCATTATCATAAACATTAAGTGTGCATCTTATTTTCTAATCCCGAACTAGTTTAGGTTAGTTCAGGTTAGTTACCTAGTTAGATACCTAAAAAGTGTATAGGAAAGTTTTTTTTCTACACATGCGTTAAGAAATGCTTTAAAATGCCAATCAAGTGATAATTTTTCTTTTATAAATTTGATTTATTGAGTATGCAGAGATGTGAGAATAATGCAAGTTTAGAAAGTTCTAGAACCAGTAAAGTACTACTGTTTTAAGTGTACATTTTTGACTCAATTATTAAAGATGGCGACAAGAAGATTCGAGAAAGACCGATAACTCCAAAGTTATCGGAAGAACGCATATTTTCTAGTCAAAAGTAATGCCGTCAATCTAATTTCTAAAATGTTTGGAAGCTCTCGTTTGTTTATTTAATCCTAAAAGACATGTGGTAATGCTTTTAAGATTATTTTAAACGCTCAATTTTAAATTGAACTGTAGCGACTCAATTGCCACGAGATGTAACTGGCGTCATGCTATGGTGGCTATTCTCGGGTTATGGTTTTCGACCACAAGAACAAAAGAAACTGCGTTATACAGGGTGTCTCACGATGACCGTCCATTAGAATATTTCAGAAAGTAATGCGACTTGAATCCATAAAATTTGGATTTTGGGGTTTAAAGAGACTTGCTTATTTTAAATGGAACACCCTATATAATATACTTTTTTGTGTTCCTTTCTTTATTACCAATAACTTATTAAAAATATTTATCCTACTCTATCCGTTTCTGAGATAAAAATTATTTCCCTCAAATTGTGACCTTTAAGAGGGTGTCACCTAAAATTGAATATCTTTTCAAAGAGAAAAGAGAGAAACTCGAAATTTAGGTTGTAGCATTAGATAGTATGGTGCTAGATATTGTATTGTCGAAAAATAAAACTTTATATACAAGGGAGTGGAAAAGTAACAATTTTTGATCATTATCAAAAAATTAACAACTTCATTTTTTTAAATACGATGCTATGTTGCTAGTTCATTGAATGTATAGGCGATAACATTTCCTATCTATCCATATATGGTATTCCTATACCTAACTAGTATAGTTTTGAACTTATTTACGGTGTTTCGCAGAATCCTCCAAATATCAAGCAGTTTTATTCATTTTTGGCAAGAAGGCCGCGATAAACAAAAAAGAATACGTATCTTAACAGACGCGTGTCATTGTCAGTTGCAACTATTTATTTATCGACGTTTTGATAACGAGTTTATTCCCGAGAAATATTGTTAAAAAATGGAAAATAATACGTATAGATTCAAATGCTGACATATTAAATTTATTTTTTATTCATGGCGAGTGCAACAGAATCACAAGTCCAACATGCAGAGTTTTCAACGAAAGGTATCCGAATTTAACACCAATGACCAAAACAAAATCTAGAAACATGAAAAATCATCTTAATTATGGATCGATTAATGCAGAAAGAATTTTACCCAGATCAATAACGTCAAATAAAGATAACATTATCAATGTGTTGGCCTATTTTCATGTTTATCCCGAAGCCTCCACTCGTGCGGCAGAATATGATTTGGGAGTTTCGCGACCATCTGTTCAAAGAATTTTAGCATAACATGGCATGCATCCCTATAAGTTCAACCTTCTTCATTCTATTCAACCCGCGGAGGCACCACAACGTGAAGAGTTATGAGAAATGGTTTTAGTAAGATCACAAGAAGATCCAGCATTTTTACGTAAAATTATATGGACAGACGAATCAAAATTCACAAAAGAAGGTATTTTTAATAGACATAATTCTCATTTCTAAGGCAGTGAAAATCCTCATGTTATTCGAGAAAGAAATTTTCAAAATAAATTCAGTGTAAATGTATTTGCTTTAATTATGCATGATCAAGTATCGCTATCATATTTATGAGGGAGGAGAGGGAGTGTTAAACAGCGAAAGATACATGGCCATTTTGCAAACAGTTGTGACAGACTTTGTTGAAAATGTGTTTTTGGATAGAAGAGATTGTTGGTATCAACTGGATGGCGCTCCGCCACATTGCGGAAATGTGGTTAGCCAGAAAGTATAAGTATGAGATGTTTGAAAACAAATGGATCAGGCGCCTAGGACAGTGGAATTGGCCACCAAGGAGTCCAGACCTAACATCATTATATCTCTATCTTTGGGAAACTAGTAGCCCGAATAAGGAGAGCCTTCGACCAACTTGATCCAGCCGAAATAGCAAGCGCTTCTACAGAAGCTGTTATGTCTAAGAATCAAAAGTGTTTAAGAGTCGATAGGGGTCATATTGAACATTTAGATTGAATTATTTACGTATGACCACTACTGTAAAATAGTAATAAGCTTGCTACCTGAACTACCCCCCGTCTATGTAAGTTCGACATTACGCACCGTAATCAAAATCGCACGGATATCGAAGCGGCGGGCTTAAAAAAGACCGATGCGCGGCTTCGTGCGTAACTTTCTATTCGTGCGTAATATGCTATTTACAACACTTATTACGTAATACACCATTTTGAGACTAGTTTTATAATTACTTACTTTGTTTGTTGATAAAGATCAAAAATTGTTACTTTTCCACTTCCCTGTATATAAAATATTATTTTCCAACAATACAATATCTATCACCATACTATCTAATGCCACAACCTAAATTTCGAGTTTCTCTCTTTTCTCTTTGAAAAGATATTCAATTTTAGGTGACACCCTGTTAAAGGTCACAATTTGAGGATAATAATTTTTATCTCAGAAACGGATATAGGGTAAAAATATTTTTAATAAAAGTTATTGGAAATAAAGAAAGAAACATAAAAAAAAAGTATACTATATAGGGAGTTCCATTTAAAATAAGCAAGTTTGAGATATCTTCCGGCATAATCGGAACTCGCACAGGGTTGCCGTTATTTCCCCTGAAGAGAGCGTCTCTTTAAACCCCAATATCCAAATTTGCAGAATTCAAATCGCATTACTTTTCGAAATATTCTAATAGACGGTCACCGTGATACACCTTGTATATTTAACGTACATAGGACGGATATTCTTAGCTATAAACACGACGAACAAATGAAGAAAAGAAAATCTAGTGAATTATTCAGTTGCCAGAAAAAACTCTGCCCGGCATTGGCGTAGTTGGAGGGGCTTATCCTCCCTTGGAATTTGCGACCAGTCAAAAATATTTTCACCTTTAATGCCCGCTCGAGGTCTAGGATAACGCGAAAATTTCTTGGCACCCAAAAGCGATAATGTAAATTTACAACTGAAATGCAAGCAGTTTTCCTTTTTAAAGAAAAGCACTTGCAAGGTAAGAATGTGTATATTTTGTATTATTTCCTATTAATTTTGTTAACTTGTTCTTAAGGACTCTTGCATGACTTCTTGACAAAATTTGGCGTAGCTTCGAAAATATTTTCGCCCATGGCATTTCTGGGGCGAAAGCCTTCCAGGTAGAAAGCAATAGCTACGCCAATGATGCCTGATTGATAAATCGGGTAGTAAACGCACTAGCTTGCCGCCATTTTAGAATTTACTGCTTCGCCACAGTATATAGGCTGGTTGATAGATAACTGCATAGATTCAATTAAACTGAGAATTACAAAAAATCTATATGCAAAATATAACACGGCACTTGTAAACCTTATAAAACATCAATATATATTGCAATGACTCTCAAACTGTCAGCGAATAATTGCTTCACTCCTGAAATCGCCCGGCATGCCTGCCCTGTCGTAAGAATATCAGTAGCGAAGACTAGAATTTCAGGCTTGAAGATAGGCAACCAAACAAACACCATGTATCGAAGTTGAAACTCAACGTCAAAACTTTCAGTTTGGTTTTATTAAGATTAGGACCGCAGAAGTCTTTTAATAAAATATCCTGTTTAGACATTTCGAAAAATTGAGGGTAACTCACGTAACGACATGGAAAACCAAGTTAAAACTGAGGTAAAAAGTGATCTTATTCAATATATTGAAGTTTAAAAGGTGGACCCCTAAAATGTTAAATTTAATTAACACGGTAGAGAGTAATATGTCATTTTCAGGAAAATGGTATTAAGAATATGCATAACTTACATGACTGAAACGATACACAGATCTATGTATATAGATCTGTGGTGAAACGAAAATTAAACTGTTTAGTTGGACTGTTGGCCAAGCAGTTTATTTCAAATTAAAAATAAAATCAAAATCCGTAATGCGAACTGATTCGGAGCATGATATTTCTGTTCGGGCCTATGTATAAATACAATGGGCAACCAGTAATCAAGACCTGTTTCGAAGCATTGCTTTGACAACATTGAAAGAACCAGTAGGATTTTTTAGACAATGACGTTTTAAGAAGACATTAGATGTAAAAAAAGAAAAGCTCTGTATTTTCTTAGAATAAAAATATTAGTTAAAAGTACAGATTCATTATTTAAAGTAATACAGTCCATTCCCGAGTGTTCGACGCAACATAAATTTGGTCCAATCGACCCGGATTTTCCAGTTAGAGAGAAATTGAAGAGAATTTAAGATTGAAGACGGAACGCAAAGCCTCAGCGTGCCAAGTTTATGTAGAGAAGATTGGGAAGTGCAAACAGAAAGCTGACTACGACGGGAGTTTATGGTGACATCCAAGCCGGAGTATTTAGCAATCCTTTGTTCCAATTCCTAATCCATATCCTTGATTCCAAAGTAAGTCCTTTCCAATTTGTTTTTGGTTTTTTGGGTTGACATATTCATAATTTCAAAAATAAAAATGTCAGACTTGACAAATTTAAGATTTAAAAGAGGTCAAATAAAAGGTAGTTTGACCCGTTTTAATACACATTTGACGTCCGTTCAGAGAGGTGATCTGGACGATAATGCAGTTACCGAATTAAAATTTAGGTTTGATAAAATAGAACCGATTTTCAATGACTTTGATAGGGTTCAGTCTGAAATTGAATGCTTATTAGAAACTACTGCAGGTACAGATAACAATGAAAAAGAAAAAGAATTTGCTGAGCGTGATAATTTTGAAACACTATATTTTAAGCTAATATCAACAGCTACTAAGATTATTTCACAATTTGAGCATGATCAAAATAATGACGCTCAGAGCCGTGCTAGTGCTGACAATGTGTCAAGTCATTCTGTAAAGACTCAGTTTATTCATTCAGTAAAATTACCAGAATTAAAATTACCTACATTTACAGGGTCAGTTGATAAATGGCTTGAGTTTCGCGATGCTTTTTTGTCACTAGTTAATAGCAATGGTATATTGGACAATGTCCAAAAGTTTTACTACTTACGTTCTTCATTGGAGGGTGAAGCTGCACAGTTACTAGAATCTATTCAGGTTACAAACGATAATTATGATATGGCATGGTCAATTTTGACTGATAGGTATCAAAATGACAAGTTAATTATATACAACTATGTGAAATCATTGTTTGAAGCGCCTGTATTGACAAAGGAATCATTTGCTGACTTGCGAAAGTTATATGATCAGTTTAATAAAAACATTAGATCTTTAAAAATATTAGGTCAACCTACAGACGAGTGGGATACGTTGTTAATATATTTGTTAAGTAGTAAATTTGATTACCGGACTAGGCGTGATTGGGAGTCTTTTCAAACGCAAAATAAATTACCGACTATGAACGATATGGAAAAATTTCTTAAACGGAAGTGCGAACTATTAGAAAATTTGGACAACTCAAGGTCAGAACAAGGCAGACAAGCTCCTGGTCACAAATTCCGAGGTCAAACAAACTCATATTTTTCAAGTGGTGTAACAGGTAAGTTCTCTTGCTACTACTGTAAATCGAATCATTCCATTTTTAAATGTGAATCATTTAAAAGATTAAATATTGTAAACAAGAATAAAGAAATAAAGAAATTAAAATTGTGTGTAAATTGTTTTAACCCTAATCATAATGCTCTACAATGTGACAAGCTACCATGTCGAATTTGTAAAAAAAGGCACAACACCTTATTGCACCAGGAATTCTGGTGTGAATCAAATAATAGTAGGCCTAATACAACTTCCCAGGTATTGCCGCCTGTACCGGTAACATCGGTCGAGCAAGTACAAGCACATGGCTGCGTGAACGTGAAGCCGGTAAGTTGTGCGGTAGGTAACGACGCAGGTAACGACGATAACCAAGAAAAAAAAGAATCTATTGTGTTTACCCAAAGTAGTATTGTTGCACATTCAACAAATAACTTACGAAATTACGCGATTTTGTCAACGGCGATAGTTATTGTAAAGGATAAGTTCGGAAAAAATTATAGGCTGCGTGTATTATTGGATCCTGGCTCCCAAATTAACTTTGTCAGGGAGGAGGTGTGCAATAAAATTGGCTTAAGTAAATCGCCCGCGAATTATGAAATATTTGGCGTAGGAAATAATAGTTCCGTGCCCGCGAATTATAAATCAAGTTTTAAAATTTATTCACAGTATGATGACTTTTCCAACGAAATATCATGTTTAGTTTTGCCAACTATAACTCAAGCAATGCCAATTTGTGATTTTGATTCAAGTTTATTAAATATACCGGGAGATGTAAAGTTGGCGGATCCTACCTTCAGCATAAAGGGTGATATTGATATTTTGTGTGGAGTTGGTTTATTCTATGAAATCATTTTGATGAATCAAATAAAGTTAGACAAGTCATTAACTCTTCTAAATACTAAGTTAGGTTGGGTATTAGGGGGTGAACTTCACTACGGATGTCTAACGAATAAACAAGTAATTTCATGTCATGCAGTTGAAAGCAATAATGATCTCAATGACAATTTAGTACGATTTTGGCAAATCGAAGAATGTAACAGTGTTGCCAAAGATGACAATTTTTGCGACGCACATTTTAAGGAAACGTTTCGGCGTGATGAATCTGGACGTTTTATTGTTAAAATACCTTTTACCAATAATTTGACTAAACTCGGCAATTCCAAAGAAAGGGCGTTACGACGTTTCGAATTTTTAGAGAAACGGCTAGCTAAAAACGACAATTTTAAGCAACAGTACGTACAGTTTATTGACGAGTATCAAAGTTTAGGACATATGACCGAAAAAACAGATATGATCGATGATCTTAATAATAAAAATTCTGGCAACGATTATTATTTACCGCATCATGCGGTCATCAAGGAAAGTTTAACTACTAGTCTGCGTGTAGTATTCGATGCATCCGCGAAGACCGATAGCGGTTTGTCATTAAATGACGTGCAATGTGTAGGACCGACAATTCAAAACGACTTGTTTACTATTTTGCTAAATTTTCGAAAACATTTATACGTGATAAGTGCAGACATTTCAAAAATGTACCGCCAGGTTTTAATAAATCCTGATGACCGACGATTTCAGCGGATTTTTTGGCGTAATAATGTTGATGAAAGTATTAAATGTTTTGAATTAAATACAGTAACGTACGGAATGGCTTCTGCGCCATATTTAGCAATTCGTTGTTTACATCAGTTGGCTTTAGAAAACGAAAAAAATTATCCGGTTGCTTCTGAGGTTCTGAAAAATTGTTTTTACGTTGATGATCTGTTAGCAGGTCAGGACTCTGAAGATGACCTATTAAAGTTACAACATGATATGACAAAGTTGTTAGCGAGTGGCGGATTCGAATTACGTAAATGGTTGTGTAATAAACCGGAACTTTATGACAAATTTAAAATAATCGAAGGCTTAAAAGCAAATATTTTAGAATTAGGTGAAAATGAACAAAATAAAACTTTAGGTGTATTTTGGAACGCGTCATCGGATATCATACAGTACCGTATTCGAAATTTTGATGATCAAACAATAATCAGTAAAAGATTAATTTTATCTATCGTTAGCCAAATATTCGATCCTTTAGGGCTATTAGGACCGATAATTGTGATTGCCAAATTAATTTTACAAGATCTATGGAAAGAAAAATTGTCATGGGATCAAGAGGTATTAGGGCCGTTGAGCGAAAAATGGCGTAATTTTTGCAGTGAGTTACAGGCTTTGAAGGACATTTCTATTCCGAGACATGTTTTTATCGATAAACCCGAAACTGTGGAGCTCCACTTATTTGCGGATTCATCTGAAAAGGCTTACGGCGCGTGCGCTTATATAAGATGTAAAAGAAATAATGATTATTTTTGTAACTTACTTTGTGCAAAAAGCAAGGTAGCGCCCATAAAACGGGTAACTATACCTCGACTCGAATTGTGTGCTGCGGTTTTAGCTGTTAATTTGGCTAATAAAATTAAAGATTCATTTAATGTTGAATTTGATAATATTTTTTATTGGAGCGATTCCACTATAACCCTGCATTGGATTAAAGGATCACCAGATCGTTGGAAGGTGTTCGTTGCAAATCGAGTAAATTATATTCAATCGTTTACTAAGATTGAAGAATGGATTCATGTACGAAGCGAATACAATCCAGCAGATCTTATTTCACGGGGTGTAAGTGCAATCCAACTATTAGACAATAAATTATGGTGGAATGGCCCTGGTTTTTTAAGCATTGATAGATCAGAGTGGAAATTAGACAATCCACTAAGCAACATCTCATTTGATTCTGTCCCAGAACAACGCGCTACTTGTAATGTTGTAGCAGAAAGCAATGATTTGGATATTTTTGAGAAATTTTCGACATTATCAAAATTGCAACGCGTTGTAGGATATTGCAAGCGATTTATATTTAATTGTAAAATGCGAAAGTTAGAGCGTAATTTTGGCGAATTGACAGTTAATGAATTAAATGATGCGCTCTTAACATTAGTAAAATTATCTCAACAACAATCTTTTAATAAGGAATATAACGATTTGAAATCAAAAGGTCAAGTTAAGAATTCAAGTAATATAAGTGCCTTACATCCTTTTTTGGAGAATGATGTTATTCGTGTAGGTGGCAGAATTCAAAGAGCAAACATTCCTTATAGTCAAAAACATCCAATTGTTTTACATCACAAGCATCCGTTAACAATGTTAATTATGATTTACTATAATAAGATTTTATTGCACTGTGGCAGTTATTATATTCGGTAAGAAATTCTTATTGGCCAATTTCCGGGCGTAGAATCGCTAGAAAAATAGTACATGATTGTATTGTGTGTTTTAGAGTAAAACCCAAAATAGGTGAATATTTAATGGGTAATTTACCAGCAGAACGAGTTAATCAATTCATTCCTTTTGTCAATACAGCGTGCGACTATGCAGGTCCCTTTCTATTGAAGGACAGAAAAACACGAAAACCTTGTTTAACAAAAGCATGGGTTTGTTTATTTATTTGTATGACTACTAAAGCTGTTCATTTTGAACTCGTAACCGATTTGACATCCAATGCATTTCTGGCTTGTTTAAAAAGATTTGTATCACGAAGGGGTAAACCGACGAATATGTTTTCAGATAATGCTACAAACTTTGTCGGCACTAATTCGGAACTTAAATTATTTTTTAAAAAATATAATGACTCTATTTGTAGTAGTTTGGCTAATGATAACATAACATGGCATTTCATTCCGCCCAGAGCACCTAACTTTGGCGAACTGTGGGAAGCCGGAATAAAAATACTTAAGCATCATCTAAAAAGAATTGTGGGTAATAATAATTTGCATTATGAAGATTTTATGACTGTTTTAACTCAGATAGAAGCCATAATGAATTCAAGGCCATTATCTCCCTTATCCTCAAGTCCTGATGATTTTAGTCCCCTTACTCCAGGCCATTTTTTAATCGGCAAATCTCTTACTTCCATACCCGAACCAAACATACTACATACTCCTGAAAACAGACTGACGCATTATAAGATACTACAGCAAATGGTACAACGATATTGGTCGAGATGGAGTATAGAATACATTTCAGAACTCCAAAATCGCTTGAAATGGAAGCAAAATTCAGCTTCAATAATCAAGATTGGCGATTTGGTTTTAGTCAAAGAAGACAATCTACCACCATTAAAATGGAAATTAGCGCGAGTGCGACAATTGCATCCTGGCAGTGACAATGTTGTGCGAGTCGTTTCAATTAGATTTAGTGACGGTACTCAAACAAAACGTTCGCTAAATAAACTATGTATTTTACCAAATCAAAACTAAATACCAAGACTAATTTGACATTAAAAACATTGTTTTGTTGAAATCCTGTGCTATTTCAAGGCGGCCGGCATGTTCGGGCCTATGTATAAATACAATGGGCAACCAGTAATCAAGACCTGTTTCGAAGCATTGCTTTGACAACATTGAAAGAACCAGTAGGATTTTTTAGACAATGACGTTTTAAGAAGACATTAGATGTAAAAAAAGAAAAGCTCTGTATTTTCTTAGAATAAAAATATTAGTTAAAAGTACAGATTCATTATTTAAAGTAATACAGTCCATTCCCGAGTGTTCGACGCAACAATTTCCAAGGAGCATATGCCTCAGTCAACTAAAACTTGATTTATTTTATTTGGTAAACGAAACATTTACCTATTTGACTTGACTCGATCGTCACCCACATCTGTGTCAAATGAGCGAGAATTTTCGTGTCTAAAGAGCGTTAAAACTTATTTTCGTAATACAATTACCAGGAACGACTGTCAAGTTTGTCACAATAATTATTGGTAAGTACTTAATAGAAAACAAAAAAGTCTGCAAAAAACATCAGAATTTTTATGCTGTAATTCACCATTTTGGAATAAACGCACCGTACAGAACTGATTTAACAGGTTTGGAAAACTGCAAATTCTTTTCATGGTAGTTAATTTCTAGTTGCTAGCGAGTGGTTGGAAGGAAAAATATATTTTAAAAAAGCACAATTTCTTTTTTCAGACTTTTTATTTAAAAAAATTCTATGATGAATCATATAGCTCTATATTTTCTTTATTAGCAGTAATGTTATCTTATACCGAACCAGGCGCGGATTCAGGGGGGAGGAGGAATCACGACCAAAAATGATAAAAAAAATGTGATACTACATAATATACTATGATAGTAGACAAAAACGAAATTTGGGTGTGACCTTCAAAAATTTTCGCCTGCGCCACTGTGTGTTAAAAGACACGAATTATAGTAAACCGACAGAAAAATTAGTGTACAATACTTCTTGCAAGGTGGTGACTTGATTAGTGTATTTTCTTGATCCTACCTCAAAGTTCACTGGTGACAGACCGATTAAACGAGACTAAGGGTGTGACATACACCGTATGATGCATCGCTATGACAACGTCCTGCAATATTTTCCACATTACCAATTAGAAATTAGCACAACAATTGAATATGCTGGAGTTTTTGTTACCCCGCCTCGGCGCTCTTCAAAGAAATCTAATTTTAATATATTGGTTGTTCTCGCTTTACCATTAAGAATTATAAAACTATAACTAGACTTGCTGTTGATTGTTGAATCTTTTACACTTTTCGCTGCCAGTCGAGAGATAAATGACCTGATTACTGAAAACACTAATTACGTTTAAATTTATTAATTTCCTCTGGATCTTCATGTCGGAGAAGGTGCTTCTTTAAATGATCTTTCCGAATGCTTTAATAATCACATTGACTACATTTAAACATATTAACTTCCTCTGGATCCTTATGTCGGAGAAGGTGCGTTTTTAAACTACATTTGTGAATACTTTGATAATCACACTGACTACTTTTAAACATATTAACTTCCTCTGGCTCCTTATGTCGGAGATGGCGAGTCTTTAAATTAGCTTTGTGAATGCTTTGCTAATCACACTGACTACATTTAAACATATTACCTTCCTCTGGATCCTTATGTCGGAGAAGGTGATTCTTTAAATTACTTTTGTCAATGCTTTGATAATCACACTGACTACATTTAAACATATTACCTTCCTCTGGATCCTTATGTCGGAGAAGGTGATTCTTTAAATTACTTTTGTCAATGCTTTGATAATCACATTGACTACATCTAAACATATTAACTTTCTCTGGATCCTTATGTCGGAAAAGGTGAGTCTTTAAACTACATTTGTGAATGCTTTGATAATCACACTGACTTCATTTAAACATATTAACTTCCTCTGGATCCTTATGTCGGAGAAGGTGCTTCTTTAAATGATCTTTCCGAATGCTTTGATAATCACATTGACTACATTTAAACATATTAACTTTCTCTGGATCCTTATGTCGGAAAAGGTGAGTCTTTAAACTACATTTGTGAATGCTTTGATAATCACACTGACTTCATTTAAACATATTAACTTCCTCTGGATCCTTATGTCGGAGAAGGTGCTTCTTTAAATGATCTTTCCGAATGCTTTGATAATCACATTGACTACATTTAAACATATTAACTTTCTCTGGATCCTTATGTCGGAAAAGGTGAGTCTTTAAAATACATTTGTGAATGCTTTGATAATCACACTGACTTCATTTAACATATTAACTTCCTCTGGAACCTTATGTTGGAGAAGGTGCTTCTTTAAATCACCTCTCCGAATGCTTTGATAATCACACTGACTACATTTAAACATTATAACTTCCTCTGGATCCTTATGTCGGAGATGGTGAGTCTTTAAATTAGCTTTGTGAATGCTTTGATAATCACACTGACTACATTTAAACATATTACCATCCTCTGGATCCTTATGTCGGAGAAGGTGCTTCTTTAAATTACTTTTGTCAATGCTTTGATAATCACACTGACTACAATTAAACATATTAACTTCCTCTAGATCCTTATGTCGGAGAAGGTGCTTCTTTAAATGATCTTTCCGAATGCTTTGATAATCACATTGACTACATTTAAACATATTAACTTCCTCTGGATCCTTATGTCGGAGAACGTGCTTCTTTAAATTACTTTTGTCAATGCTTTGATAATCACACTGACTACATTTAAACATATTAACTTCCTCTGGATCCTTATGTCGGAGAACGTGATTCTTTAAATTACTTTTGTCAATGCTTTGATAATCACACTGACTACATTTAAACATATTAACTTCCTCTGGATCCTTATGTCGGAGAAGGTGCTTCTTTAAATGATCTTTCCGAATGCTTTGATAATCACATTGACTACATTTAAACATATTAACTTCCTGTAGATCCCTTTATCGGAGAAGGTGCGTCCTTAAATTACCTTTCTGAATGCTTTGATAATCACACTGACTACATTTAAACATATTAACTTCCTCTGGGTTCTTATGTCGGAGAAGGTGCTTCTTTAGATTACTTCTGTCAATGCTTTGATAATCACACTGACTACATTTAAACATATTAACTTCCTCTGGATCCTTATGTCGGAGAAGGTGCTTCTTTAAATGATCTTTCCGAATGCTTTGATAAGCACATTGACTACATTTAAACATATTAACTTCCTCTGGATTCTTACGTCGGAGAAGGTGCATCTTTAAACTACATTTGTAAATGATTTCAAAATCACACTGACTACATTTAAACATATTAACTTCCTCTGAATCCTTATGTCGGAGAAGGTGCTTCTTTAAATCACCTTTCCGAATGCTTTGATAATCACACTGATCACATTTAAACTTAACTTTCCCTGAATCCTTACTAAGGCGGTGTATGTATACATTTCTTTTCCGAAATACCCTTAAGTTATTCTTAACTTTCTGTTTCTCAAGTTTCTGACTAACCCCATTATCCCGCTGCTGTTGGATCTGGATTATGCAATCTTGATGTTCGTCAATGCTGCAATAGAGAAAAACATTGTTAAGTTATATTAATCGTACCAGTTACTTTATTAGCAATATTACCATATACAGGAACGTTTCTTTAAAATGTCTAACCGAATGAGCGATTTTTCTCGAATCAGCTACATAACAAAAAATTAAACATTCAGAATGAACGCCAAGAAATACCTGATTTTTAATCCTAAGTTCCTTGGGCAGACGAAACGCGATTTACAAATAGTAGAATATTCAATATACTATCACTACTACTGAAGTAGAGAAAATTGGCATAATTTAGGAGATAGGCGATTGCAAACATGATTTGGATCTAATGTGAGGTGATGTATTATGGGTAATTTTAAATAAATCCTCAGATTACTAGTCTTACAAATGAATAAAACTTCATCAGAGTGGTGGTGGAGACTCTTAGAGACACTGTAAAAGGATCTATTACGTGTAGTGGGTGTCAGGGTGACGTCAAGTCCGTTATATGGCGCATAAGACGGTTTTTGATTGTCTCGGGCGCCACCGTAAGATATTTTGAGTGGTTCAGGGTCCACCATTGCCTGTCGGGTAAGCCTTTATACAGTGGAGAAAATCATTCCAGGTATTCAGGTCGGTGGGCACATAGTCCAAATAAAACAAAGGAATATTGTAAAAAACAGGCAATTGGTCGTGTTTATCAAAACTAGTTTAAATTCAAAGTAAACATAAGGGCATTAAATCCTAAAACTATAAGATATTAGACCAAACCTTTCAAATCAACGGGGCTGTGATTTGGCGCGATCGTCAGAAACATATTATTTTCTTTTTAATAGTTCTACTGTAACGTGTTACTTTCAGGTTTATTTTATATTGTGTCGTAGATCCGCGACTTTGTGGTTCTGCCTCGCTTCGCGAGACGTATTTCAGGGTATGGCACAGTTCTGTGGTTACGGTCTAAATATATGGTATTCCCTGTTTATCTGTGGATGTTCTGGGCTGACAGGAGAATCTTTCACCAACGTCACTCTGTCAAATACATTCTCTGTGACTGGCCAGAACATTGCCTTTGTGTAAGAATATCCGGAAATCGCTTTCCATCTCTGATTTTTCTACCCTAAAACCTATTTGAGGCACATAAATGGTAAGTTCGGAAAAGGTATTTTCATGGGGGACCGATATTTTTGAGACTTTTTTTTTTGCAATACAACCTGAAAGTTCATTACCCTTTTAGACCAGTTCCTAGTTCCTAGTTGCAGTTGATCGATGTCCCTAGCTTGGATATAGCTAATATGTTACACCGATAGCTTGTAGCTGACTACAGCTGATTGTTAGCTCCTATTTCCAGGCCTAGCTATAGACTTTCCGGCCAGGTTGGATTTTTCTTTGATTGCCCCGACTTGAGGCCAATTGAGAGCCATCAACGTGGCTGACTTGCCTAACTAGGACCAGTCACTGCAAGAGGACCTCCTCCGATAAGTACCCCTTCATTATTTAAAGTCCACGTCATTTGATATTTTTTTTAAACATGAGTATTAATACACAGCCGAATGTAATATTAAAATAACTAATTAGTGATTACGTAACTTACCCTTTCTCTTAATAAAGCCATCAGCTAGGTTACATTCAAATAACATACTTTCACAGTAAATTTCAACACTTTAAGTGATACACCCCGACGGTTTCAGATTCAGAATGTATTGAGCACAATGTAAGAAAGTTGCAACTTTTACGCCCTTTTAAAATAGTACATAAGGCCCACACTTTCTTATTTCTACTAAATTAGTACAACTATAGAACAACTGTCGAAGTTTGCCTGCCTACATATTTTTTTTATTAAATAACTTATCAATCTAATTTTGTGTTGTGTTTTGCCACCGTTGCGGACCCCATTGTCTACTCACAGAGATTTGTTGTTGTTAAAAAGAAACTGTGAGTGGCGCTCGAAATAACACCATTTGGCTTAGTTCGCCTTGCAGCATCCTCTGGGGCCCGCACCTGTGCATTTTGTTGACCCACTGGCAAGTACCCCTGCTAAAACCCTATTAAAGGACCACCCCAACCAATAATTGCCCCAAGCTTGGGCTAGCTGAGGCAAGTGATAGCCGTGGACCATATATGATTAAAAAAAAAAAGGATAAATAACTTTATTTAAGTACCAGCTAAAGCGGTTACAGTGGCGCCGCAACGTGACGGGCCTGAGGGTTTTTTCAGTTTCAGTATTTTTAATTTTTTTTGCATTAATGATTATGTTTTTTTGGTGTATACTTGCCCAGTGAGCTTCAATGTGTACAGGGTGTGTAAAACCTTTTGAGTTATTAATTTTTTTGATAACATTTCATATTGATACATTTGGCTTTTCAGTTTTACGTAATAAATTTTGTTTTTTTCTTTACAATTATCCTTGTAGGTACTTATCATTCGTTTTTGAGCTTTTGCTACTGAGTAGGTACTAGGTACTTATAGTGCTGGTAATTATTTTGGCAATCTTGGTTTATTGGGTAACATTCGACTAAAACCATTTTACTTTTGCGAAGTTTTTTAAGCTTATAGTATTTTAGACCTTATGAGTCTTTGAAATTACTTTATGCATGAATAATGTCATTTTTTTAGGTGGAGCCTAAGTTTATTTGACCTTGAATAAGGTATATTCCCTGTCTAATTTATTTAGATATTTGTTTTTTTGATATTTTTGCTTAAGCGACTTTATTGTTTCATTATGTGTGACATCATAGGCGAGATTGACCCCTGGCTTTTAACTGAGGCCGAATTAAATTATGAGTTACAAGTACGGTGTATAAAATTGTCGACTCGGTCTCAAAGGGATTTGGAAGCACGGCGCAAGGTCTTGGCTAGCAGTTTGGTCAGAAGACAGGATTTTGAAAGTTTTGTTGATAATGATTTTAATCTCCAGATTCAAACTGATTTTATTAAGAATACCTTGACAGCTCTAGAGATGTTGATTATCGATTTTAATGGCACTGAGTCTGATGTACTTTGCAGATCTCTAAGAGCACGGTTGATGTCACTGTTTTTCAGAATTAAACGCTTTCAGATTCCTGTTGATGAACAAGACGAGTATCAAGATTTGGTTTGCGATTGGACTTGTAAATGTTTGGAGTTAAATACAACACTTCTTTTTAAAGTATCGCCTCATATGAAGCCTGGAGCTAGGTATACAAATCCTGGAATTGTTCCTGTCTCTATCCCTACTGGTGTTAATCAGACGCCAACTGTCATTCCAATTTCGATACCTGCAGTTTCTTCTACCCCAGTGTGTAGATGGTCTGTCACATTTTCAGGTGGCACTAGTGTGAAAGCTTTTTTAGAGCGAGTAACAGAACTTGCTAAGGCTAGATCGGTTTCAAATGATCAACTGTTTCAGTCTAGCATTGATTTATTTGAGGGTCCTGCTTTGACTTGGTATAGAGCAAACCGTGATAATTTTAAGTCCTGGAATGATATTGAGGCACGTTTGTTAAAGGATTTCTTGCCATCAGACTATGACGAGATTTTATTAGACCAAATCAAGGGTCGTTTTCAGGGTAGGTCCGAGCCTGTAAACCTTTTTGTTTCTTCCATGCATAACTTATTTTCTAGACTTTCGACTCAGCCAAGTTTAGTGGATCAGTTGAAGATAGTTCGTAGAAATCTTTTGCCCAAGTACGTGAATGCACTAGTCCTGCAGGATATTAAGTCATTAACTGAGCTTCTTGATTTATGCAAGTTGATTGATGAAGCATCGCAAGCAAAATCACGTTATGTGCAGTCGAGTGCTGCGAATTGTTTGGAAACTGATCTGATTTTTAAAGAGACTTCTTGTAGTGCAACATCTAGTTCTTCTGGTAGGAATTTTTCGAGGCCAGAGAATAAAGTTGCTGTCGTCTGTCATAACTGCAAAAAGGACGGGCACCCTTTTAGGGACTGCACTGAGCCACTTAAGAAGTTTTGTTTTAAGTGTGGTTTGAATAATGTGACAGTTTATTCTTGCCCTAAGTGTAGACCAAAAAACTAGTTAGAGAGTTTGTTGTGAACCGCAATCAAACTCCTAAAGTCAAAATATATAGTCGGTTATTTTTTAATAGTAAATTTTCAAATAGTCACTTAAGTAAAAGTAATTCTAGAGTTTCTGTGCACCCTACTACTGACCTTAAAGATTGGAATTCGTGGAAGTTGTTAGTTAGGGATTTTTTTAGACACACAGCGCCCGTTTTTATAAATAAACCATTAGACAACAGACCATACATATCAGTCACCTTGTATGATGAGAATGTAACTGCACTTCTAGACAGCGGTGCTAATCAAACCTGCATCGGCAAACTTGGCCTTAAGCTTCTTGACAAGTACAAAATATCAACTGACTACTCACTACCTCGTACTGTAACAGTAGCTGACGGCAGAAAGCAAGAGAATACAGGTGTTTGTCAAATCCCATTGTGTTTAGGCAATGTTTGCAAAATTTGAGAAGTTTTAGTAGTACCTTCACTGAAATATGGTCTTATTTTGGGAAGTGATTTTTGCAGAAAATTCTCATTAAATGTAAATTTTAAAGACAATACATGGAATATCTTGTCTGATCACAATGATCTATCAGTTTCTCTAGTTTCAAATTCAGATCAGGTACAGGTTGATGATGATGTTGGTCTTAGTTCATTTTTAGCGCCAGAACAAAAACGTGTTGCGGATGGTGTTGTAGAGTTATTTAGGGATTTATCGTCAAATGATAGGTTGGGTCGAACTGACAAGTTAAGTGTTGATATCGATACTGAGGATGCCAAACCAGTTAAAAAGAGGCAGTATCGTTTGTCGCCTTTTATGATGGGACACCTCAACAAGGAAGTTGATGAGATGCTTAGGCTTGGGGTGATCGAACCTTCTAAAAGTCCGTGGAACTCGCCCATTCTGATGACTCCGAAGAAGAATGGCAGCTACAGGTGTTGTTTAGACAGTAGAGGTCTTAATTTACTTACCAAGAAGGACAGTTATCCTTTGCCTAGGATTGATGACATACTAGCCATGCTGAGAGATGCAAGGTTTATTTCTAGCATTGATCTCCGGCACAGTTTCTGGCAGATTCCCTTGTCTGAAAGTTCGAAGGAAAAGACTGCTTTTTCGGTGGCTTCTCGAGGTTTATTTCAATTTGTAGTTTTACCTTTTGGCCTGACTAATGCTGCGCAGAATCAACAGAGGTTGATGGATTCCATTTTTGGTCCTGAATTGCAACCCAAAGTTTTTTGTTATTTGGACGATTTGATTGTTCTTGGTAGCAGTTTTGAGGATCATATTTCTGTTTTAAAGGAAGTCCATCGCCGTTTGCTTGATGCGAATCTAACTGTAAATTTTGAGAAATGTCAATTTTTCCGTGAATCCCTGAAATATCTTTAATCTTTAATCCCTGAAATAAATTTAACAATTCCAAAGCATAAAAATGAATTTTTTAAACGATCGTTTTCTTATAATATTTCTGTACTCATAAATTCCCTCGACTTAAACTTAGCGCAACTTACCCTATCTTGCCAAACCTTTAAAAAGAAATATATAAAAAAGTTATTAACGTAACAACGAATGTGCCCTATACATTTATTTATTTATTAGTAAGCAGTCCTTACAAATTTTCATCTCTTCTCCCTCTTTCTCTATCTGTCTCTTTCTCTTTCCATCTCTCTCTCTCCCCCTCTCTCTCTCTCTGTCGATTTGGTGCTTCTTGTCTACATTTATATTTTCAACTTATTACTTTTAATATAGGTAGTTTAAGGATAAATAATTTTGCTTTTCAAAACACAGGGCCACATTATAATAACAGAATCTGCATTTCGGTGCAGAAGTCTGAAAATGTTGGCCTTTATTTTCTTAATTTTTTAGATTTAAGTGTAATTAAATGTTACAATATGTAAAAAAAAATTATGAGTGGGAAAATAAAAATCATTTATTATTATTATTATTATATTATTATCTTGGTTTTGTTGTTGATGGTTCTGGGTTGAGAACAGATCCATCCAAAGTGAAAGCAATGATTGAGACATTACCTCCCAAAACTACCACGCAGGTTAAGAGTTTTGTTTCTATGTGTTCCTGGTACAGGAGATTTATTAGTCATTTTAGCACCTTAGTTGCTCCTTTAAACGATCTCTTGAAAGGTCGAGGGAAACATCAGCCTGTTGTCTGGACAACAGCAGCCGAAGAAGCTTTTAAGGAAATTAAGGAGAGATTGGTTTCTGCTCCGATTCTTACTTCACCAGATTTTTCGCTTCCTTTTACTATTGACTGCGACGCAAGTTTGTATGGAGTTGGTGCTGTTTTACTTCAAGTACAGGATGGTGTTGAAAAGGTAATAGCATACGCTAGTAGGAGTCTCACTCGTCCGGAGAGGAATTTGTCAACTACCAACAGGGAACTTCTTGCTTTGCTTTTTGGCCTCAAACAATTTAGGTGTTACGTTGAAGGTCAAAAATTCCAGGTACGAACTGATCACGCCAGTCTTCAGTGGCTTCGTAACATGGAAAATCCTCAAGGTAAACTAGCGAGATGGTTGACAACTATTCAGCAATATGATTTTGAAGTAAAGTATCGTCCTGGAAAGGAGCATGTTGTGCCAGATTTTCTATCTAGATTGGAACCGACCGGCAATGTTGACGTTCTGGACGTATCTTTAAGGGATTTAGACAATTGGTTTACCAGTCTTAGAGAAAAGATTTTGAGGGATTTAAAGACTAATGTTTCGGAGTGGAAACTTGTGGTACCTCGGGCTGAAAGAAAAAACATCTTATTTTCTTGCCATGATAGTCCTACAGGGGCGCACTTAGGTTATTTCAAAACTTTAAAAAGAATTCAGGAATCTTATTATTGGCCAAATTTAAGGTCGGATGTATTAAAGTATGTTCGTCGTTGTGAAACTTGTCACAGTCAGAAAATGCCTAATTTTTCGCGTTTTGGTACTATGGGTGTACAGAAAAAGGTTTCGTTCCCTTTTGAATTATTGGCAGTGGATGTTATGGGTCCATTCCCGCGTAGTTCCAGACAAAATGCCTTTTTAATCGTTGCTGCTGATCACTTTTCCAAATTTACCCTTGTTAAACCGGTGCGCCAAGCAACCGCCCAGGCGATTTCTACCTTTTTGGAGGACATTTTTCTAACTTATGGTGTTCCTCGTATTTTAGTTCTTGACAACGCGCCGGCTCACACTGGCAATGTCTTTAAAAATCTCTCTCAAAGGTTTAAAATCAATAAAGTTTGGTTTAATTGCCGATACCACCCACAAGTAAACCCAGTTGAAAGAATAAACAGAACTATTGGTGCAGCCATTCGATCTTATATTAAAGATTCACATAAAGAATGGGATCTCCATAAGTAGTGTTCAAATGAGAGTTCTGACTATCCCCCCACCCCTTTTTATGACCTTGACCTTGAGTAACCCGGCCTTGACCTTGACCTTGAATTTGACCTTGACCTTGAACCCGAGGTTGACCTTGAATTTGGCATTGACCTTGAATTTGACCTTGAATTTGACCTTGACCTTGAGTAGCCCGGCCTTGACCTTGAACCCGAAGTTGACCTTGAATTTGGTATTCACCTTGAATTTGACCTTGACCTTGAACCCGAGGTTGACCTTGAATTTGGTATTCACCTTGAATTTGACCTTGACCTTGACCTTGAAGTTTACATTGACCTTGAGCGTGTCTAACCTTGAAGAAGTAAGTGGAATTATACCCCCTCCCCGAGAATTTGTCTTATAAATAAGGTCCCTTTCCACAGAACTTCATAGTCACACAAGCAGTGTTTGCATTAATATCTGCTACCTTTAAAGCTAATTAGAAATATTGTGTTTGTGGTGTGTTTTGTGAAAGGTATTAGTCAAGGTATTTTAAATTTATTACACATTTCAATTATGAGTATTTCACAGCAGACTTTGGATCAAATTAATAATATGATAAACAAAGATGTTGAATTCATTGAACGAAGAAAACTTTCTACATTAACTGTGGGAGAATTGTATATAATTAAAAATATAAAGTTTGTGGCAACGCGTTTTGGTAAAAGTATTGTTGTTACTTTGTATGATAAAACACATGATTTAACATTTGAGACATTTTTACCCAAACGTGTTACTGAAACATTATCAGAGGAGACGGTTGATATCATGAATAAATCGAGTGATAAATTTACCTTAAGCTATTTGGGACAAGGTTCACATGTATTTTCTGGGGGTGACACTAGAGCGTTATTAAGTTTTGGGTCTTTAATTTGAAATATAGTAATTATTTTCAATAGAATACTTTAATGTATTATAGTATATCATATTTTTAATTATAATTGAAGTGTAATCAATTTTAATACGAATATCAGCAAACACAGCCGCATTCTCATTATTTCCCATTGCAGATGTGTGACAATGTTATTGAAAAGCAAGATATATATATGATTTGGTTGGCATGTAAATTAAGACACATGGCTCAAGATAAACTACAGTTTGCAACGTTTGATGGTTCCGATTTGGATTCAATTAAAAGTCAATATGTACGCGATGTGAAGGATGCAATCAATTTTATGGCTGGTGTGCATCTATGTGAAAAATATCTCTATGGATCTATAAATCTGAGCGGATTTTGTGCTGAAATGATTGAATATGATCTTATCAAGTTTGTTACTAATATACCAGATTTACCAAGTGATTTGGTAACAAAATTCAATTTGCTTGATTACGTGGATCCCGACGATATTACTTATATCGTAAAAGATGGTGTAGTCATCCGCAGCGATGGTGCAAATGGTTATGAAATAATGGACAAAGTAGAAGATCAAGAAAAGTAAAATTACTTATTGAAACAACATTTATTTGTAAAAACACGTTCTGAACTGTATTTCCATAAAGTATATATTATATGTATTATTTTAAATAATGGTAATGTTTATAAATAAATGTACCGGTAGGAAATAAATTATTTGTAGTAGAAGCATTGTTTTATTTTCCCCAACGCAATAACCCTATATAAGCGTTTATAAGATGAAAACAGATTAGTTAGAAGTAACGATGGGTCGTGTTAACAACAACACAATTGACAAATTTGGGCGTAAAAAGTCGAATGAAAACTTTCGATTTGTACGTGGACCACCTGGAAATGGATTCAGGCTTACTCTCGATGATCAGTATGAATGTTGCATCACCTAAAAAACCAAATGATGCTGCTACTCAAGAATATGTTCTCACTCAACATGATCTTCTGCGTATACAACTAACTGCTGTATTTGTTAAGAAATTATCAGATCTGCGCATACAATTTAATGATATTACTGATCACCGATTCATAGCATTGAATACAGAAGTTGCTCGAAGATTCAATGAAGTTCAAAAAGAAAAAAAAGAGTATGAAAACAAAGTTGGGAAGATGATATTGGCTCTCGAACAACAAATTATTAACCTGGACAAAGTTCAAATGAAATTTGAACAACGAATTATTGACCATATTACAATTAACCTTGATAAAATTCGAGCGAAATTTGAAGATGTAAAATCTGAGTTGAAATAAAAAGTCACTCCAAGAGAGAGAGGTCACACGTGAAGGTCATCTGTTATATATAAATACACGTATCCAAATTATGGTGACTTAGTTCATTTGTAGTATTGCTTTCACAATCATTTACAATATGGAAAGTAAAACAACATTAGTGTATCCGTTTTCAATCAATGGTCGTCAAATGTGTTCAAATTGTGAACATTGGGAATTTTTAAGTGGGACAATGGGATTATGTGATTGGTGTCAAAACGAGAGCAATAGAGGATCTGTACCTGCTGACCAACCTCAAAGTCCCATTATCTTAGGTGGTGGGCATCAACAACATACTGATACGTCCACCTCTTCGAGTCAAGAAGATGAAATAATGGAAGAATCGCCATCACCGCAGTCGCCATCGTCAAGTCCAACGTCGTCGCTACCAAATGCACTACTCGATTCTTCAAGTGATTAGTATATGCGCTAAAAAGTAGTGATGAAGAAGTATTTTTCCGTGTCATATGTATTAGTGAAAGTGAACTTAGACAATTTGGTTATAGTCCCTAAGTGTTTTTGGTCATTATGTATTATTGCTTAAATGTGAATAAAACATTTTTTAGTACTTCATATGTTTATAATTATATTATAAATTAATAAATCGTTCATGAACAATTTTATTTCTAAAATTACTTTCTAAAATCATATCCAAAGTTGTTTTGATTTTCTCTATTCGCCGTTGGAAACGGTACCTATCAAGCATTAGCTGTTGAAAGTCGCTCTTTCGAGCTTCTCGATATGCAAACGCCCAAACAAATGTTTGGTGGACAATATTTTTCTCTTCATCAAATGTTACTCTTTTCATGGTTATTAATTCAATGAAAACAATTTTTAAAATGATAGCAATATATACTGATAAATAAAATTCATATGTTTTAAATTACATGTTTATTTTGTCGTTCAACTGATACAATAATTGCAATAGGAAATACAAAGCTGTTTATACAATATCAGACTTGTCTATCCAAGAATTAAATTGATTGGGGAAACCCAACCATTTTACAAACAATTGATCAATGTGATTTTTCTGACGTTTTCTAAGAATTTTTTCAACCAGATAAACACCTGGACTGGTTGTCTTTTGCAGTTCAGCTTCATAGAAACAACCTTTAATCGGTTCACCTTCTAACGATTCTAGTATGTAGGTGGGTGGATTGGTAATGTTACTTTTTACAATTTTAAACAGTTCCGTTGACCATGAAGGTGTATACCCCTTTTCAAATATGGTTTTGTATTTACTGATTCGAACTATATCGCCAAGACGAAATTTATATTTTTTCGGTTTAACCTTTAAATAATCGTATGCCCTAATTTGTGTATCTTCTAGCACATTTCTGGGCTTCATGCCAATTGTGCGATGTATTGTATTATTATAGACCCTTGTTACTGATACTAAAATTTCCACCCACCTGTAGGAACCTCTAATTGAAAATTGCTTATATAAATTATTTTTTAAAGTTCTTATCACACGTTCAACAATTGCCGCCTTTTTCGTGCTGAATGTAGAATAATGATTTATATTAAATTTTTTCATAAGTGTTTCAAAACGACTATTATAGAATTCTTTTCCCTGATCACTTTGTAAATTGTCTGGTGTATACGATGCCTCTTCAATTATACTCTTCATTGCATTGGTCACTTCAGCGCCGGTCTTGTTTTTGATTGCTCTGGTGTACACAAATTTGGAGTAACAATTGATACATACAAGGATGTAGCGATAACCATCGTTTTCATCAGCATATTGTTGCATTTCAGCTAAATCTATTTGCCATAAATCCTTGTATCCTTTAATAATCGTCCGCCTTCTAATAAAGTTTTTTCTAGCAGTCCGGTGCAGTTCATTAACAATTCCAATTTTTCCCCTGCTTGCCTTCATATTTTGTAGCGAAGCGAACACGTCTCATTAGACACTGAGCAAAGGAAACAAGGTACATAATTTAATATATTATTTGTTCTTCGCGAAGTTCCTCAACAATTGACATAATCTCATTGTCATGCCCAGTATTACCAGCTAATTTTGAACTCCACAACAATCTTAAGCGATCAACCAACTCCTTTGGTTTATTCCAATAAATGTATTGAGGTGATTTGGAAGAAAGTAGTTTCTTGTTGGGTATTTTTATTTTTTTAGCGATGTTATTTTTTACAACAGCGCCGCCTGATTTAGTGCTCGCCGGCATCAGTAGGGGTTTTATAATATACAAATATTTCAATAATCTGGTTTCTCGTAGACCCTTATTTTTGTCATAATTTTCATATGCTGCACTAGTTAATTCTAAAATTTCCTTGTATTTCTGTAGCACACCATCATAGGTTTTATCGTGTTGTGTTAGGAATGGTGGATTTCTTAAAAAAAGCAAATCGTAAAGTTGAGGCGTTCCATCAAATACAGCAACATTTTTTCCGTTTTTATATAAAGTAATTTTGCCATTTGGAAAACGCACTTCTAGGTTACCAATATATCTTTTAAGGTTATTCGGCTTTTTACCGAAATGTACACCATAAATGGTATCATATTGGGATGGTTTATTTTTTAATCCATTTAAGTATGCTTGAATCTTGTCGAGTGGTGGTGAACTTGTATAACTTGAAGGGGAAGGTGTCTCAAACAATGTAACATTGGTATCACGTTTCGGTGTTGTATCGATGTGAGCTTTTCGGCTTATCCGCGGTGTAGACGATTGAAATGATGATATGTGATCGGATATTTCCTCAGGCTCCTCCATTGTGCTAGTACTACGACTATATTGCTTTCCTTGGGTTTTGGGTTGCTGCTGCTGCTGCTGGCGTTGCTTTACTACATTAGATATAGATGTTAGTGGTTTAGTGATTGGTTCGTAAAATTTATCCAAGTCGAGCGCACTTTGTGTCTTCGCCGCCTTGAATTGTTTAAATTTTTTTCGAACAGCATTGGTCGTTTCCACTAGTTTTCGTTTTAAGTCAATTTCTTCATTCATGGTGTTGACAAACTACCGAACAGCAATGAAATGAATGCATTCATCATTGTTAAACAAATATATAGCTATCAAGTCCCTTGCGATATCTTCCCGAATTCACATCACTATCTTTATCGATAACCAAGAATCCATATTTATTATCCCAACATTTCGAGCACATTTCCTGAAATTGTGTAAAATTCAGGTCGGGTGATACATGATCGGAAAATACGTGTCTCATATTCATTTCATCTTGTTTAAACATAATAATAAAGTTGGCATTATCTCGCACAAGCTGTTTAGGAACTCGCGAATATGTTTGAGCCAAATAAAAGGCATCCACATTTTTGTGACGTCCCATACAGAAATATGATCGTATAACATCCTGCTTCTCACACATAACATCATCAAATATAAATATTGAATTGGGTCTTGCATCTGAGGGTTCCATGATATTCGTGGCATCGCTGAAAGCATAATAACCAAGACCTTTAATGGGTGTAAGAATTTTCTTCAAATATTCATATTTTGGTTGATACAGTGACTTGGAGTAGATATAAACATTTTCAAAACGTAGACCCAATGGGTGAGTAAGTAGTGAAATCATAACATTGGTTTTGCCACAATTCGAAGGTCCAATTATTATTCCACGAATGGATGATGGAAGCAAAGGACCGTGTTTCCTTAATAATCTCTCTCCATGTCCACATCCAACTTTTTCGTCGAGATTGTCGATGGAAAATTTTTGTTTCAAATGTACTATCCGCATATTGATAAAATCAATATTTTATAGCAAACTTTTCACTTAAATGGTCATTCAGATGCTGATCACCGGACGAAGTAGATCGTCTCGTTTACAGACTAAGACTGGAAGAGGAATTGTTAATTCCTTAATTAATAACCTGCCGGTGGAGCTGCATATCCCCGGTTATCAGTATTGCGGTCCCGGAACAAAAGTGATTAAACGTGTGAAAAGAGGTGATCAAGGAATTAATCCTTTGGACGTGGCGTGTAAGAAGCACGATTTAGCTTATTTAAATAATAGAGACGATATAAGTGAGCGACACCGAGCAGATTACGAGTTGGAACAAAGTGCTTGGAAACGAGTGAAATCTGCAGACGCTAGCGTTGGTGAAAAGAGTGCTGCGTGGTTGGTAACAAATATTATGAAAACGAAGCAGCGTTTTGGTATGGGTGTGTCATCAAGCAAAAGGAAGAGTCGCTCAAAAGTTGCTAAGAGGAAGCGGCGAGCTGGTAAGCAACGTGCTGGAAAGCGGGTGCGTGTGCAGAAAGTAGCTTTTGGTTCTGCTGTTCGACGTCCGATTCGAGCAGAATTGCTAAGAGGTGGTGGAAAGAAAATGAATATTCTAAATGCATCGAAAATAGCCGTTGCAGCAGCCCGTAAATCAGTAAAAGCAGCAGGTGGTAAACGAAAAGTCCGCACGCCTAGAATTATTCCGATTCCTAAAACTGGTGGAGTATTACCATTAATACCAATATTTGCTGGTCTGTCAGCCTTAGGCTCCTTAGCTGGTGGCGCTGCAGGTATTGTTCGTGCCATCAAGGACGTGAAGAAGGCAAATGCAGAAAAGACAGGTGCTACTTTAAAACTACGTGGAAATGGATTATATCTGAAACCATATCGTTCAGGTATGGGATTGTTTATGAACCATAGGAATATGTCAAAAAACTAATTTTGTCTCTACCCAATAGACCGCTATCAAATGTCGATCTGGAAAAGTATGTGTTAAAACTAAAGATACCTTACTTTAGGGGAGTTTATATGCGAGATTCATTACCTGCACGTGGTCCCCAACGGTATGAAGCAGCGATTATTAATTTGGATAGCGCATCGGGGGTAGGGACGCATTGGGTGGCATATCGAAAAGTCAACTTTGAAGTAACATACTATGATAGCTTTGGTGATTTGCCACCACCTACCGAATTGGTGAGATATCTGCAAACAGGTTCGAACGCGTCGAAAAACATTTACTATACATACGATCGTCAGCAAGAATTCGATTCAGTTTGGTGTGGCCATCTGTGTTTGAAGTTTCTCTCCGATATAAAATAATAATAATAATTATGTCTTTGACGTCACAAGTTGAACGCTATAACTACACAAAGATCTTGCACTTACTTAAAGTGTTTAAACATGTGGGTGGATTATTGAGAATGACTGCCGAAGAATTAGAAAACGTGCCGAAGGAACTAATGATTTCGATGGCGCCAAATGAAATTGCTCTAGTTTGGGATAAGCTGTCAAATGAACTGAAAAGTGACGAGGATATGATGAAATATCAGTTTTGCTATGAACATTACAATAGCGACAGTGACGATTCCAACAAGGATGTGGGTGATGGGCCATTGCCTCGAAAATTATTTTGTTGTTACTGCAAAATTAGTGATGTGAATATAACAGCTGAAAATTCGATTAACACGACATCAGATGAGAAGAAAAAAAAAAGCGCTAGTGTATTAAACCCATTGAACTGTTGCAAATGATAATAAAAACAATCACAAATAGCTACTTAACGTCAGTCATGTCGCATACATTCACGCTAACAGGATCCTCGAGCGTGTTAAGCGCCGACTTTTATCCACCCATTGAACTGAGTACAACAAGTAAATATGGTCTTGCACTTGTCGGATTTTACACATATAATTCAATTTTTAACATTGATGAACACAACAACTCATTTGGTTACATAATTGATGAACAGAACAGCTCATTTGGTAAAATAAGGAAGGATGAAAAAATATCACATCTACTGACCATTCCACCAGGAGCATATGAAATTGATGAAATTGGTCAAGCTATGTTGACAGTTCTAAAAGAGTCAACCCGCAACGATAGTGATGAAATATTTTCGTTAACAGCCAACAATAATACATTAAAATGTGAGATGAAATCGAAGTATGACATTGATTTGGGTGGTGACAAAAGTATTGCCAAAATGTTGGGGTTTGACGCTAAAGTGTTAAAAAAAAATGAAAAGCATCAGTCAGTGTACAATGTGGATATTATGAAAGTACGCATTATACGGGTTGATTGTAATATAATCTCTGGTGCATTCCTGAACTCGTCGAAATGCCACATCCTATTTGAATTTGATATTGACGTTGAAGCAGGGTATAAAATTACGAAAGAGCCGCAGAATATTATTTATATGCCGATTATACCGGAAGGACGTCAGTTCATAGACAACATCAGTCTGCGAATCTTGGATGACGACGGAGATCTGATTGACTTTCGAGGGGAGAAGATAATTATTAAATTGGAATTAAAGAAAATAGCATAAGGATGGGTTTCTGCTTTAACACTCAACTACGTTTGTTGCATACTGTGAAAGATTCAGTTAAACATAATAAAAGTAAACAAAGTAGACAAACCAGGCTCATTCGTAATCCAGTCATAAGATCGAAAAGACCTCATCAGCAGCAGCAGCAGCAGCAGCAGCTTTCTCGTGAAGATTACAGTTTTTTACGATCAATTGGTTTGAAAATACGAAAATCTAGAAAATGACGGCTACTAGTGAAAAGATCGAGGTTTTCACCGAACCTATCTTCGAGAACTCCATAATAAGTTTACAGGAACATACTTATAAACCATATGGTTCCCCAACATTTAAGAACTCTGATGAAATTCGTATTCCCGTACACTTTCAAGACATAATCTTGGATGTTTCCGAAAGTTACATATACATCGAAGGTACTTTCAAACCTAAAGATGCAACAAAGAAATGTTACTTATCGAATAATGCTATAGCCTTCCTTTTCGACGAAATTCGCTATGAAATGGGTGGTGGCGAACAAGTCGCAATTGTCCGAAAACCAGGAATTACTACAACACTGAAAACGATGGCATCCTTCGGCGCCTTACAAAATAATTCTCTAATGGTTTGTGGATGGGGTCTAAATGAAAATAATCAAGCTCTTGTTGATGCCACAAGTCATGTATTCTCCGGAAAGCTCCCCCTAAAGTATCTAATGGGTTTTGCAGAGGACTATACGAAAGGAATTTTTAATGTTAAGCAAGAGCTTATTTTAATTATCGCTCGCAATTTTACCAATTGTTATGTTGGTGAAGTAGAAGCAGACATTAATATTGATAAAATCGAATGGAGAGTTCGTCATATTATTCCCGACGATCGTCAAAAGCTAAAGATAATGTCTCGCATGAATAAAGGTGTAAATAGTGCCAATATTCCAATGGCATATCGAAAATGGGATTTGTACGAATTACCTGCCTTGCGACAAACATCATCAGACGTGTGGGCTTTAAGGACTAGCACCAGTCTCGAAAAGCCGAGATATTTGATTATTGGGTTCCAGAATAGTACCTATTGCGATAATAAAGCCAAAGATGCCACTCAGTTTACTGCAGCCAATATAAGTGACATACGAGTATACCTTAATTCCACTGTTTACCCATATGAACGGTGGAATTTAGAATTTGGGAAAAAATTATATGCTACAGCTTACTATACCTATGAGAACTTCCAGAGTAGCTACTACGGACGAGAAATGGTCGACCCAATGTTAAATTACGTCGACTATCCTGACAACCCCATTTTCATCGTGGATTGCAGTCATCAACCAGAAGCTATCAAATCGTCCACAGTTGATGTCAAAATCGAGTTTGAAACACGAAACAGTAAATTTCCCAAAGACACTAAAGTTTATGCATTGGTTATTCACGACTCATTCTTAAGTTATAATATCTTAAACGGTTCAGTTACTAACAAATCTGTATTTTAATCTTTGTTTAATTTCTTACTGAAGCATCGCGCGATCGCATCCAACTCTAATTTACAATACCGATTTTACCCCTACTAATATGGATAAAATTAGAAAATAAGGTAAATCAATTTGTTAGCAATGTAGGTTGTAGTTAGTCTAGAAATAAATATTTTTTAATATTATATATAGTGTTTTATTATTCCAAAAGCTACAACTTTGCTTTTAAGTTTTGAACTGTGGATCGAGGGTATATTTTGATATTTGACAAGACATGAACTGTTAAAGATAAGAATATACAGAAATGTGTGGGAAAGAGAGAGAGAGAGGAAGATAGAGGGTGGGGCAAGATAATGTATATAAGCACCTATTTCGATTTGGAAATTCATTCTAACCCAAAATGTCATCAAGCTCGGATGCAGGTTATTCGAGCGATGAAGAACGACGCGTTCAATGTCATCAACATAGACGAGTACATCGTAGGGGTGGTAGGTTAAGAGAAAGATTTTGCATAGTGCAATCTTATGTAAAATGGGGCCTTCATGTCAACTTGTGTATGTATTGCTACACAACGAGATTTGCGGGTATACATGATGTTGGTTTCATCCAGACCCATTTTACAATAGGATTGAATAGAGCTATGCAAGATCACTCTGGGTGTAGTGCTTGTCGTGCAAGACTGTTTACGGTCTTTCATCAGGACTCATGCCTTATTTGCAATAGAATGTAAATTGTATTGCAAATAAAGCAGCTACCACCGGAATCGACTACCGTCCGAACCCTGACCCCCTCTTACCCATCCCCAGGTCCTTCTCGGAGGGCCACATAAAGAATTGAGCGTAGTTAGTTGTTTAATGTCACATATCCAGGGTGACACGACACTTTCGAGAAATAATTTCTCGATTGTGTTACTATGGATAAAGATATTATGTTATTTAATAAAAATGTAATATTCCTAACCAAATCTAATTTTTTTTTCTGTTGAACCCATGGTTCACCTAACTCAGGACTAATAAATAATACAATGGAATTAATATTAAGAATACAATTTTTATTGATAACAATTCTTATAATTGTATAGTAGTTTTACGTTCGATGTTGCACAGTGCCATGGTTGCGTTGTCGGATGGAAAAAACATGGTGGAAGCCTCTTAAATTTACTTAGTTTCGGTTCTCGTTCACAGGGAATATTGATCATAATTTCTTCGCTTATAAACTTCTTTAGAAATTTCATCTTTTCACTACCTTTTACGTAAACCTTGGGTGATTGATACAATCTCAATATATGATTAAATATGTTATTAAGTTCACACAATTCTATATTTCCAGACTCCCACTTCAATCCATGATAATTTTCGGCCCATTCAACACTCTTTAGCTCATTAACAGACAACATACTTTTATGAAAAGGAGGTTTAAATAAATAATTGGCGGCACGAAACCCATCGTAAATTGCTATTTCTTTTGGAAAATATCCAAAAGAACAATGGTAGCCCTGGATATCAACAAAAATGTCTGAACGATATTCTGCCATGGTTGCTTGCAACTAACTAATGTATTTTGATGTGAAAATATGGTTTTATCCACATCTAGGATTGTACGTTCAAAAGTTATCCCTACCACAATTTTTCAATAAATACGAGTAGAGCTTCACAACTAATTCATATACATCTTGGACATGGCCCAAGAAAGACCTGCAAGCCGTGGCTCGTCGCTGTTTAGCGATGAGACTGAATATGTTCCTCGACCCCAAGAAGGACCTGCAAGCCGTGGCTCGTCGCTGTTTAGCGATGAGACTGAAATTGTTCCTCGACCCAACAGACCACCACCATCGAGGCGAGTTGAAAATGTTGAGACCACTGGACCTGCGGACTCCACATCGGATGCAGGATCGGTAGAAGTCAGCGATGACTTTAGGGGTCCAGCCGATTCCACGTCTTGGTGGGATTTTGAAGATGATATGGACGCCGGTCCTGCGGACTCAACCACTCCGTAGAAGGACTACGATAAGTCCTATTCTCTTTCCTATGCGACCGCCCGAACCCTGACCCACCCCAACCCCCTTCCCCAGGTCCTCTTCGGAGGGCCACATAAAGACTTGAGCGTAGTTTAGTTATTCCGGACCAATTTATTGTGGTACGGTATTATTATTATTATTATTCAAAGCCTACCCTAAACATGATTAAAATTTAATTATTTTAAGGTGTCAGTTAATAAAACACTTTATACATTTTGTATTATTTATTTAGGTAAAAAATTATATACATAGTCATACAATATTGTAGCATTTTTAACGCTACAAGAACAAATATCTAAACTATGATATGAGCAATACGTAGTATCCATTGTTAATTTTGGTACATTAATAGAACCAGTAGTGAATTCTAAATTAACAATAGAAGGATATTTAAGGTTCTTTTCGGAAAAAGTATTAATTAAAAAATCCTTCTTTACTTGGCCCTTGACATAAATAGTATCGACATCGTGCAGAGCGTCGTAGAGAATCGGGAAAAGCTGGTCGAGATCCATTTCACCATAAGGATAGCAGAGACCATGTCGGTTTCCATATAAAAACAACACTTGCTTCTGGCATTGATACGATAGTTCATAAAACGGTATGGATGGTTTAAACAAGTAACTTTTCATCTCCTTTCCATCATAAATAGCCAACTCTTTAGGTTGAAATTGTGGAACGCAGAATCCTTGAATGTCGACTACAACAAACTTCATCTCATCAAAGCTGGGAGCAAACTAAATTATTTTTTTAATTCAAGACACATTTTTGAAGGATATAGTAAAATTTACACCCCACCCCTAAAATATGGCTATAAATACGTATGCGCATAGCAGAATGTATCACTCTTCATCCAACCATGGACGCTACTAGACTGATGTTGACCTCGACCAGGAAGAGGAAAATCGAAGAGTATTGGGCAGCCTCAAAGAAGAAATTTGAAGGGAAACCGATCGCTGTCGTAAAGCCGACAGTACAAGCACCACCACCACCACCACCACCTGTCGTCGTGGTGATAGAAGACGACGATGTCGGGGTGCCGGAACCACCAGCACCACGTCGGCGTTGGCGTCGCATAATTGCACCGCGATCTGTTCAGATCGCCAGAGGGGAACAGCCGAATTAGCTGGTTTCCCTCAACTACCAAAAAAACGGTCCTTTTCAGGACCACACTTATACTTTGAGCGTAGTTAGTTAGGTAGAAGTCCCATACGTGGGATGATATAATACCAACAAGTGGTATTTATTATCATCACACATAGAAAAGGGATTCTCTTTACTACATAATTCATTACCCTGCACTACCCGGCCCTTTTCAGGGCCACAGAAAGACTTATCGTAGTTTAGTTGTGACCTAGTGTGTTTAATACAAATACAATATTTCAATGCAAAGTGAACAAGTTTTTGTATTTTAACTTTAAATAATTTTTTTCGGGCACTTACAGACATTTTACAAAAAAATGTTATAGTGCAAAATTATTTCATTTATTGAGAAGAATCGATTCCAACCTTTATTTTGTGTAAATATTTTCAAAACTGTGAATTATAGCGTCTGCACATGATTTTCAACTTTAAATAATTTTTTTCGGGCACTTACAGTCATTTTACAAAAAAATTTTATGGCGCAAAATTATTTCATTTATTGAGAAGAATCGATTCCAACCTTTATTTTGTGTAAATATTTTCAAAACTGTGAATTATAGCGTCTGCGCATGATTTTCAACTTTAAATAATTTTTTTCGCGCACTTACAGACATTTTACAAAAAAATTTTATGGCGCAAAATTGTTTCATTTATTGAGAAGAATCGATTCCCACCTTTATTTTGTGTAAATATTTTCAAAACTGTGAATTATAGCGTCTGCGCATGATTTTCAACTTTAAATAATTTTTTTCTCGCACTTACAGACATTTTACAAAAAAATTTTATAGCGCAAAATTGTTTCATGTATTCAGGAGAATCGATTTCCAATTTCATTTCTTCGATTTTTTAAAAAATTAGCGCTTTAAACCCTACTGCGCAGGCTTTGAGACTTATATATATGTCGGGCTCTCGCCCGACACACGGCGATATTTAATTGCAATTTAAAAAATGACACTGTGTAGCTTAGACTACGCCCAGTAATTTAAGTTTAATACTTCTTAGCTCTAAAGTTATCGGAAATGCCTAAAAAAAATTAATAAAAATAGGAACTGGGTGAAAAAAAGAAATATCAATTTTTATTTAATTGCAATTTAAAAAATGGTACTGTGTAGCTTAGACTACGCCCAGTAATTTAAGTTTAATACTTCTTAGCTCTAAAGTTATCGGAAATGCCTAAAAAAAATTAATAAAAATAGGAACTGGGTGAAAAAAAGAAATATCAATTTTTATTTAATTGCAATTTAAAAAATGGTACTGTGTAGCTTAGACTACGCCCAGTAATTTAAGTTTAATACTTCTTAGCCCTAAAGTTATCGGAAATGCCTAAAAAAAATTAATAAAAATTCGAAACGGTTGAAACGAAGAATTATTAAATTTTCTCTCATGAAATTTAAAAAAATGGAGATATATAGTTTAGACTATGTCCAACATTTTAGGTTTAATACTTTTTTGTTCCCTAGTGTTTTTTATTGTTACTGAAGTTCAGTAAAATAAAACAAATTATATAATATAATATTATAACTTTTATTGTTATAACTTGTATAATATGTACAATTTTTACATTGCTAATATCTAACACCGCAAATCTTTTTTAATGGTATAATGTGTACAATTTTTACATTCCTAATATCTAAGACTTAAAATCTAACATAAACACCTACAACTAACTTATCCATATCTTACATATCCGCGGCATAAGAAAAGTTGTCAAAGTGTTTAAGCCGCTGCTTACACTTGGCCATCTTTTCCTGTGCCGCCTCCATCCTTTTCCTTAATTCTAACATTTGTCTCTCGCACTCCTTCACTTCACTTACACTGTCTTTCATGTCCCTAACTAAAGATTGTCTAATATTGAACGCAGCAGCCACTGTCTCTCTTTGGCTCGGCGAAAATTCACCAAGCCACTCAGGCACTATTTTAACCACCGTGGGGCGTCGCCTCTTCAGATTTCCACTTAGAATCGGCGATTCTGGCCTCTTAAAAATGGAGTCATTTGAAGACGTTGCTGCCGCCGTCGAACATTTCTCCACAACGATGACCTCTGGTGACAATGGCCTCCGTTGCGGTTCATCCGTGGTGGTGGTGGTGGCGGCGGTGACGACGGCGGCTGGTGGTGATGCCACTCTAGGTAGGTCCGGAACAGGAGCGCTGGTGTTCTTTTTTCCTTTCCTACTTCGGGCATAGAAATCGGCTTTCTTAATTGACCGACTTCGTGGCATCTTTAGAAGCTGCGCCAACTTCCCACCCGGCGGATCCGCCTTCCTCACCACCACGTTGCTTAAAACGACAACACTTGACTGCTGCTGCTGCTGCTGCTGCTCCTGATGTTGCCGAGAAGCAATCTCAGACAACATATTGTTGCAGGCTTCTTCCTCGGCCTTTTCCTGAATACACTGCTCCGTAAACTCAGTCTGCTCCAGGGCCCATTTCTCCACTGTCCTAGGTGTAAGGACGGACGCCGGATCAAAGCCCTCTAGCATGGCTTCTTCAGCCGCACTGCCGAAACTAAACAACGACATACTGTCATTTTCACACTCCATTACTTCTTACGTACTTAACTTTAAACTTAGACGACCACGAACAACTGCAAACTGATCTGCTGCATTTACGTCGGCTACCTTTATACACCCACCCCCACTTCTCAGGTTCCATTTCTCGCGTCTAACCGACAAGGTTAGCTTCGTACATCTCTCTCGAGGTCATTATTTTCCAAGGACGAATATGCTTTTCGAGTGGACCGTTCAACTTTACACAAAATGAAGAAATTACTAAATATAAAGATTTGTTACTTTAAATTTTGTATTATAGTATTTCAATAAAATAACTTATGTTGCACAAAACCATTTTACAATGTCTCCTGCTTACAAATTTAACAGACAAGCAGAAGTACTAGATTCGTAAATTACAAGGACGTGACATATGACAAAATTACATTTCTACATGACTTATAATAATTAAAATATTATTATTATGGACTTTCCAGTTTAAATAGACGAGTATACTACTACTACTTTACAAAAATAATTGTACAATACGCAATAAATTTTCGCAATTCTGTTCCGGATCGGACTTAAAAAATTCGATGTCGGCATGTCCCCAGGGTAGAGTTTTTGTGCTTTGTGGAATTACATAACGCTTATCGTCGCTGTGTGACAGAGCAACTTTATTAATAACTTGCGTATAAACATCATGCAATTCACTTCGAAATGTTTTCATTTTTCTAAATATAAGTCCACCGTGCTCGACGATTTTCCGATAATCTTCTTCATGCAATTCCTTTTCTACGACTGATTTTTTGACCCCCTTAGCTTTTTTTAATTCATTACTTAACGATTTTACATAATAAGCTTTGGCCCCTGTACCATAAAACGAAATTATTGGGTCGTCCGGAAATTCATCCTTCATCCTACCCAATACCGATTTATTTTTGATTATATTAAATTTATTTTGCTCTGGATAATTTGACGTGTCAAACTTATCTGGGTTTTCCGTTATTACATGATAAAAATTATCGGTCAATACTTTTATAATAAGCGAGTCCGTATCAGTGTAAAGTAAGGATGCATTCTTACCAAACTTTTTCTTAATGAAATTGTAGAAAAAATCATATATTACTGTTTTTGAGATGTCCAATATGGAAAACCCTATATATATCGGTTTATTGTAAATAATTTTCAATTTATTCATGTGGATCGCGACAAAGTTTTCGGAAAATATTGATCTGCTGCTAAAATTGGGGCGAGCAATTAATGACCCTGCTCCAACTTTACCGCGAGCATTTTCCCATTGAGTAATCAACTTTATATCTTTGCGCTTTTCCACGTTTTCCATAGTCTTCCCAAAAACAGCATTTATTATTAATTTAAAGAGGTCTTTACCAAATTTTGTCGTAGAAGAATTTCGCAATTCAGTATTAAAATCAATGTATGTTTTTAACCACTTCGATTGATCAAATTTTAATACTCTATGAGTTTGCATTACCATTAGGCCGTTGCAGATGGCTTGTTTCAACGTTCTATAGTGAACTACATATCTCTTTTTATCATTTAAATTCGGAATTAATTTTGGTAATTTTGCTGTCTCAGTAGGAGGTATTATGTTTTCTACTAAGAACGGAAGATCAGAATGTGCATCATGTAATTCTTCAGGGTAATGAACATCCACTTCGAAAACATATCCTTGCGGGCTATCATCGTCAACAGCCAAAATATTTAAATCAAGTATTTCACCTGCTGAGAGCCATCTAAAACCGCCTAATGGTAAAGTTTGGGACATACTATGACCGTATAGGTTTGTTGCATCCAGATAGCTTATAAATGAAGAAGGTTCGTTGGGATCAAAATTTGGTAAAAATGAATTATTGGCAATATGCATTCTATCTGTACACTGACTTATGCCACCGCGAATTCCCTTTTGGAAAAAATGGATTATATCAATATCCGTTATCAGTTCTAACTCCACCTTGGTCATGCGCAACATACAATCAAATGATAAACTTGGAAGGGTAAAATACTGCGCAGGATCGAGTTTGTAAACTTTTAAACATGTATCGCGAAATTGCTCAAAAACATCAGTTAATAACAATACGTCAGACTTTAAATATAAATCCGAATAATCACCTAAATTCTTACATGCAAACAAGCGCCACACCTCTTTTGCTCTTTCATAACACTCATCGCTGATATGTTCTTCTCGTAAATGATCATAAAACTCATTTTTTGTTGGAAGATTTTCATTATTCATTTTATCGATGCAGTCAATAAAACTATATGGAAAAACGCCTTTTCGACGCATTAAATCAAATTTACCCTCAGTGACAAAATATTTTCGCGTTTCTCTAAATTCATTAACATTTAAGCCATTACCCAAATTTTCCAAAGATGTTGATAAAAATTTAAAACTGTCTATAAATCGCAACTTTAAATATTTCCGTTTCATCTGTCCGGTTTTTCCATCAACGTAGTCGTGCATGTAAATACTCTTTGTAAATGATACATACTTCTCCTTACTTTGAGCTATCACATCAATTTTGTCTCCATATCGACAGAGTTCCTTTATAAACATGTGGCTATCATATCCACTTAAATTATGGAAAATAATGGGGACAAAACTTGGTATTTTATAATTTAAGTTACATATGGAATGTGCAGCACCACGTCTTTTTTTACCAGTTATGTGGCAATGATCTTTTACTTTTACATCATCAATCTGAAAAGCTTGCTCACATATGCCACATATCTCAGCATTTTCAAACTCTTGTTGTTCAGCGGTTGTTAAACGATGCATTGGTTTAATATCTTTTAAATATGTATTATAAAGGAATCTCAAATCTGTCTCAATACGATCCACAAAAACTTTGGCGGCATCAGTGCCCCGATATAGCTCAAACTTGGACAAAGAATCATCAAAAGAGCATTTAATTAAATATGCAAAAGAGTATGGTTCATGTTTTAAACTTTTAACAGTATAAGAATTTTCATTATTTGGTTCCACCGTTTGAATGGGTTTTAATACTGATTCAAAATCCGCGTAAACAACAAAGGGAACGCGCATTTGTTTCTCAATACTATCAAATTTTAATATATTTTCCGGTACACTCTTTCCAAATTTATCTACTTTCAGATCCGTTGAGGGTGTCAACGCATAGATATGCTTACAATCGTGCTTTTGATGTAATGTTAAATCTTCAAGTGATCTAAAATAGATTAGGCAACCGTCACAAAAATATAATTTCTGATTATGCTTTGAAATTTGACTGGAAACTAAACGAGACAAATCTTTTATCCAGCAATAATGACTTTTTGAACTGCTTTCTTTATCACCAGCATTACAATCTTCAGTTATTAACAACAAATTGACGTGCATTGGTAGCTTTTTTGTAGCATATCTTAATGGGCCGACCACCTCATATTGCGTTTTATTATCTTTAAAAGAGGATTCTAAACCGTATACATTAACTGAAATATTATTTAACACCTCAAATTTTTTAATATCACACAATTTAACTGGAAAATCCATACCTGTAAAGTCCAACGTAGTGCTGTAATGGGGGTAGGAACTAAGTTGTGATGGATCCGAGACTGTAGGAAATAAAGCTGCCATTATGGACCAAGCAAAACAACACTGATCCTGGTTCAGTACATTTATCACAGCTTTTTTATATTCAATGAATCTTGGTAATTTTATATAGGATGAACCACCAAGGGGTGAATACTTGTTAATATTCACCTCCAAATATAAAATTTTTTCCAAGGCCCACCCTGCAAAAAAAGAAAAAAATTGTTAGATTTTATCTTAACCTGTTAAATAAATTACTTCGCAAACATTTTTTTTCTATTTTACCGTACCTGAATCTTTTTCCTGAAACTCTGTTGCCTGCACCTTCATTACCTCCACAAAAGATCCATACACATCCTTTAAATCACTTCCTGCAGCAACTATCTCATTGCAGGTGTTGAAAGATTTTTCACTAAATATATCCTGTGATTGTAGAAAATATCTGCCAACAGCAACCATATTTATTTTCAACGCATGTTCTCTACTAAGTATGTCACTTATTAATTGCATCACTTTTGTTTCGATTTCAGCAAAAAATGCTGAATAGTCAACATGCTCAATTTCACTGTTAATGCGATATGATGCAATTCTATTTTTAAATGCATGATTTATAAGCTCAACACCATTGCACAGCGGCACACATGATCTACTTTTATGCAGCGACGTTCTCGAATGGGCTAACATCCGCCCCTGTGGTACACTCACTTCACATACAGCACAATTCTGCATACTTGACGTCGATGCACCACCATCAATTCTACGACGCTTCCCTCCAACATTATCACTATCAAATCTTTTCTTACAAGATTCTCTTTGATGCCGCAACATATTAATTGAATAGGTAAATAACGAACCACATTTTTCACATTTGTAATTATTCATGATTAGTAAATAGTTTATTTACCAAAAGGAGTGACTTAAACTATCTGTGTGACTATGGGGTTCTTTTCAAATGAAATCATATTTATAAGACAAATTCTCGGGGAGGGGGTATAATTCCACTTACTTCTTCAATGTTAGACACGCTCAAGGTCAATGTAAACTTCAAGGTCAAGGTCAAGGTCAATACCAAATTCAAGGTCAACCTCGGGTTCAAGGTCAAGGTCAAATTCAAGGTCAATGCCAAATTCAAGGTCAACTTCGGGTTCAAGGTCAAGGTCAAGGTCAAGGCCGGGTTACTCAAGGTCAAGGTCAAATCCAAGGTCAAATTCAAGGTCAATGCCAAATTCAAGGTCAACCTCGGGTTCAAGGTCAAGGTCAAATTCAAGGTCAAGGTCAAGGCCGGGTTACTCAAGGTCAAGGTCATAAAAAGGGGTGGGGGGATAGTCAGAACTCTCATTTGAACACTACTTCCATATACAGGAGATTGCAGCAGCCCTCCGAAGCGCTGTGTCAGAGGTTACTGGGTATAGTCCAAACTATCTAGTATTCGGGAGAAAAGTACCTATCCCTGGGGACTTCTATGATCAGGTGGATTCAGGTAATTTAACTAACTAACCTAAACGCTTGTGACCGGGTAGCGTATGCTCAAGAACTAAAAAAGTTTCCACCCCTATACAAGGAAATTCAAAATAAGCTTGACGATGCATACAAAAAAAATTGTCATCAATATAATCTAAGGCGACGTGATCAGGTTTATCAAGTAGGTGATAAAGTTTGGAAAAGAAATTTTGTTTCGTCGAATGCAGCTAACGATTTTTCAGCTAAACTGGCAGACCGTTTTGTTTTATGTAAAATAAGAAAAGCACGTTCAAACATCGTATACGAACTTAACAACTTGGACGGTACTGATGCTGGAGTTTGGCATGTGTCCAAATTAAAGCCATACCTAGGGTCTAACTCTAACTTGTCAGAGCCCTAATTTTGCCCTGAATATTTGTCTAAGTTCTTTTCTGTTCTTTGAACATGAACAATTTTTTTAGCTGGAATAGGCATCAATCGGGACTAAAATATTAATTTTTTTTTGGGGATAATTAAAGATGTCAGCTTATTGGTGACCTCTGAGGTCAAATTTTTAGTTTTACGGCCATTAGAGTGCGTTTTTTTTTTTAATCATTATGATGATTTAATTTTCTTTGGTTTTGAAAACCATTAGTTGGGTTAGGTGGACTCGATGTGTATAGCAAGAGCTCTTGCAAATATGTATAGATCGATCTAGTTTAGGGAGATGTGGTGATTTTATCATCAGGTCTTATTTGCTTCAGCTAGTACTGCTGATATAGTAGGTTAAGAACTTGTATAGTAAGATTAGGTTACCATGGCCATGGGTTAAGATAGATGTAGGTATCGATATGGAACTAGCTCTAGGGTTTAGCATTATATATATATATATATTATATCGATATATACCAATATTAATATATAAGTAGTATAGGGTAGATTTAGGGAGTAGTTTGCCTTTTTCAAGCCTAACTTTCCTGTTTATGACAAATCGCATATAGTAGTTTTAGAATTTTAACTTAACACCCCTTCCACTCAGGAGGCTTAGTTGTGGCTTATTTGGATGCGTGGCGGGCTGCAGTATCGCTACGTCGTTAGAGTTGTTGGCCGTCTGAGCTCCTGTCGAAGAATTGGCTCAGAGGTTTGTATCAACCTAATCGTAAGAGGCGAGCAAATGAACACCACTCTTTATTTGAGCAATCAACATCCTACTGTTCACGTAAAATTGTCTGTCAGGATTGGCGTGTGTTAATGGCAATTTTTCCAGATTTACGTTTTATGGCTGACTGAATTTAAATGTCTTGTGGTCGGGTCATTTTAACATTAATTATATCATTTAAACACTCAATTTAGAGGATGGCAAAGGTAAGCTCTCAGGCGGCGCGAAACGTGTGCAGGGTGAACACTTTGTTGTTCAAAGAACAGGGTGTGCGGTTTTTTATAATTTTGATCCGTGTAGTTTCACTCAATTTTTTTTTCTAATTTTCTTGCAATATAATTAAAATTTTTACAGTTTAGGTCTACAAATTTCACTATTTTTATTAATATTTGGTCCGCTCAATTTTGTCTAATTAAGAACCTCAGCTTAGTCATTTAACGTGTAATCTTTGCGTCTTTGATTTTTTTTGGCCGCAAGTCGGTTTTGTCTGGACCTACTAGGGGGTTATAGCCTATCACGTTAACGTTATACTTTAGCGTTAAAATTGTACGGGCGTTTTTTTTGGTCTGCATTTAGTTAACATCAGCTTTTGTAAGTCGCTTGGTACCGAGTGGTACAGGTTTTTCATTAAGTTAAATTTTTACGGGACTGTTTTTTGCCAGGTGTTGGCAGATTTCGAACTGTGGGTTTATAGTAAAACGAGCAGTGGCGATGGAAGCCTCGTATAGGGCAACGTTATGTTAAATCATGTGAAAGACCATGAAGGCATAGCGACCTGGGTATCAGGTACGCTCCCCATTGTCAGAGTTCGGAAGGCTATCAACAGTGTCTAATCACGGAGTATCCCATTTTGTTTTCATTTTCAATTTCCATATATTTAGTATATGTTTTAGCGCGGTGTTTTGCTACAAAGATACCAGGGCATTGGTCATGTCCCGGGCGTGAGTCCAAATTGGTTTGTTTACTTAAAATTTTTATATTAACTTTTCTATGATTTTGTTTAGACCCTTTGGCCGTTTATTTGGTTGTGCATTGGCTTGATTAATTTCGACGGTATTGTTATGGGTGGGGGATTTTGTTGTTCTGTTAACTCCTGTTGGAGGTTTTAATTTTCGTTTTTAGGTGCCAAAAGAAACCGACGATCCACCATTTTGACATCTTAGTTGGAAGGTTCTTTTCGGTGCCCCACCTATGATAAGTCTGTGGTTTTTTTTTGTGTTGAGCATGATCAAGTAAGTTGGTCACTGCATACAGGTGTACGAGTTACAACCTTTTTACTCTATATATATATTTTAGTTGTCTTCATAATTTCTGATGTAGATCAGAGCTATGTAAGTTTTGGCTGTAGTTGCTTTTATTATGAAAATTTGTCAATTTTCCTTTTTTTGGAGGGGGGCAGTGTAACGTGTTACTTTCAGGTTTATTTTATATTGTGTCGTAGATCCGCGACTTTGTGGTTCTGCCTCGCTTCGCGAGACGTATTTCAGGGTATGGCACAGTTCTGTGGTTACGGTCTAAATATATGGTATTCCCTGTTTATCTGTGGATGTTCTGGGCTGACAGGAGAATCTTTCACCAACGTCACTCTGTCAAATACATTCTCTGTGACTGGCCAGAACATTGCCTTTGTGTAAGAATATCCGGAAATCGCTTTCCATCTCTGATTTTTCTACCCTAAAACCTATTTGAGGCACATAAATGGTAAGTTCGGAAAAGGTATTTTCATGGGGGACCGATATTTTTGAGACATTTTTTTTTTGCAATATAACCTGAAAGTTCATTACCCTTTTAGACCAGTTCCTAGTTCCTAGTTGCAGTTGATCGATGTCCCTAGCTTGGATATAGCTAATATGTTACACCGATAGCTTGTAGCTGACTACAGCTGATTGTTAGCTCCTATTTCCAGGCCTAGCTATAGACTTTCCGGCCAGGTTGGATTTTTCTTTGATTGCCCCGACTTGAGGCCAATTGAGAGCCATCAACGTGGCTGACTTGCCTAACTAGGACCAGTCACTGCAAGAGGACCTCCTCCGATAAGTACCCCTTCATTATTTAAAGTCCACGTCATTTGATATTTTTTTTAAACATGAGTATTAATACACAGCCGAATGTAATATTAAAATAACTAATTAGTGATTACGTAACTTACCCTTTCTCTTAATAAAGCCATCCGCTAGGTTACATTCAAATAACATACTTTCACAGTAAATTTCAACACTTTAAGTGATACACCCCGACGGTTTCAGATTCAGAATGTATTGAGCACAATGTAAGAAAGTCGCAACTTTTACGCCCTTTTAAAATAGTACATAAGGCCCACACTTTCTTATTTCTACTAAATTAGTACAACTATAGAACAACTGTCGAAGTTTGCCTGCCTACATATTTTTTTTTATTAAATAACTTATCAATCTAATTTTGTGTTGTGTTTTGCCACCGTTGCGGACCCCACTGTCTACTCACAGAGATTTGTTGTTGTTAAGGCGGGCCAGAATTAAAAAGAAACTGTGAGTGGCGCTCGAAATAACACCATTTGGCTTAGTTCGCCTTGCAGCGTCCTCTGGGGCCCGCACCTGTGCATTTTGTTGACCCACTGGCAAGTACCCCTGCTAAAACCCTATTAAAGGACCACCCCAACCAATAATTGCCCCAAGCTTGGGCTAGCTGAGGCAAGTGATAGCCGTGGACCATATATGATTAAAAAAAAAAGGATAAATAACTTTATTTAAGTACCAGCTAACACGGTTACACTACGTACCAGACTCGGAAAAATTATTGTACGGTCTCGGTAGTAGCAACGGTAACGGGATTGTTGCACTTCCTTGTTACAGCGGTGAGCATATACAAGTAATGTGTGTGAGTGGGAGAGGCTGTTAGGCAGATCCCATGGTACAAATAGACAAGGTATGATATCTAGCCGTTTAAATTTCGTATGGCGCACGCAGTGATGTCATCGCGTGAGAGATATTTTAAACTGCTTATGGAGATGCATAATGCTATTTGCTTTCGTTATTTTTACCAAGTAAAAATATGCTATACATAGTATAACTTGCTGTTAAAACGGCATGTTAAGTACCTCCTAATTTCTGGGGAGCATACAGAGGAGGTCAAAATAATCCTAATTCGGATTAACGGAGATACAGAGCCCCAAAGGAGTACCAAGCGATTTACTTGTTCAGCTCTAACTTTTGAAGCGACTTGTATAATTTAATGAAGTTTTAATATTTTATAGAGGCCATCCAGAGTCATTAAACCATACTACAGTAAATGATTTACATCCCCAAGAAAGTCAGGAACGGACTGGCCACCACACTCGCTAGTCCAAAATTTTGACAGGTGTCATTCGACAGAGCTGAAAACTGATTTTTTAAATACTCTAGTATATTACCTTTAAATAAGGTACCCTTAATTTATTTCGATAAAATTGGCGGATTTCGAGATAAATCGGTTTTTATGCGAAACACTCGAAAGTTACTAATGCTAAACACAACCAGGTAAAAATAAAATGCGCAGGGTATGCTGATGTGCATTTAATTTTTGGGAAGCGCTTTCCAACTCTCAGAAGGCAAAAAGACTTTATGCTGAAAGATTTCCAGCTCAGACATTGTCAAATCCAAAAACCTTTCAAAGAGCTGATCGGAGCTTAATTAAATTACAATGTTATTAAAATAATGAAAGCGATTAAATGTTATTTTGGCGAATGGTCAATATGGGCTCTACGTACTTCAATAAATTTTCTTAGTCTTCGAATATTTTCCCGCTGCACTGCAAATTTCGGTATTATTACGGACTTCGTTGGAATGCTGTGTTATATTCGCTAATAGTTCTTCTCTAGTATTTACTGGTGTTAAATAAACTAGTGCTTTTAGATGTTCCCAGAAGTAAAAGTCTAAGGGATTTAGATCTGGAGACCTTGGTGGCCATAAAACAGGCTCACCTCGACCAATCCATCGAGGGCTAAAAACGCTTGTACGTGGTGACGTACCATGCGGTTAAAATGAGGTGGCGCATTATCATGCATGTACCACTTTCTTTCAAACAAATGGACCTATAAGGGTATTTCCGATAATGCCAGCCCACACATCTATCATAAACCTTTGTTGGTGTAATGGCGTGCGGATTTTCATCAGCAAAAAAATGTAAATTGTGTGAGCTTATTATGCCATCTCTTGTAAAACCGGCTTCATCGGTAAACAAAATAAGGTTAGCAAAATTTAGATTAACGTTAGTTATGTGACCACAACTGTCCCAGGATTCCCACGAAAGCCTCCAGTCAGCAAAATATAAGATAAGAAGATGCGAGCTTATAAATAGGATTAAAACCAATGTTTGATAACTTTTCTTGCATTTTACTATATTGTACGTTGTAATAAAGTTCCTGTTGAACTAAATTGTGTTTTTTAAAAACTGTTGTGCGAAATAACGAATCAAAACTGGCGCAGTCGGTAGGATTATTTCGGAACGGTTCCACAAAAATCGCGTAAAACGTGAAAGGCAACCGAGTGTCTTTTTAGACTTTACCGAAAATCCGAGTGCAACACCCTTGGGAAACCAATTTGGACAACAGTTCCAGGCAAGGACAAAAATCGCCAACCCCTGGAAACCCGAGAACCAAAAAGGACAAAAATCGCCGACTTTGGAACTCATCCTTAGCTGTAGGAAGTTGACGAAGACAAAAATCGCAGACTCGACTTCACCCTAGGATAAGAAACAAAGAAACAAGAAAATGAAATTTCCATTGTAAGTCTAATTTTGTTTTCCATTTACCATTTTTTCCCGAATTTCCAGTGTATATAATTATAGGTCATAAGATTTTGCTTTCTCTAATGGAAAATGGTTATTTTCTTTTAAATAAAAAGTAACTTTCTCTTATATCAAATATTCGTATATTTTAGTATGTAGGGGAGAATGGGGATCATTCAACCGCTTAGTGTTCTAAAATTTATATTTTGGAAAGAAAATATTTTTTGTTGGTTTTTATCATTTGGCTATATTCTTAAATACTTTTTACATCATATTTTTGTGTAAAACAAGAAATATTTTGTAAACTTTATTTTTAGTAGAATTAAACAACAAAAGTGGAATTTAGTTGTATCTTCCCCATGCATGGGGTAGATTCACCTATGGAGTGGGGTGGAATCAACCATGGCAAAATTATCATATATAATCAAAGAAACAAATAGGCATTTATTGTTTTTCATTAGTAAAAACATCATAATTTTTTTTTAAGGAATAAGAAAGAACGTAAACATCAATGCAACTTAGAATAAAAATATAAACATGAAATTAAGAAATACTATAACCCTGGAAATTTATTTTCCACATAAACAGCGACGACATCCGAACAGTGCCTGAATTTTGCGGCATTGGAAGAATGCTAACGATATCCTTTTTGTCTACATTGCTAATATCATCAACATTAGGAAACACGAACGAATCTGAATTATTTTTTCGCCGCAGGAATTTTACCTCGCACTCATTTGACTTTACTTGAAGCACTTGGCCGATGAAATAGCGATCTAAAAAGTTGGTGCAGAATTTGACTAACACAAAATCTTCTTTACAAATGTTACTATTAGCTTCGATGGAGACAATTTTGGGAAAGTCTTCTTCCCATAAATCATCATCCGAAGATCCTGCCAATACTACTTCGGTCGATGTTGAAGTGTCACTGTCTTCTAATATTTTTCTTTTTGCTTGTTTTGATGACTTTAGTGCTAAAGTTCTGTGTTTTTCCATCTCAGCTTTTTCTATTTCTTTTAAAATTGGTGTTGATGTATAAATCTTTGACTTGCATTCCCTTCTTAATTTTTTCTCTGACCTTTTTACGATTGATTTTGGATAAGGTCTAATATCTTCAAGACTTTTGCGTTTCTGAGGTACTACAATTCCTGATGTGGAAGGCGTTGGCTCGCCCAAACTGCTGTTTGTAGCTTTATCGGGTTTTTGTATTATTAATTTAAGGGGGCTAGTTAGGACTTCTAATTTTTGCTCATGGTTGGTCTCAAGGTCAGATCTTTTTAGTGGGTGATCCTCAACAATAGGTCGCTCTGCAACTTGACTTGGTGCTAAATCTTTACGAATAGGTTGCTCTGTAACTTGACTTGGTGCCAAATCTTCACCAATAGGTCGCTCTGTAACTTGACTTGGGGCGAAATCCTCATCAGAAAACGCAAGTCTATTGACGGGCCAAAGTCCAGGTTTTTTAAAAGCATTTGTTATGTTGGAATTAGTAAATGATCGAAGAATTGCTTTTTTAGTTAGCTCTCCCAAGTTTCTAATTGTTATGTAATTGTAATCTTTAATAGCTCTTTTCATATCAGATTCATTAACGGACCTGTTGTTTTTTCTAATATATTTCCTGGGCATCTATAAAATAAAATAAAGAAATAATATATCACAGACTAAAGTCGTGAGGAATTAAAGTGGGGTAGGTTCAACCCCGGTTGAATGTTCCCCACCGGCGCTGGTTGATTCTTCCCCATGAGGTACTTGTCACAAATCAGAGTGTTAAAAATATGGAAACATTTTAGGTTAGATCTCGGGACTCGGGAATCATTACAAAATAGAGCCTTTTAATAGGGGCCTAAGGCAGTTCTGATGTATAAATATGAACAAAACAGTAACAACGTAAAATGCTAAAAGTAAATTTCTTACCGTAATTAGGTAATTTCTAAATTTTCACGCAAATTTGTTAAGAACGAAAATGGCACTTCAGAAAATACTGTAAATGGTCGTGTCTACTGTTTCGTTTTACGTAAAACAAAGAAAGGTCTTAAAATCACATAGGTTACGGATTATTATTTAATGGTTGAATCTTCCCCATGGTTGAATGATCCCCATTCTCCCTATAAATTTAAATGTCTAATTTAGACGATTTAAATACAATTTTCGCTAAACTATCTACAAACGCTTTCCTAGAAACTATTCAGGAGACAGGTACAGAATCGCAGTTTCAACCCGAGAATAGTACATCTCAATCAATCGAAAATCAATTGTTAAACGAAACAGCAACAATCGCTAATATAAGTAACGAAACGCAGTTTCAACCCGAAATCAACTCATTAATCGCACCAGCTAGATTAAACATAAATATGCCTCCAACTACAAATTATCAATTATTAAAACTTTATGTCGACATTATACCGCAGTATAATGGTGATTCTCACACTTTAGGTATTTTCCTTGAAAGTGCCGAAAATCTGATTAAAGCTTTTTCAAGTCAAGACGCGGGTTTAAATACATTTATATTACGCGCAATAATTGGTAAATTAAGTGGAAGAGCGCTTATTCTTATCGGTTCCAGAATAGAATTAAGAACTTGGGAAGAAATAAAACAAGCTCTAAAATTATGTTTCGGAGACCAACGTAATATTGATTGTTTGGTACAAGATCTTTTAGCTCTTACGCCAAATAGGCAAGAAACACCCTATAACTTTGGGATGAGGGTTCAAGATCAACGCAGTTTAATAATTTCTCAACTTAACCAGAACAATGACATAACAAAAGAAGAAAAAAGTATCTATCTTCAAAGCTATGACTCTCTTGCTTTAAAAACATTTATAAAAGGTTTAAACGGGCAACTCCAAAATAACATTCGTTTAAGAAACCCAGATTCCTTAGAAAAAGCCATGTCATTAGTTATAGAGGAAGAGAATTTCTATTACAGTCAAAATAAAAACACAACTTTAAATACCCAATCATATAGGACAGTACAAAGAATAACACCAATACAAAAAAGCCAAGTACCACAAAACAACCCACCGAGACCAAACTTTACCCCACATTTTAATTTTCCAAGACCACCCAATTTTACAAATACACCATTCAGATTCCCAAATTTTAATTCTCAACCAAGGTTCAATCCACCCAATTTTAATCAGTCAAATACAAGTAACTTTAACTCAAACCCTTTCAACAATAATAACCGACCTATGTCAAACCAAAGCAGGTTAAGACCATTTAATACATTTAATAATAATGCAGTGCAAAGACAGTTCTTTAACCCGAGTAGATAATTTCACTCAAATAACTCACATCAAGGACGATTTTTACCAAAACCAGAACCTATGGACGTATCATCTGGAAATACGCACCTAAACTATTTAAATGCACAGTATCAAGACATGCAGAATCAATTATTATTCGACGAAAACCAATATAATCAATATGATCAATATGACCAATACAATTACCCTAATTCTTGTGACAATTACTCCTCTTTACAAGAAAATAGTACAGATTATTACTATGATCACGACAACCAATACAATAATATTAATAATACTAATCCTCAACTTACACACACGGATCAAGTTTCTGATGAAACAAATACGTTTAAACATCCCACGGAAAATACATGCGAAAACGATAATAATATAAATTTTCGTGCAGTACCACCTCAAATCGAGACAACCTAATTACTCTTAATTTTAATAAAGAAAACTTACCACATATTTTTATCCCTGAATTAAATGCAAACTTTTTAATAGATACAGGTAGTTCTAGAAGTATAATGAACCCCGAACTAGCTTATAAATTTTATAAAAATAGTATTTTTCGAGAAAACTTTAACATTCAAACGGCTCATAACATTTCATACCATAAGGAAGTAATTTTAATACCTATTTTTAAAATATTTAATGTTAATGAAAACCACAAATTTTATCTTTTCAAATTTAGTGAGAAGTACGATGGCCTTTTAGGTACGACCTTTTAAAACAAATAAAAGCCTCCGTAAATATTGATCAAAAATTATTAAGTACACCCAGTGCAGAAATTGATATTATTTACGAACCCGAAGAATTCACAGAATTTAAAAATAAATTAAAATTAAACAATCATATTATTATTATTCCGCCACACACAGAACAAATTTGCAAAATTCCGGTAAACCTAGAAAATGGTGTAGGCCTGACGAACCACATCATTCTTGCCAAAAATATCGAATCTCCCCGTGCAGTTGTCAATGTAAAAAATTTCTTTGCAATTACGACCATTACTAACGCAGATGAACGCGAAGTAGAAATAAAATTAAGTACCCCTTACGAAATAGAATTTTTAAATATTGCAGAATTAAATTTTATTGAAAAAATGGACACTAGTCAAGATTTTGATCAAAATTATGATAACCTTTTAAAATCAAACTTAAAAAATATCCGAGTAGACCATTGCAACTCTGAAGAGAAAAACAGTATTAGAAAACTTTGTTTCGAATATCGTGACATATTTTATAGTGATAAAATCCCATTGACTTTTACTAATCAGGTTAGACATAAAATCAATGTTACCGATGAAACGCCAATTTTTACGAAAACATATAGGTACCCCGAAATTCACCGAAATGAGGTAAAAACGCAAATAAAAAAAATGTTAGAGCAAGGTATAATTCAAAATTCTACATCACCTTGGTCATCACCGATTTGGATCGTACCCAAAAAGCTTGACGCTTCGGGCGTGCGCAAATGGAGACTGGTTATCGATTATAGGAAATTAAACGATAATACGATTTCTGATAGGTACCCAATCCCTTGTATAACCGCGATGTTAGACAAATTAGGTAGAAGTCAATACTTCACTACTTTAGATTTAGCCAACGGATTCCACCAAATCGAGATGGATCCAAACGATATCCAAAAAACAGCTTTCTCGACGGAAAACGGTCATTATGAGTACAAAAGAATGCCTTTTGGGCTCAAGAATGCCCCTTCTACCTTCCAGCGCGTCATGGACGACGTTTTAAGGGGCCTACAAAACGAAATATGCGCAGTATACCTTGACGATATAGTTATTTTCTCCACTTCACTCCAAGAAAACATTCAAAGAATAAAATTAATTTTCGACCGCTTACGTAAAGCAAATTTAAAAATACAGTTAGATAAATGCGAGTTTTTAAGAAAGGAAGTAAGTTATTTAGGACACGTTATTACACCTAACGGAGTAAAACCCAATCCAGATAAAATCTATGCTATAAAAAATTTCCCAGGCCCAAGAACTCCAAAAGAAATTAAAAGCTTTTTAGGACTTATTGGATACTATAGAAAATTTATAAAAGACTTTGCAAAAATAACAAAACCTCTAACAGCGTGTCTAAAAAAGGACGCAATTGTAAAAATCGATGATAAATATATCTCAGCTTTCAATACATGCAAAGAGTTACTAATGAACTCACCAATTCTTCAATACCCTGATTTTAACGAAAAATTTATATTGACCACTGATGCATCACAAATTGCATTAGGCGCAGTTTTATCTCAAGGTAATATAGGATCTGATAGACCAATAGCTTTTGCCTCTCGAACTTTAAATGAATCAGAACAAAGATATAGTACCATAGAAAAAGAACTATTAGCTATTTGTTGGAAACAATATCCAACACCTTTTTTAGATTAAATCTATTTTTAGGTTGGCAATACTGCAGAATTGCCTCCCCATTTTTATACGCATCGGAAGTGTCAAAAATTGTATTGGCACGACTGGTGACGCGATATCACTCTCTCGTTCGCGAGGAGGTGCGAGCATGTGCTCAATAATAGGTTCTTCCTAAAGTTATTTTATATAAATGTTACAAAAACTAGCTCTGCCTTTTTGGCATCTAAGTGAGCTCTGGTTTCTTACCATCTTACACACAAAAACTAGCACTGCCTTTTGGGCATCTAAGTGAGCTCTGGTTTCTTACCATCTTACACCCAACACCCAACCTTTATGTAAATAGTGTTCAGTGTTCCTAAACAAGTGTAAATAAAAAGTGTATATACGTTCAAAGATGAGTTTCCATTTTGTTTCCCAGTCAGAGTATTCCCGGATTTCAGTCTACCTAAACTTTTAATACAGTCCACTTTAAAGATCGAAACTATCCCTTTATGTGTTTCGCACATAAAAATGGTCAGTTCGAACCGAATCCTGAATAACTTTGACTAGTTTGAAGAGTTTGAAAGAGTAACAAAGTACCGCGAAAGTAGTGAAAATATCGCAGTGTCTCATGTGATCGTGTTAATCTATCGGTTAACGATGTTACAGTGCCGTTTTGTCTGTTTTATTAGTCCCGTGTGGTCGTTTTTGGTGTTGAAACCAATAATCCCGCCAAAAGTTTCATTTTTTCCTGTGCGTTATACGAGGCATTCTGTACTGTCATTAGTGTCATCAGCGCCACCAGCAAAATAGCGGAGTGAGAGTAAGAAATCTACTTTACCGGTTTGTCCACCTAACGAAACAATGCACTATCAAAAGTGCTCCAGTTCTCTCAATGTTCTAGGTCTTGGTTCTGTCGTTTTGTCTTCTGTGGTGCCGGAGTAGTGTCGTGAATATAGTCTTACGTCAATTTAACCTCAAATTAAAGTGGGTGATTGTTATCAATTACTGAAAGTATATATTATTTTTGTTTTGATTCCTTGATCATCAAGGTTTGTATGTAGTATCCTTTTAATTTGTTTGTAATCTGATTTGTAATTACTTTGACTTATTTTACTGTTTTATAATATTTAAATTGCCAAAATGTCGACTAAAAAGCAGATAGAAAAGTTGTTATCAAAGAAAAAGCAAGCAATCGATACAATGGTTAGAATAGGTCGCTTTATCTCTACTCATAAAGGTGACCCAAGTAATGAAACCAAAATTGAGCAATTTTTAGCTCGTAAGGAAATTTTACAGGATAACTATGAAAAACTGAAAGACATACAAATTGAAATTTTATGTTTGGATAGCAATTATGATGATTCAATTGAGGATGTGGAAACCCTTTATGTTGACGTAGTTGTAAGTATTAAAGAGTGTTTACCCAAACCTAATTTGCTTAAAAACGGTAGTAGTTTGGCAGCCAGTACCTCTCAACCTCAGGTCCAACCTGTTTCAAATCAAAGTGGTAATTTGAGTTCTTCTGCTAAATTACCTCCAATTGAAATTCCCACGTTTGATGGAAAAAATTTGACGAATTTTAAATCGTTTATAGACATTTTTACGGCAGTGGTTGATAAAAATCAACAGCTCAAAGATGTTGAAAAATTATTTTATTTAAGAAATTATTTAAAAGGCGAAGCGCTAAGCTTAATAAATAATTTACCTTTAATTAATTCCTCATATCAAGAGGCCTTAAGTATTTTAAACAATAGATTTAATAATGAGACTATGATAATAAATTCTCACATTTGTTCTATTTTGGACATCCCCAATATACAAAAGGGAACTGCCTATGCACTTCGTGACTTTGTAAGTCGCATAAAGCAACAAATTGGAGCTCTCAAGAATTTAAATCAACCCATCGATAGTTGGGATATGTTTTTGGTTTGTATTTTGAGTCGAAAGGTAGATCAGTTTACCAACAGGGCATATCAGATTGACCGAGATAGTTCCAAGTTGCCAACTTTAAATGACTTTCTAGCTTATTTAGAAAATAGGGCTATCGCTCTAGAGGCAAGTAGTAGTGTCTCTGAACCTAATAAAAATAAGGAAAAAGTTTTTGGTTTGTTAGCCAAACATTCCAGTGTAAAATGTCCATTTTGTTCCATTGCTGGTCATAGGTTGTATAATTGTATAAAGTTTAAATCTACTCTTGTAAAAGATAGAATTTCTTTTATTAATAAGCACAGTTATTGTAAATTATGTCTAAATAATCACTCTGGTAAGTGTAAATTGTTGTTTAGGTGTGTTACGTGTCAGAGGGATCATAATACACTGCTGCATTTGGACAAACAACCTTCCGAGGAAAAACCTACAAGTGAAAGTAGAGTAATGCATTTTAATCTTCAACATGACAATGTTCTTTTACCCACTGTTAAGGTTAAAATTAAATCCACAAATGGGAAATATGTATACGTTCGAGGTCTAGTCGATACAGGCTCTCAGATCTCATTGATTACAAGTACTTTAATTAAAAAATTAAATTTAAAAACTTTTGATAATTCTTTGAATATTATTGGTATATCGGAAATTAAAAGTACAAGTAACAAATCTGTAAATTTAAATATTGAATCTCTATTTTATGACTATTCAAAAAACATAAAATGTGCTGTGGTTGATACCATTACTAGTGATTTGCCCAATAATAATTTTAATATTTCTACATTTAAAATTCCTAAAAATATTCAGCTTTCTGATGATAGTTTTAATAGCTCAGGTCAAATTGATTTTTTGCTGGGTGCAAACGTAGCGTTTGAAATTTTGCTATCTGATAAATTTGAATGTAACAATTTATATTTTCAAAACACCCTATTTGGGTATATTGTGAGTGGGTCCATTCCTGTAAATGTTGCCTGCAACTTTGTTGCACTTCATGCCACCTACTCTGATATTGACAAAACCATAACTCAGTTTTGGGAAACTGAAAAAGTTCCTGAAATTTTTCCAGAATACCCCAGTGAACAGGAAGCTTGTGAATGTTCCTTCCAAAACTCGATTGAAGTAATTAATAATCAATATCAAGTAAAATTGCCATTAAAAGAAATTGATATAAATTTAGGAGATTCATTCTCTGTTGCAATAAAGAGATTTGAAAATCTTGAAAAAAGGTTTAAAGCTAACCCTGATCTTTTTCTTCAATACAAAAAATTTATTGATGATTAATTAAATTTAAATCATGCTAAAATTGTTAATTATAATCCAAATGAATTAAATAGTGGCTCAATTTACTTCATGGCTCACCATCCCGTAATAAGGGAAGACAAAAAGACTACGAAACTTAGGGTCGTGTTTGACGGCAGCATGAAGTCAAAAAGCAAAAAATGTATAAACGATTTTTTATACAATGGAGCAGTTGTACAGAATGAGCTTTTTGATATTCTCGTGCTTTTTAGAACGCACAAGTTTGTTCTAGCGACTGACATAAAACAAATGTACAGAATGGTACTAATAAACCCTAAACATAGGAAATTTCAAAACATTTTGTGGAGAGAGCCTCACGGTCCTTTGCAATACGTTCAATTACAAACAGTCACATATGGCTTAAAAAGCTCTTCTTTTTTAGCAACAAGGTGTTTGGTTGAGCTCGCTCACACAGAAGGTGACAAATTTCCTTTAGCAGCAAAGGCGTTGTTAAATAATACTTATGTAGATGATATTTTGACAGGTGCTGACACAATAGATGACACCATAAAACTTAAGGATGAATTAATTTCTTTATTAAAATTAAGATCTTTTTCCTTACATAAATGGTGTACTAACGAAACAAAAATTTTAAGTGATATCCCTAAAGAAAAACAAAATTTTGACGAAGTTGATATGAGTAAAAATAATTTTACGACAAAAACTTTAGGTCTTTCTTATGATACTATTAGTGACAATTTTAAATTATCAACTCCTGAAATTATAAATCATAATGAGTGTCTAACAAAAAGGCAAGTTCTTAGCTTAATTTCAAAATTTTATGACCCTTTGGGTTTGGCAGGTCCAATTTTGGTGGCAGCTAAAGTTATCATGCAAAAAATTTGGATGTGTAAGCTCAGTTGGGACGAAATATTGCCCGATAATTTGTTGGAAATTTGGCAAAATTTTGTAACAGGTTTTATTAATATGCCAACTTTAGAAATACCCCGTAATTTATTTTTTACGGACGCAACTAGAATCGAACTTGTAGGCTTTTGTGATTCTTCCACGATAGCTTATGGTGCAGTCATCTATGCAAGAACAATTTTTCCTGATAGAGTCAATATAAATCTAATTTGTTCAAAGTCAAGAATAGTACCTTTAAATAAAAAATTTACCATTCCTAGATTGGAGTTAAATGGTGCCCTACTTTTAGCAAACTTGACTGAAAAGGTTTTTTATTTATTACAATGTAAGATTGACGAAGTATTTCTTTATTCTGACTCAACCATTGTGCTGGCTTGGCTGAAGTCAGACCCTTTAAAATTAAACCCTTATGTAGCCAATAGGGTTATTAAAATTCAAAATTCAACCTCAAATTTTAAATGGTTGTATATTAACACCAAGGAAAACCCTGCTGATTGTTTGTCAAGAGGTCTAGAGCCTCTAGAAATTCACTCAAATGAGCTTTGGTTTCATGGCCCAAATAAGCTTTCTAATATTAATTTTTATCATGATGAGGTTTCTATAGAAATTCCTGATTCTTTGCCAGAAGAAAAAATAATAACCTTTATAAAAACTCAACCAAATTCATTTTTTAAAGATTTTTCTACCATTACCAGGCTTCAAAGAGTTGTCGCTTATATACTTAGATTTTTGCATAATTCTAGAAAAAATGTTAAGGATCGACTTAAAGGAAGTCTAAAGCTTTTTGAATTAGAAGATGCTCTGAAAGTAATTATAAAATATGAGCAAAACTTTTATTTTTCTGATGATATTAATTTGTTACTTTCTAACGTTCCTTTGAAATCGTCATTAAATTCTTTATCGCCATTTTTAGATGGTAATGGATTATTGCGTGTAGGTGGTAGATTGCAAAATGCAAACATCCCATATGATCAAAAACATCCCGTGATTTTGCCAAAAGAGAGTAATATTACCAAATTAATTATAATAAAAGAGCATTTAACTTTATTGCACGCAGGACCAAGACAAGTCTTGAGTTCATTAAATCTTAATTATTGGATTATAAACGGAATTCGATTAGTTAAAAAACAGCTACATAAATGTGTAACTTGTTTTAAATTCAAGGCAAAATGTTCCTCTCAGTTAATGGGTTCTTTACCTGAAAAAAGAGTTTGTTCAGCTAGAATTTTTCAAAATGTCGGAGTAGATTTTTGTGGTCCATTCCTCGTTAAACAATCTCGAATTCGAAAATCCGTAAGTTCCAAAGCTTATATAGCACTTTTTGTGTGCTTTTCGGTTAAAGCAATTCATATGGAACTTCTTTCAGATTTAACAACTGAAAATTTTTTAGCTGCTTTCAAGCGTTTTATTTCGCGGAGGGGGAAGCCCGCAAATGTTTTTTGCGACAATGGTTCCACTTTTAAGGGAGCTGATAATAAAATTAAAGAATTTTATAAGGAAACTGAAAAAATTGAAAATTATTGTCTTGATCAAAAAATTAAATTTAACTTTATACCAAGCTATTCTCCAGTGTTTGGTGGTTTATGGGAAGCCGGAGTTAAAAGTGCAAAATTTCACATCAAGCGAGTAATGGGTAGCAATGAACTTACCTATGAACAATTTAATACACTAATTATCCAAGTAGAAGGAATTTTAAATTCCCGACCACTTACAGCCCTATCCCAAGATCCTTCAGATCTGGATTATTTAACCCCTGGTCATTTTTTAGTAGGCGCTCCGATAACGAGCTTTCCTGAGCCCGACTTAACAGAAGTTCCTCAAAATCGACTTAAATTTTGGAGGTTGTGTGTTCAAATGCAGCAGCATTTTTGGAAGAAGTGGTATCACGACTACTTAACACAGCTATAAAGCAGGCCCAAATGGCGTAATGTTATGCCTAACCTTAAGGAAGGCATGTTAGTAATTTTAAGGGAGGATAATGTACCTTCTTATAAGTGGCCAATGGCTCGCATTATTAAAGTTATACCTGGGAAAGATAATAAAGTACGAGTTGTAGAAGTAAAAACCCAAAAAGGTATTTATTTAAGGTCAGTGACTAAGGTTGCTGTCTTACCGATTGATGATATTTTTTGCAATTAAAAAATTAAACTTTTATATGTTTTGTTATAAATATTTTTATATTTGTAAACTATTTTATATTTAGCAATCTTTGCATTTATTGTGTATTTTGTTTATTAGTAAGGATTAATAGGTTTTCTTTACTGAGCATTTACTACAATCATCAGTTGATTGTTTGCTAAAACATATTTAAGAAAAGATTGCTTTCTTTTTCTTTTTGCTGGATTTTTATTATCTAGGTTTCATGTGAAACTCTAGGCCCCCCAGCATGTTGGAAACAATATCCAACACCTTTTTTAGATTAAATCTATTTTTAGGTTGGCAATACTGCAGAATTGCCTCCCCATTTTTATACGCATCGGAAGTGTCAAAAATTGTATTGGCACGACTGGTGACGCGATATCACTCTCTGTCGTTCGCGAGGAGGTGCGAGCATGTGCTCAATAATAGGTTCTTCCTAAAGTTATTTTATATAAATGTTACAAAAACTAGCTCTGCCTTTTGGGCATCTAAGTGAGCTCTGGTTTCTTACCATCTTACACACAAAAACTAGCACTGCCTTTTGGGCATCTAAGTGAGCTCTGGTTTCTTACCATCTTACACCCAACACCCAACCTTTATGTAAATAGTGTTCAGTGTTCCTAAACAAGTGTAAATAAAAAGTGTATATACGTTCAAAGATGAGTTTCCATTTTGTTTCCCAGTCAGAGTATTCCCGGATTTCAGTCTACCTAAACTTTTAATACAGTCCACTTTAAAGATCGAAACTATCCCTTTATGTGTTTCGCACACTATTGTTTGGGCTTGCAAATATTTCAGACCATATATATTCGGTAGAAAATTCACTATTTATACGGATCATCGCCCACTTGTTTGGTTGTTCAATCTAAAGGAACCAAACTCTAAATTAGTTAGATGGCGCTTAAAACTCGAAGAGTTTGATTACGATATTATTTATAAACCCGGCAAACTAAATACAAATGCTGATGCATTATCACGCGTTCAAATTAACGCATTAGAGAACGAATCAATTATAGCGAATCCCGGAGATATCGACATTGTAACCTTAGAAACATTAAGAAATATGGCAGAAAACGTTTTAGAAGACCCCAATAATCAAAATCCCGAAAATATTCAAATCCCAAGTACCAGTAAAAAAATAAAACCAGAAACGAAAAAAATAAAAATTTTATCTGACATTAGAATCAATCAACCTGATCAATCACTTATTGATACACAACATTCGACTTGTAACGAATCAACTAATACAGGTATAAAAATATTAGACGAATCAATTAACAACAAAGTCAACCAAATTTTAATATTCCCATGGCCTCACCACAAAGTTCATATTTCACAAGAAAACTATCAGCATCAAAAAATGATCACTTTAAAAATCCCAGAACTAAGTAATGAAAACCTTATCTTTGAATTCTTACGTGACTATACAATACTAGGAAAAACCTACCACATGCATTTTCACACGGATATTCTGTATGTTACACCTTTAACAAAGTTTATCTCGAGAAATTCTCAGAACGGGGTCCGAAACTTATAAAATGTACAAAATTATTAAATACTGTTAAAGATTTTGAAGAACAAATAATGTTAGTAAAAAATCATCACGAAGGAAAATCGAACCATAGAGGTATTACTGAAACTATTGAATATTTAAAAAGAAATTATTACTGGATAGGATTAAAAGAAACCGTATCAAATTTCATTAATGCATGCGACACATGTAACCGTGCAAAATACGCTAGGAAGAAACCATACACCCCTTTAATTGTAACTGAAACAGCCTCGAAACCCTTTTCAATAATTCATATTGATATTTTTACTTTCGACGGAAAAAATTACTTAACCCTAGTGGACGCATTTACTAAACTAGCGCAAGCGTACTTTATAGAAGGTAAAACAGCTATTCATGTCAGCAAAGCTTTAATTAAATATTTCTCATGTTATGGTATCCCCGATCGATTTAATATAGATAACGGATGCGAATTCAATAACGAGACAATTAAAGAAATATTGGCCTTACATAAAATCAACGTTCACTTTACAACCCCGTATCACCACGATTCAAACCGTATAGTCGAACGATTTCATTCCAGTATAATTGAACATTTACGCATATTATTAGAGACGCACCCGAATGATAAAGAAAATATTATGGACTATGCGATAATAGCTTATAATAACACCATTCATTCCACCACTAAATATACACCATTTGAACTCACCTTTGGCCATACCAATGCTAGAGATCCAAATGAAATCTTTATACCACAAGCCTTTTATTCTGATTATGTCGAAAATCATAAACAAAAATTAGACCGTGTATATGAAAAAGTAAACCAAAACTTAGAAATCCAAAAAGAAAAGGTCGTGTCGAGACACAATAATACTGACGGAGATACAAGCGACGAATTTAATTTAGGACAAACTGTCTTTAAACAAAATCCCCAAAATCGAAATAAAAAATGTAACAAATTTTTAGGACCATATGAAATAACCAAAATTCTTGAAAATAATAAAGTCGAAATCTCTTCCAAAACTAGAAAAAATAAAAAAGAAGTCATTCATATAAAAGAATTACGGAAACCTAAGAAACCTAATATTGTTGCAGGTTCTTCATCCTCATCACCCATGCAACAGCACTAACCTATCCCAAGTACTATGAACTTAACCACAACCCTGGATTATTGCCGTTAAAGCTTGGTAACGCACAGAATAAAATAGACGTTTGGTCATTCATACAAATGTTTGATATTACGGATATAATCGATGAATTTCGTTCACTTAAAATGAATTTTAAAACCCTTAAAAATATTTTTTTGAGTAACAAGACCAACACTGGTTATAAAGACGAATTCGTTAATTCATATTATTTCCCTAGAAAAGAAAATCGAACAACAAATATATCAATTAAACCCTTCTTTATTATTAAGCAAAAAATTATCTAAACGAGGACTTATTGACGGACTAGGATCTATAATAAAATCAATAACGGGCAATTTAGATAACAATGATGCTCTACGCTATGAACACGCAATTGAAAAACTCTCCAACAACCAAATCAAAATCAAAACTCTTGTAAACGAACAAATAACACTTCTTGAAAAATCAATCGATACCTTTAATAAATCAATGCAAACCATCATAGACAACCAATCGATGTTACAAGCCAAAATTATGCTTATTGAGCAAACACTAAAAAATATTGAGATCCAAAATACGCAAACGCACCTCTATGTGCGCATTCATATTTCAATTTTACAAATAATTACAGCCTATCAGGAAATTTATGACATTTTGGAAAGAATAGAAATTGCCATAAGTTTCGCGAAATTAAATACCTTTCAGAATTCAATGATAGAACCGACAGAGCTTTTGGAAGAAATTAAATATATAAGTAAACACTTAATTAACAAAAAACTGCCTTTCGAGCCTAAAATCGAAAATGTTTTACTTTTTGAAAGAACGATAACAATTAAAAGATATTTAAGGGAAAATAAAATTGTATTTATATTGGAAATTCCAGTAGTAGAGAGCGAGGGTTATGAATACTATCATTTATACGCACTCCCTGTGATGCAGAACAACACCTTTTCCTCTATTTTACCCCAGTCAAAATACCTTACCCTAAACGAACAAAATTATATGCTCTTTGATCAAGAATGCCTTCAAGTTGGTTCAGAAGAATTCGTTTGTCATGAAAGCAGCCCGATACAGATAAAAGAAGAAGAAGCACCCTGCGAAGTTCAACTTCTAAGCCTCTCCCAAAATTCATCGAATTGCCAGCTTTTGCCAGTGCATATTACAGACATTAAAGTTCAAAAACTTGAAAATAATAAGTGGATTTTTGTCTCACCCGATAATTCTATAATAAAACAAAAATGTAATAACGATCGTGAAAATATTTATTTATTTATTTATTTATTCTGACTACGTTACTAATATAATATAGTTTGTAGCAAGTCTTACAAAATAAAACAAAATTAAAAATTCAGAACAACAGTAAGTACAGTTGAGTTCAGAAAGAAGTAGGACACGGATTCTTATCCTATGTAAACCAGTCTTTTAAAAAACATCAAAAGTTTGACATGACACTGACATCCTTTTTAAATTATTTAAAAAAATATATTTTTTACAAGTAGTTATTGATTCAAAGCATAATGCCTAGGCTTGACAATGTTCAAAGGACTCAAATAATTGCGTTTTTAAATGACGGAATACCTATACGAGACGTTGCCGCTATAATGCACGTAGCAAAAAAAACGGTAGAAAATATTAAGTACAGATGGGAAGCGGATGGAACTTTGGATAAGAAAAAGCCTCCTGGAAGACCAAGAAATACAACGCAAGAACAAGACAATGGTCTTGTGCAATACTTGGAGGAAAATCCCTTTCAAATAATGCGAGCTGCTATTCAGCAAACTAATTTTCCTGGTTCGAGACCGACAGGTTGTCGTAGGGTAAAAGAATCCCATTTAAAAAATTATGTTGCCGCCAAAAAAATTAAATTAGGGGAAGAACACAAACAGGCACGAATTATGATTGCCTTAAATAATATATTGCGGCCAGACTGGAATAGAGTAGTCTTTACTGACGAAAAAGTTTTTCAGTCTACGGTCAACAGACATATCAGGGTATACAGACCTCGCAATACAAGATATACTGAAAATTTTATCAGTAATTCCGAAAGATCAGGGAGATTTTCGGTAAATGTATGGGCATGGGTGAGTTATCATGGACTTGGAGTGTGTTGGATTGTAAATGAAAGGTTTAATGCAGTCACTTATAAGAACATTTTGGAATATATTATGATGCCTAGTGTATCGCAACATTTCCCTAACCAGAGCTTTATTTTTCAACACGACAACTGCCCGGTTCACAGCGCGGGTATGGTCAAAGATTGGTTCCAGAGAAATAACGTGGAAACTTTGCCGTGGCCTTCAAAAAGTCCCGATATTAATATAATAGAAAACGTGTGGGGTCTAATGACACGAAAAATATATAAAGCAAATTTCAGACCAGCTAACAGAAATGAACTTGTTTCATTTATTGAAGAAACGTGGAACGAGTTAAGTGATGATCTTGATTTTGTGAGAGGTCTATACTTATCGATACCCAATAGACTGAATGAGCTTTTACAAAAAAATGGAGCGATTACTAAATATTAAATAGTTGTAATTGTCTTTTTTAATTAATTATTGTGTACAATAAAATGTTGGAATTAAGTTAACTTGTTATTTTTTAATGAAACGAAGAAAAAATGGAATAAAAATTATAAATATGACACATTTAAGTCTAGCCCAATAAATAAAAAGTTTAGTCTGTTATAATTTGAACACAGTCAATAGCTTGTCCTACTTTTTTATGAACTTTCGGGGATTATGGGTAGGTTTACAACACACAATCGATGTCCTACTTCTTTCTGAACTCAACTGTACATACATAAGCAAGTAAAAGGAACATTCCTAATCGAAATAAATTTAAATTGCGAAGTGCAAGTCGGTAAACATTTATTAAGGACTTATCAAAGTGCCCAAAACGAATTTAAACATATCGAACTTCCAAAATTAAATTTTAACGAATCGGCATATTATTCTACAAATGATGGACAAAGTTTTAAACCACTAACAAGTAACAGTGTAAACTTGGACGAATTAAAGAACGTGAAACACGCGTTAATCTCTCAAAAACAAAAATTAAATTCAATTACTGTTACGGACATTTATGGGCCTTATGGTTCAAATTTTTGGACAACCTTAACCATTTTATTGATTACAGCCATTGTTGTATTTGCCGTCTTCCACTTTCGAAGGCGCCTGTTCAAAAGAAAAATACCGACTGCCACTGCATATGAGGACGTCCAGGAAGTCCAGACTATCCCAGGAGAAGTACGACTTCCCCATCCAGGCATCACCCCTCGGATTTCCTTCTAAGGGCGGAGGAGTTATGTGACCACAACTGTCCCAGGATTCCCACGAAAGCCTCCAGTCAGCAAAATATAAGATAAGAAGATGCGAGCTTATAAATAGGATTAAAACCAATGTTTGATAACTTTTCTTGCATTTTACTATATTGTACGTTGTAATAAAGTTCCTGTTGAACTAAATTGTGTTTTTTAAAAACTGTTGTGCGAAATAACGAATCAAAACTCGTTATGTATTGTTAGAGTATTGAAGTCTTGCTGGATAATCATCCGGAGACACAGCGTGTACTTTTTAAACATGGTACGGATGAAGTAACTGTTCTTTTAGAGTTTTTGTGTCACAATCTTTCATATGCCGTTTAAAGGATTTTCAGAAATATCTTGCAAGACTTGTTCCTCTACGTGAAGGTCTCGTGCTCTCCTGGGAGGTCCCTACCGCCACGTCCCGGCAAAAATGACCCTGAATAAAAAATTTCAAAAATTAATTCTTAAGCTACAATAATTACTTTCTAATCATCTTTTACCTGTTTCCCTTAGCTTCCGATCAACCCTTTAAAAAGTTTTTTTACTTCGCAATGTTCAGGCTGGAAATCTTTCAGAACAAAGTCTTTTTGCCTTCGAAGAGTTGGAAAACGCTTCCCAAAAATTAAATGTACATCAGCATACCCTGCGTATTTTATATTTACCTGTTTATGTTTAGCATTACTAACTTTTGAGTGTTTCGCATAAAAACCGATTTATCTCGAAAACCGCCAGTTTTATCGAAATAAATTACAAGTACCATTTTTGAGGAGGAATGACCAGAGTATTTAAAAAATCAGTTTTCAGGTCTGTAAAATGACACCGGTCAAAATTTTGGATCAACGAGTGTGATGGCAAGTCAGTTCCTGACTTCCCTGGCGGTGTAAGACATCTACTCTAATATGGTTTAAGGACTATTCATGGCCTCTATAAAATATTAAAGTTTCATTAGATTATACAAGTCGGTTCAAAAGTTAGAGCCAAAAAAAGTAGATCACTGGGTACCCCTTTGGGGCTCTGAATCTCCGTTAAGGGGCACTTTAGGAATTTTTTTTCTAAATCAAATTAGCGTTACCTTGACCTCTTTTTTATGCTCCCCAGAAATTAGGAGGTACTTACAGGACACCCTGTATAGAGTGCTCAAAACTTATCTTATTTGTTTTTAAAAATAACTAGGTAAAATTTGGTACACGTAACGATTTTTGTAGTTCCCATAAAACCAATTTTATATTAACTTTAATGCTTAAATTAGGTGAAGATTAACCCCCCTTAAAACTTTTTTTAGGCACGAATACCTATTTTTGTTAAAAAAAATATGTTTTATAAGAAGAAATATATAAAATTAAATCTATATGAAAATAAATTTAACTTTTTGTAATTATTTTTGATAACTGTCTCTCTCCAAGGAACTCGTGTTTTAAATTTCGCACGTAATCATATTGTATTCAAATGTTTTGAACACATTCGTGCGGAAGTTACATTAAATGTATCTTTACGTTTAGAGAAACGTATTCATTCTAACTTTGTGAAAAATTGTTACAATTTTAAGGAGTTCTGTAGTCCTGTGACTTTTAGTATTCCACTGCTTAACACTTAGATAACAAAAGCAGGAATTTTCGAAAGACAACACCTGTGTTAAGTTTGTAAGTTCTTTGACCTGTATTCTGTACTGTTGGGTGATGCCTGGAAGTTAAGGCACTTCAAGTATGAGTGCATCCTATTTTTAATATAAGCTTTTGGTAAGTACTCCTACTTAGCGGCTAGTATCTCCTATGTATCTGCTTCAGTGCTTTCATATTAACAATAGTTTTCTAAAAATGACTGTCCTTAATGCTGCTGTCTTTCTTACACAAAAAAAAATTTAGCTGCAAGGATCCCTTGTGTCAAAGTTCTTATTATGTAGAAGCAAAAAATAAGAAAGTTAAATTGCTTGTAAACAGACAACAGAGTGAGTGTGTTCTGCTGTGCTTATATATTGTTGAAAATCGGGGGTTGTGGCTATAGTAAAATCACGATTTTTGGTATACCGACCAACCATTCTATATTCTTTACTCCTATTTAATCAGATAGTGGATATTAGTCATGATTTTGTGGGAATAGCTATCCTAATTGTTTCAGTCTTCGATTCGTACCTATACTCCTTGGAGCAAAAAATACCCAGCAGATAGATAAGTGTGTAAATATAAATAAATAGAAAAGTATAGTCTGCTTCATCTGCAGTTACCAGTAGTTTAACCAGGAAGAATAAAACTTAACTCTATAGTCTGTATCACCTATTGTTATCATGTTTGTTTGTTTACTGTAATATATCCCATGTGCGTAGGGAAAAAGTTTAAAAGGCGAACTGTAGAAAGCAAATAAACACTATTCTGAATACTAAATAAAAATCCTCGTGAAAATCACTAAAATGCAAACAAGGTTTAAGTGTTGCGCAAAGAAAGACTTTGGAAACTACGTGTGCATAATTTGCTTCGATGTTTATCATCCCAGTTGTCTTGAAAGGAAAGATAAAATTACTAAAATTGGTTTTCATAAAATTCTCTGTACCGATGAATGCCTGGAAAAATATGAAAAAGAGGAGGAAAAGTTGGAATCATTAAATAAGAGGATTGATGACTTATCGAACGCATTGAAAGATAAAGATCGTGCTATGAATCGCTTAAAGAGAAAAACACAGGACTTTGAAGACTCTGTGTTCTTAACAGAGAAGGAACTTACTACCGAGCTTGAGCAACAAAAGATTATTACTGACAGCCTGAACTCAAAGATAAGACAACTAAAAGAAAAATGCAATAATTTACAGAATACAATCGATCAAAATAAAACGTATATACAAAAACTTGAGGGCGAAAAATCTGACTCTGACAATCTATGTAAGGACATGTTAAGCAGTATCTCGTCTCTTGAAGCAGGCAACAGAGTGTACTGCAATGACATACAAAAACTACAGAAGGAAATAATTGTTAAAAATCAAGAAGTGCAGAGGTTATGCTGTGATTTTAGGGACTCATCAACTCAGACTGCTACTATTGAGCTCCAGACTCATAGTGACATTCCTCGGAAACCTGGGAAACCAGGGCTGGAAATGGGCCAATTACAGGTGAATGCGCCAAATGGTAAACGTGGGAAAATATTAATCTTAGGTGATGAAAATGGTAAATATCTACGTAATGCCTTGTGCAAATGCGATAAGTTAAAAAACTTCGCTGTACAATCTATTGTTAAGCCCGGCGGCATGTATTCTGATATTGTTGAAACGATTGAACTTTTAACAAGAGGATATACGGAGCAGGATTATGTTATAGTTATCGCGGGCTCTAATGACTTTGCAAATAGTAAGGTGCCAAAAATCAAAAACATATGGAGTAAACTTAAACTGTGCACATATACAAACTTTATATTCTTGTCGTGTCCTGTAACCCTAAAGATGAATTGCAATGCTATTTATAATTTTAATTTTAAATTTGGTGAGTTTCTGAAGAGAGTTGATAGCTGTTCAGAAAGAGCTATAAGTTTTTTGGATGTATCTATTTATAACGGCTATAAATTAAGAAAGTACCAGGTGGCCGAACTAATTACTGAGGAAATTCATTCTAAACGGCAAAATCGAAAATGTCTCATTTTTGTACAAACTCGTGAAACGCCGATAGTTCGACCAACTGTGCTTTTGAGCTCCAACGGAGCATTGGCTACTGAAGGGGTTTCTGTAAATGAAAGAAATCACTCTGTATCTGGTAGCTCTTCCACTTTTTTAGGCCTAATAAACTAAACGCCTTATCATTGCTGTTGTTGAATGGGCAGTCCTTGCGTAACAAGTGTAATGAAATGACAATATTTTTAGATAGCCTCAACTTTCCAGATTTATTATTGATAACCGAACACTGGTTAAAAGATGAGGAACCCGTTCATTTGCCAAATTACAAGGTAATATCTGTCTTTTGTCGTAAATATTCGAGCCATGGGGGTACCCTGATACTTATCAATGAAACAATTGTCAATGATATTGATTTCAGGGGTGTTAGTACATACAATGATATGTTAGTTGAAAGGGAGTTTGAGTTCTGTATAGCGTTTAGCAATAAATTAAACTTGTTTGTGATCTGTGTCTATCGCCCACCAGGGTCTAATGAAGGTACCTTCCTGGAAAGGCTCGAGATCCTCCTTTTAAAATTTCCTTCTCACTCGTCTATTATTTTGGCGGGAGACTTTAATATAGATTACGGAAAAGAAAATTGTTTAAACACCCTAGCAATAAGGAACCTATTACAGTCGTTCAGCTTAACCATGTACGTACAATCTCCAACAAGATTCTCAAGATACTCTTCTTCTGTCTTAGACTATATATGTTCCAATGCCGAATGTGTTTCGTGCTTGGTTGTAAACGCTGGGCTCTCTGACCACGAGGCAGTTATGTCCAAGTTCTCTTTTGACTGGGAGGAGGTACGGGAGGATGAATATTGTGGGCGTATTTACTCAAGGAAAAATTTTCGAAAATTCGAACAAAATTGCGCAACTATTAACTGGCATAATTGTCTAAACAGTGGGGAACCTCTGGAGGTCTTACACTCTGTTATGCTTGGTGCATTTGTGAAATCCTTTCCACGCAGAAAGCTAAAGCACAGAAGGCAAAAGCCCTGGATAACTAAGGGGCTGAAAATATCATCCAAGAACCTTCGCTCTTTACACTATATCAGAAAATTTGTTAAAGTTGGTAGCACTTTTTTCTCCTTTTTCCTAAAGTATAGAAGCATATATAGAAAAACGATTACAATTGCTAAACAAATGCATTACAGGAGACGAATAATAAATTCCAACAACAGGCAAAAGGATACTTGGTTGATCGTCAATGAAATGAGAGGCAAACGAAATAGTGCAATTGGAGCTCCTGCTCCCGAGTGTAATAAACTTAATGAATTTTACTGCTCCATAGCCTCGAAACTATCTCAGAGCATTCAGGTAACAAGTGACCCCTTAAAATATATGCCAGGTGCACCTATAACATGTACCTTCTTCTTTGGGCCTACTGACGCAAACGAATTAAAAACAGTTTTTAGTGAAATTAAAAATAAAAATGCGTCAGGCTGGGATAAAATGTCTATTAGGATCTTCCAGCATCTACCTATATCTGCTATAGAAGCGTTGGCTGAGGCTGTTAACTTTTCCTTCGTTCATGGCTTGTTTCCTGACTGTCTAAAGTTTGCTGTTGTTGTCCCTATTCATAAGGGAGGAGATTCTGATGATCCCTCAAACTATCGTCCGATCTCGCTTTTACCTACCTTGTCTAAGATCATTGAGAGACTCGTTAAGACTAGAGTCTTGTCTTTTTTGGAGCGAAATAGAATATTATCTTCAGCTCAATTCGGGTTTCAGAACTGGAAGAGTACCTCTGATGCAATGTTCGCTTTTCTTGAGCGACTGTACTTGAGTCTTAATGATGGGGACGCGGCCGCGGCGGTGTTCTGTGACTTGTCCAAGGCCTTTGACTGTGTCAATCACGGAATTCTGCTGCGGAAGCTCGACCATTATGGTTTTAGGGATGTATCGCTGGGGTGGTTTGAGTCCTATCTTTCGGGGCGAAAACAGGTAGTTTCGATGAATGGTAAAATGTCCGATGGGGCGTGCATTGATTGTGGAGTGCCTCAAGGGTCAGTACTCGGCCCCATTTTATTTTTACTCTATATTAATGACCTTGCATCCTTCAAAATTCAAGGTCAGTTTACCATGTTCGCAGACGACACCACAATATTGTGGCATGACGGGGATCAGGATCGACTGAACGAGATTATTAGTAATGACATCATCAAGGTGAAAACGTGGTGTGACTCAAATTTATTGTCTTTTAACATTAAAAAAACGAATGTTCTGTCATTTAAGTGCTCTCTTAATAAAATTTCAATAGAAAATCAAACTATTAACAATTCCCTGTGTTCTAAATTCTTAGGCTTACACATTGACAATAAGCTGTCGTTCCATGAACATATCCTTAATCTCTGCAGCAATTTAGCTAAAGGCTGCTATGCCTTGAGGATTATTTCCGGAGAGTTGGATGCCTCTGTATCGAGAATGGTTTACTTTTCTGTGATAGAATCGCACTTAAGATATGGGATTTCCTTCTGGGGAAATTGTACTCGTGGGATGTTGAATTCGGTCTTTGTTTTGCAGAAGAGGGCCATTCGGTATATAGTTGGAGCGGGTTACCGTGACTCCTGTCGGCCACTGTTTAAGTCACACAGAATTCTAACCCTTACGTCCCTCTTTATTCTCGAGACAGTATGTCTAATGTTTGAGAAACATAAGTCTAGTACAGACAACAAGATTCTATGCTCTGGCTATGCCACCAGGCAAACACAAAATATAGAGTTACCAATCCCGCACTCTACTTTGGTTAAGAATTCACTTGTATATAATTCAAAAAAAATATTTAATCACTTGCCTCTGAATATAAGAGCCGTTAGGTCTAAAAGAATATTTAGAGCAATGGTGAAGGATCTCTTATTGAGAAAAGCCTATTATTCCTTGGAAGAGTACTTTCAGGACACTTTAATAATGAACTGAATACCAATAATATAGTTATATTTTGGATATAAGTTATATCTATACAATTTTGTTACAATTGCAAATGTGTTCTTCTCTGGTCTATAAGCGTTAACTATTTATTCTGTGTCATCGGTTATCACTAGTGTCTGTTTTTTTGAATTTTGTTTTCCTGTCCTGTTTTATTCTTAAGACCATGTGAACAGTGTTGTCCCATTTACATATTTTAGGAAGCTTAGGCCGATGTATCGTATCTATATGTATATTTATTATTGTCTTTGATGGCTGTTTTTACTATTGCCTATGCTATATTTTGCTTATTTATTTGTTTGGTATCCTTTTATATATATATACAACCTAGCTTTGTCAACAAGATTATGTCTTATGATAATAAAGCACTTTTGAGTTTGGGTTTGAGAAAGAAAACCAATTTTGCGAGGATTATTTCCGTACTTATGACTTTAACATAATATGCCCCTTCCTCATTAAAATTTGGTTGTTTTCTAAGTCACTCGTTACATGCCAACTTGAGACAGAACACAACCATGCAAGTATTAACAAACCTCTACAAGATTAATCCTTTATGGGGCTCTGCGAGCGGTGCGTGTGCAAAGGAAACGATTCACGGTCTTCTTGAATCTTTGGAGACTATACCCGTTGGGGAACACGGCCTCAGGGAGGTTGTTCCAGAGTGATGACGTTCTCCAGATGAAATAATTTTTAAACAGTGTCGTTCGAGGGACACTAAGCTGAACCACGTAAGGGTGGGCTGCAGTGGCTCGCCGTGTATTTCTACTATGCACCGCTCTGGGTGGAATCAATCGGGCAACCTCAGTTGAGCACTTGCCATAAAAATATTTGTAAAATAGACTGAAGTCGCCAACCTGCCTTCGATGTTCAAGGCTCTCCAGGTCACCGATCAAGCGAATAGCTCTACTTTGAATGGAATCCAGCAATCTCAGGGTATGTTTAGGAGCAGAGCCCGAAATATGCGAACAGTACTCCAGCGATGGTCAAATTTGGGCTCTATAAAGCATCAAAAGTTGTTGGGGTGTATAGAGGTTCTTAGTTCGGAAAAGTATCCCAAGCTTATGGGAGGCTGGCTTAGCAATGGCCGCAACGTGACTATGCCAAGATATATGACTATACAAATTGACGACCAATAAATGAATTGATGAAGCCAAGGGAATCGAGTGTCCCGCCATGACTATATCCAGTTCTTCAACATTAACTTTTTTAGAAAAAATTGTGTGGGGATTCTCAAGCTAGTGTCATACTTGGCTGGTCATTTTCATTTTTGTATTTATATTAATACTTAGGGCTGCATTTCTATCTTCATCATATTCTCTTATAGGGTCGTCCCTCAGATTATTTTCATCATTAGAAGGACTTACTTGAGACGTAAGTGATCTAACTAGTTCATTGTCATTATTATGTATTTCTTCATTTTGTTCTTCCGAAATTTAGCTCAATATGTGGAACCACATATTGTAAAAAATAAAGCCTTCTCTCTCACATTGCCATTCATAAGATCTTCATTAAGTCATTTTAAACTAGGATTCTAGTTTTGTTCTATATGTTAATATTACAAGCCCTTATTATATGGCCATAAGTGGATTAGATGGTGCTGCTAATGGCCACTACACTGGCCATATGTAGAAACTTATTAACTAAATAGTTAAGTGGTGCCTCTGCCCTAATTTTTTTTTATCTTCGGCGCATTTTTTATAACTGGGGTGTAATCTCCGGTTTTTAATTGAACAAAAGTTGGTCACCTTGGTTCAAATTAGAAAATTATTGTCCCAGAATACAACAGTTTCCCCTATACCTAAGCTTAAGCAAAGTATACCTGTTTTCGTTTGTTTCAGATACGTCCATGTATAGTTCTTCATTTTTCAATTTCCACTCTGTATAGTAGTTCAAATTATACATTTCATCGCATCCATTTACTGCCTCACTCTCCTCAACTTTAACCTCTGACTTTGTTTGGTCAGAAAATATATGTTTGCCCGTGCAAAACATAAAATGGTAATTGTTTGGATTACAGTATACAGCGAATTTTTTGCTAATGTTTATCTTATAATCTAATTTGAGGTCACTGATCACAAATCCGAAGTTTTTTTTTTAATGTTACAACCGACTTTCTGAAAGCTTAAGAAGCATAATAACCTTATATTATATTCTTGTGACATTCAGAGACAATCCGAATGAATCAAGCCAGTTCTTAATTTTGTACATATCATTTTTTATAGAGTCTCTGACCCCCTCCCAAGTCACTACCACCGAATCATCAGCATATGACAGCAATGAACCATTTTCAATATTAACTTGTGTCAATGAATTGATATATATATAATAAATAGAAGGGGCCCAATGACGGTTCCCTGTGGGATACCTATCTTCACAGTTGATGGGTCACCGTAAACATCTTGTATTTTCACAATTTGTTTCCTTTTCTCAAGGTAGCTCCTGAATACCTCAAGTACCGTGCCCCTTACTCCATATGTTGACAAGACTGTCAACAGTAAGTCGTGGAGCACGGTATCAAAAGCTTTCGCAAGGTCCAAGTAGACAGCCAGGCATTTCTTGCCACTATCAATGTTATCGGTGATATTCTTAGTCAGCTCGTAGATCGCGTCAGTGGTACTCATTGCAAAATCCGTACTGGTTCCTAGAGGGAATGCCCTCACCTGCCAGGTAGTCAGGAAGCCTATCCCTTAAACATCGTTCGAATATTTTGGCGAAGTTATTGATCACGCTTATAGGACGGAAATTTGTTACTTTATTTTTTTTAATGGCTTTGTGAATTGGAGTCACCATGGATCTTTTAAAACAAAAATGCACCACGCCAGATTTAAAGATTAAATTAATAATATGGATCAATGGCTGTAAGAAGTGGATATAAGATTTTTTATTAACTTGGAGTCAATGCCGTCCAAACCCGGAGAACAATTATTTTTTAAGTTCTGAATTTGTTTGATGATGTCGTTTTTATCTACTGGTCTTAGAAATATGGGGGAGAGAGAATTGTGTTTTATTTTGAACACCATAATACCAATATTTGTAAAGAAATCATTACAATAGTCCGCCATCACCCTCCATTAGATGTAAGAATTGAACAGAACACCTCAGTGGATGCTGATGCTGATATCTGGGTCGAACATTTAAATTTTTTTAAAGCTGACTATGACTCACTTAACGGCCATTTTGAAAGCATTGACTGGGGTATTTTGAGATAGTGTGGTGGTCTAAACGTCGATTTAGCTATCGAAATATTTTACTCTATAATTTATACCGCCATTGATACGTATGTTCCAAGGAAACCTGTAAGCACTTTAAAATACGCATTTTATTTCTTAAAAAAAACTATTGATCTGATCTTCAAAAAGAATACTGCATTCAATAAATACAATAGAACTAAACTCCCGACAGACGAGACTACGTATTAACAATTAAGAAGAAAATCTAAAACATCTATTAACTTCGACTATAATAGGTTTATAAACAGTACCCAGCTTAATATTTTAAGAAACGTTAAATTCCTGTGGTCCTACATTAGATCAAAGCGCGAGGTAATGGGATATCCAAGGGAAATGAATTATAATGATACTCTTTCTAATAATCCTACTGAATTGGTTGATTTGTTCTCTAAATTTTTTCAGTCAGTTTATGTTCAGTGTGGCGACACACTGAACATGACATACAGCTTCCTGTTATTAGCGAAATTAATCTTCACAAGATCTGTGTTGATAGTGCCTTCGACAAGCTGATTGGGTTGGACGTTAATAAGAGTGCTGGGCTAGATAGGATACCTCCGATATTCCTTTTAAATTGCAGCCCTACCCTTGCAGTGCCTCTTAGTTACATTTATAACTTATCACTAACTACTGGTGTCTTCCCATCCTCGTGAAAATTTGCAAATGTTACAGCTTTATTCAAGAGTGGTAGTAACCGAAATGATGTAACTAATTATCGTCCCATATCTGGACTGAGCTGTGTGGCGAAAATCTTAGAAAAGTCTTCTTTAAAGCTTTTCAGAATAAAACATCACCATATCAACATGGCTTTCTTCTAGGTCGATTCTGCCATACCAACCTAAGTTTGTTTTCAAATATTCTGGCTTCCTCCCTAGATGCAAGTCTACAGGTAGACAGTATATTTTGATTTTCAGAAAGCATTCGATCGCGTTAGTCATCGAAAGTTACTCTATAAGTTAGAGTTGTACGGAGTCTGCCCCCCACTACTCACTTGGTTTAAGAGTTACCTCGAGGTCGTACGCAAGTTGTCAAGATTGGTAGTGTAACGTCGAAGAAGATCATTGTCCACTCTGGAGTACCTCAAGGTTCCCATTTGAGTCAAGTTTTGTTTTTATTAATTATAAACGACCTGGGCAGTAACCTTCAACATTGTCGCTTTCTTTTTTTGCAGATGATCTTAAAATTTACGGCGTAATCAATAACGCCAATGATGGTATTCTTTTGCAGTCGGATATCACGCGCTTAAATCTATAGTGTACTAAAAATTAAAAGCAACTAAACATTAAAAAGTGAAAAGTTATTTCATTTACAAGAAAAAAGGTCCCAGTCTTACATTACTACTTAATTGGGAACTGTGACTTAACACATGCGTAACAGTAAATGATCTTGGTGTTTTGTTCGACAGTGAGTTGAGGTTTACGCAGCATATTGACTGGGTGATTTCTAAGGCGTTTACAATGGCAAGTTTTATTATGAGGCAATGTGGTGAATTTAGGAATATCAAAGTGCTTAAATCACTATACTTCTCTTTGGTCAAAAGTCATCTCGACTATTGCAACATCGTATGGTCTCCTATTTATAAAACCCACATTGCCAGAATTAAACAAGTTCAAATAAAGTTTGCCAACTTTTTACTTTATAAACTAAAAATTGATAAAGCGACACTTACACACAATGAGCGTTTAAATACTTTCGGTCTGGAATCATTGGAAAGGCGCCGAATTAAACACACTTTCTCTTTCGGCCACAAAGTTATCACAAACCAAATAGTCTGCCCTGACCTACTTGGTCTATTAAACTTTAGAGTTTCCTTCTAGAACAACAAGATTGAACGAAACGTTTTCTCTGCAACACAACCGAACAATGTAGGACGGAACAAAGTTCTCAATAGGTTTACGACATCGCACAATAGGTTTATTCTGAACGATATTAATTTCGATTGTAAATCTATTACTTTTAAAAATAGAATGGATAGCCTGTTTGAGACTGTTCCTCATGACCTTTTAAAGGGCTATTATTCTATTAGGGACAGTATCTTGTTACTATTTGTAAGTTTGAATAACTACCAATACGCAAGAGAATGGATTGTTGCTTTTCTCATTTCTTATATCTTCCCCTCTATACAACTTATAATATATTTTGCAAACTGTTGTTGTTATATTTTAAATTTAGGTATATATATGTACTATTTGGGCAGCTCTGTCTGGTATGTATGTGTTTTTGATAAATAAATAAATATCTTTTTTGTTGGTAAATTGTCTGTTATTATCATCTGTTCTTTCAAAATTTTCCTTGGATTTCCCTTTCTCGGCCTCACTAATTATTTTATATATTTTTTTAAAGTCATTCTGATCAGTTTCTAATTTTTTTTCGTAGTAGTAGTACTTCTGTTTATGTATTATTTTGTTTAAATTGTTTCTGTATATTTTGTATGATTCTATATTATGTTCTATGTTATTGCCTGTACGATTTTTCTTTTTCATTGTATCGCGGCGTTTAATGGCAGTCCCAATGCCATTAGTGATCCATGGTTTAAGTTGATTATATATTTTATAGCAGATGACTTTTGTCTCTTTGGAGTAATCCGAGGAGTGATCAATAAGTTTGCCAACAGTTTACATAAAATTATCAGTTGCAATTTCTGAATTGTCCGAGTTCAGTACATTTTCCCACTTTCCATTTTTAATCATTTCATCAAAAGTTTGATAGTTTACTTTTTTAAGAGTTTTTAAAACTTGTTTGCTTTAATTGTGGTTTATCTGTTCACACTGAAAGTTGATCATAACTGGGAGGTGATCAGTCAAGTAGCCATTTAAAATAAATGAGGTGTTCCCAAAGTGAGTTGAATTTAACCTGTTGCGAACAATAATATGATCTAGACATGTTGCATTGTCCGCAGAGATATGGGTAGGTCCGTTTATAGTGGACTCAAATCCGTGTGAATTTAACATTGACAAATATAAATTTACATTAATATCAGTAGTGTTTAATAAATCAATGTTAATCACCGATCAGCAGATTAATTTGTATGTCTCTTTGATTTTAATTTTGGCAACATTAATATGCAATAATTTTGCTACTATTAATTTGTTTAAAATATATAAAAAGAACACTGTCCCAGTATGCAAATGCCTATGTTCCTTTAACCAACATGGGGTGGTTGCATACTGGGAAAAAGGCTCAGAAAATAATCTATGGTGGGACATGCAATAATTTTCTCTTATTGTGTAAGACTTTGTAAATATTATTTAATTTATTAATTAACAAGTTCACTTAAACATTAAAAACAATTCAGCATAGACCAAAAAAATTAAACAAACCAATAAGAAAATTATTATTGTCCCAGTATATATAACAGTTTCATCTACATATACTTAACCTTAAGCAAAGTAAATAGGTACCTGTTATCGTTTGTTTCAGATTTATCTATCTTAATATCTAGTTCTTCGTTTTTCAATTTCCACTCTGTATAGTTAAAATTATACATTTCATCGCATCCATTTACTGCTTCACTCTCCTCAACTTTAACCTCTGGTTTTGTTTGATCAGGAAATATCTGTTTGCCCCTGAAAAACATGAAATGGTAATTGTGTGGATTACCCTATACAGCAAATTTTTTGCTAATTTTTTTTTACAGCCTAATCTGAGGTTGTTGATCCTGAATCTGAAGTTTTTCTTTCGTTTAATGTTACAGCCGACTTCCTGAAGGCTTAAAAAGCATATCTAGCTTTAGATTGTTTGTAATAGAATAAAAACTTCACTTAGGCCTACCAACATTAATTAGTTTGTAAGTAATCCACTCTACTGATCGCGGTGATAACTGTGCAATTACTCTCAGGACCAGAGTTACAACAAGCACAGTTTACAGAGAGTTTACGATTTAAAAATTAAAATTACCTACTTACTTAGGTATTTAAAAAAAGTAGTTTTTGAAAAAAAAAATTAAAAGGCCCTAATTATGAAGGTACCTACTTTTAATGAAACACAAATAAATAGAATTCCGAGATGAGCAAACTTACCTAATTTGCCCCGTTTCCTCATCCTCACTGTTTTCAGTTTTTATCTTTTGTTGCGTAAAAACTCTGTTGGATCGCTGCATTGATTATTTTTTTCCTCCTCCAAATCACACATGTTTACAAACAATTTAATTCAGGAGAACCGCGACCTTATTGCTTAATCACAGACCTCAAAAAATATCAAAAGTGAAAATCCTGTTAATTTGACAAAATGTTTGTTGTGGGATTTAAAAACATCAGAGTTAGGTTACTTCGTACTTTGTCATGCTTTTGGCATTCTGGCATTAGTGTGTCCGAGCAAACACCCATCTTACCGCGGACCCAGATGAAACCTATGCTATCTTCCACCATTGCTTTTAAGGAAGACTTAAACCTAAGCTAGTTTGAAAGCTAATTTTCGTTTGCACATATTATAATAAACATTAAGTGCTTGTCTTATTTTGTAATCGCGATTTTCTCATTTTAAGAATACTTAACCCTGGAACTGCACAGTTGGGTCTCACAGATCAGTCAGTTAAGCTAAGCGTACATGCGCTACAGACGTTTTATTTTAGCGCCGCTTTATATAAATTAAGTATAGGGTTAGACGAGCTAGAGTACTTGTCGGTTGCCGGATCTTAGTCGAAAAGAAGTTTCGTATCTCGTGTTGAAATTGTAAATGGGTATGTCGGACCCAAGTTTGAAGTTTATTATACGTACCTGAGAGGCGAGTCGGCAATGTAAACTTGCAAACAAGGATCAGATGTAGTTTTTGCGATAAAGGCAAGGACAGAAAAAGAAACTTCGCCTGCTCCGCTTGCTATAAGCCAAATATTGTATGGAGTATAGAGCCGAACTCTGTTGTGAGTGTGCGACCAAACATTTAGGTACAGAAAAAAATTAAAATTATTAAAGCTGTATTTTTCTATTGGATTGACATATCTAATCTAACATGTATCATCGATCTGTGTCAAATGAGCGAGGATTTTCGTGTCTAAAGAGCGTTAAAACTTATTCTTGTAATAAAATTAACCAGGAACGACTGTCAAGTTTGTCACAATAATTATTGGTAAGTACTCAACAAATTTAATGACTTACAACATCCGGCTAACCTTTCTAATATTAAACGGAATAATACTTTGGCTGCCTTTCGCCGAAAGATTTCGGATTGTAATCTGGTCTTATCGAGAGCCGATAAAAGCAGTACTTTAGTCATTTTAGATCGACAACAAAATATTACCAAAGTCGAAGAATTTTTGAGCCCTGACAACTTATCCACTATTCCTTCTGATCCAACCCATAATTTTTTCACTTATCTAAAGAAAATCCTCTCAATCACTAATGACACTCTAAATACATTTGAAACAGACAAGAGCAAGTTATATCCCATGAATCCACAAACTCCACTTTTGTACGGTTTGCCTAAAATCCATAAGAAGGACATTCCAATACGCCCAGTAGTACGCTACTCTGGTTCTCCTACTCATAAACTTGCATCATGGCTAAACTCCATTTTAATAGACTTAACTGATTTTTCTAGCAGGTTTGCTGTAAAAAACTCATATGAATTAACTAACAGATTAAAGAATATTAACATTCCTGAACATTCTATTCTGGGTTCGTTTGATGTAAAAAATGTATTCCCTAGTATACCTCCTGAAGAGTGCATTAAGCTTGTTGGAGACCTCTTATTCTCTATTCTCTCTATATACACACATCATGTCCTTAATATTTGCCTTTTATTAGATACTGTTCTCAAACAAAATTTTTTCCAATTCAATAACAATTTTTTCTCCCAACCAACAGGTTTAGGCATGGGTTCACCTCTTAGTCCTCTCTTAGCAGAGATATTTTTGGCAAGCTTAGAATCACAAATTGAAACACATCCTCTTTTCATGAAGGTCATCCACTTCTCCAGATATGTTGATGATACTTTTTGTTATATTCACAGGGTCCCCCCTTGAATTACAATCCTTTTTCAACTTTCTCAACACATTACATCCTTCTATAGAATTTACCATGGAAATTGAGTCTAATGATTCCATTCCCTTCTTAGACCTACTTATACGAAAAGAAAATAATAAATTACAATTTGGTATTTACCACAAACCCACTAGTACTGACCTGGTCATTCCATTTCATTCAAATCACCCACACAGCCATAAAACAGCTGCATTCAATAGTTTCTTTCATAGATTATTCAATATCCCTCTTTCCCGTGAGAGCTTCATAACCGAACTTAATTTGATCAAACAAATAGCATTTAATAACCATTATCCACCATATTTCATAAATAAACTTTATTATAAACATCTGTCTCGATCTCTCAACAAGAAACTTTGTTTACCAATCCAAAAACAACAATTGAGATATTTTTCACTACCATTCTTCAATAATATATCCTACAAAATTAAAGATATCTTCAGATCATATAATATTAACATTAGTTTCAAAACTCAATCGAACTTACGCAGTTTTTGGTACAATCCAAGGACATGATATCCACTTTGGACAGGTCAGGTATATATTCCATATCTTGTTCTCATCCAGGTTGCAATATCTGTTACATAGGCCAGAGTGGTAGGAAGATCATAACCAGAGTCAATGAACATCTCAAAATCATTGAAAAAAACAAAAACCATACTGATATAAATTCTAGATCCACTTTTGCCAATCACGCTATCAATTCTAACCATTCTTTCGACCTCCCTTACTAGTACTAAGGTGCTACATGTTTGTGAAAAGGGGACTACAATGAATCTTTTAGAGATCCTTGAAATCCAGAAGGCTCTCAACAATCCCTCTTTACACTGCATTATTGATCAGATTAACTTTACTTGCTTATCTTTTTTCAATGCTCTTAAATTCTTGAATACTTAAAACATAACCTTATTTTTTAAACTATCATTTTTACCCTATGTCTTTACGGTTTTCATAACTACCCTGTCATACCGCTCCATCTTTTATCCGTTAATGGTACCTCGTATTTCATACATCCTAGTTCCCTGACATGATTTACCTTTATAAACAGTTTTCGGTTACTATAAAATAAACACTTTACTCTCTCTTGTGACTGGCGTCCAAACTTTGCCTTGCTCATCCATTATGATCTTATTATAATGCTATAACAGAGGCCTATGTTTTTTAAGTTTTTAGTTTTTTAGATTTTATATTAGTTCACATCACACCTTTTCTAACATATAGTGTATATCTTCCTTCTTTATTTAGTTGTTACTCCATTTGTCCAAATCGATTTAACCTTTGACATTGTCGCATTGCGACGGTTTTGACCGTTTTTTTGAATAAAATATAAAAAATAAAATAGAATAATCCATTCACACTTTAGCTATATAAAAATTTTTATCTACCATTTGGTACGACTCCACCATGATGGCCGTACCCTATTTCTCTTCTGATTTTAACTTCCCAGTCAAAGTTGGGTTTTTTAATAAGTTCAAAATAAAAAAAAAATAAAATTCAATTCAAACTCATATTTATTTATAAATATTTTACTACTATTAGTTATAATGTATTAGTTATTTTATTAACGTTACATATGTTTTCTTATAAAAATTAAAAAAAAATTTCTGCAACATAAGGTAAGTCTCTAGCTTGCATGTATTTCACTGTAATCGCCGTTTAATATTAATCTCGAAATTTTACAAAAATATCTTTTTCCCATATATTAAACTTTTATTGATGATGCCTGTGTTGCTTTCACATTATCTAATTGTATTTTTTTCCTTCCCCTTTCAGTTTAACAATTTAACAATGTCATTGGTCTCTTCATAAATTAATTACATCTTAATAATAACCCACTGAAGATGAAGGTTTATGCCTTCGAAACATGTATGGGCATATAATTTGAACTTATTTTATTAAATTAGTGGAGCAGACTTTGTTTTATTCCATAAATAAAATATTACTCCACTGCTAGATGGACTACTTCCATAAAACTGAGGAAAATATTTACAACACAAGACAAGTTGCTGTTGTGCCTTTGCCTATACCTCAAGCGGCACTAACAAAGAATCCGAAATTTTATAATGGGAGGAAATGTTTAATCACCTGCCAGTTCGTGTAAGATCGTTAGATGCGCTAGAGAAGTTTAAATCAGCAGTACATTGTACGGACTAGTACGGAGCATAGAGCCGAACTCTGTTGCGAGTGTGCGACCGAACATATACAGAACTAAATTATCTGACTAAGGTTGCTAAAAAGCAATTGTCCACGAAAACTGTGTTTTTTTATTGGATTGACATCTAATCTAACATGTATCATTGTCATATTTAGAATTTTGTGCTTATTTTTTTGATAATTGATTTGTAATTTTCTTATGTACTTACTTGTCCTATTATTTTTTTTTGATTCATGAAGGTTTAAATTAAAAATTTGTTTCCAAAATGTGCACGTTTTAATTTATATGCAGTCTATTATAACCAAATAATAAATTTAATACCAAATACTTTCACATTTTAAAGTTTTTAATAAAAACATATTAATAACAAAATATGGGTACCTCAGACTCAAGTGTGAAGTTTATGTTAAAATATATAAGTGTGACGTTTCAGGGTTAAAAGTGGGTAGAATTCCTTTTTTTCTATGCATGTGCTAAAACGCGTTAATATGCCGGCCAAGCGATAATTTTGCTTTCATAAATTGGATTCAATAAGTATCCCGAGATGTGAGAATTAATAATGCAAGTTTAAAAAGTTTTAGAACAACTAAAATACGACTTTTTAAGTGCACATTTTCGACTCAATTATTAAAGATGGCCACAAGAATCGAAAAGAACCAATAACTCCGCACCTACAGTAGGATATTGGGAGAACACATATGTCTTCATATGACATATAAATATGTATATATGTAAGAACTTTGTTCTCTAGCTACTTGCTGAGACCTCATATAATAAGGATTAACCAAATCATGTTAAAACAGCTACTCTCTGGGCTATATGCCACAACGAGCGCTGAATTATGAAGCAAAATTTGGCGTATTTTGACTAACGCTGTTAGTACTAAAATACAAACTAAGATTGCAGAAACTACCGGAAAAGAAAGAAATCTCTGCATAGATTCAATCAGTGGCGCAACCAGAAAATAAGTTCAGGGGGGAGCTGGAAAAGAATGGCGCCGCCGGCGAAAAATGTTTGTGTGCCACGCCCTTCCCAACCAGCATAAATACATACATAAGACGGTTTAACTACGTACTAGTCGGACATAAAGTACGTCTTATGCATGTACGTTATTGGACGTAGTACGTACATTTTACAAACTTAGTACGTAAATTTTCCACACAATTGTACTTAATTAAGACGTACGACAAGTACATCTTATGTACGTACGATAAACGTATATTTAATGTACGTACATTTACTGTACGTGTTAAAGATGTACGAACACTTCGTGCTATGTACGTACTACATACGTATGAAGTACGTTGTTTGTACCTACAATGGATAAATAATAACTACTGATAAAGTATCTACAATAATATATTACAATAAATTTGTTGGTTAATATTTAGTAACATTCTATATATATTGTGTATATATGAATGTATTATTATCTATCTGATACCCCGGGATTATTATTTGTTTCCCCATCGTTATCATTATTTTTCGCTTTTTGTTTATATTTTAGTCAATCGGGGGTCCTCCTTAGCAATTTGGCTATTTCCTGCTCTGCCTCTTTTTTATTTCAGCTTTTTTCTGTTCTCAGAAGGGCATCTTAAATGAAAAGACTTTAATTACAACCCAGAAAAAAATAATCTTTTAGAGTATATACAAATACAAGTCAACTAAATAAAATAAGCCATATTTTAAAGAAACTTTAAGATAATTAAAACAAAAAATTAGGGGAGATAAAATAAAAATAATATCAACCCACTTGACATATTTTGAGAAAAAACGTTATTTTTACGTGAAAATGGTAATGTTATTTCCCTTTACCAAAAACTTCGTTTTAAAAACGTGATTTTTTTTAATACTGTTATTTTAATGTAATTTTTGTTCACGTTGTAATTTGTGTTACATTTTTACATTAATTTTATGTAAATAAAAGTAACGTTACTTATAAAACATTCAATTTGCGTTATGTTTTATAACGTCGAAATAAGTAACCTATTTTTCACTTTATCTTAACATTTTTAAATTTCGCGCCTAAAACCCAGCGATCGGCGATTGTCGCGTCTGTCATAGACGTTTGACGTTGTTTCGTTGTATTGTGAGTGTATAGTGGAAGGCAAGGAGCAGTTGGTGAAAATTTTGGATAGCATATCGAATCTCTTTTAAGTTTTGTGAGTTTTCGTTTATTTTAAGCGTAAGTTGTTCTTAATATAATGGTTTAGTCTTTATGAAATAACTGTTGTTTATTCTTTATATATTTCACGAGTTCTTTTGTTCCTTACCACAAACGCTTGAAGGGCAAAATGGCGTCTCGTGAATTTTATTGTCATTACAAAAAAAATGCTAAAAGAATCCCTTTAATGTAACAAAAATACCAGCCTTTTGAAGTTAATTCCAAATATAGAACATGATACGCCACTCTATTTTTTCCTTTAATTAATTAGGAATAGTTATTCTCTAGATTCTACACCTTATAACCTCTACAAAAAATGATTATTGTAGTTCTTTACTATTGTAGACCCTTGAAAATGTTTCTTATGTAATGTAATATCTCGTGTAATTAGGTTGTTGGAACAATATTTAAAAAATGTTTCGTTTTTAATTTAGAAATAGCGCAAGTTCAGTTTGGAGAAACTAATGAGTACTCGATGGAAAAAATAATAATGGACCACTTCAGGTATGCCGCGAACCGTTTGAAGAAACAAAAAAAATGAAAACTTATACTATATAGCTACTAGATTTTAAATTAAAATAAGTTAAAATTTGTAAATTGTATACGGTAACCTAAGGCAACCTGAAAAAATAAAAGTTCATAACTTGAATGTTTTGTTGTTTATTTATAAGTATCCAAATAATAAAGTATGAAATAATACGCTGCTTTACTAAGGAAAAATTTAGTTTTATAAGTTAAAAATATGTTACAAAAACGCAGAATTGTATCATAATATAATACGTTATAAAAACGTTAAAATTAGTAACGTTATTTTTACCAACGTCAGAACACCGTAACATTAAGCGTGTTTTACACATTGAAAACACGTTTATTCGTATTCTAACGTTTTTCAGTCTGACGTAAAATTATACATGAAATTCACGTTTTCTTGCCAAGTGGGAAGATACAAAATACACTCATATCCTACTCTACTTGACTACTATACACTACACCTCTAGTTGAAAACGTCCAATTTCCGTTTCATCATTTAAATTAGTAGGTACTTACTTATTATAACTTTTGCAATTAAAAACTGCGAAAATCTTTTTTTCTGGTATCTTTTTAGCCTGGTGATTCCAAATAAATGCTTCCATGCTTCGTTTAATAAAGCTTGCAAATTATTTCCTGCCAATATGCACATTTTAGACTCCTAAAATGGTAAATGTACTTAAACATTATCAAAAATAAACATTCTTACTATATTAATACCTAACGTAAAGGGCTGTTAAGGTCTTATTCAATTGTTAATTGAATTTTACCTTAAAATACATATAGGTATCTGTATATCAAGTTTTACTATACTACTTTTTAAATAGAATGGGTGGTCAAATCTTACCAACTTTCTGAAATGTTCTGGTAGATTTAAGAAATCTTCAAGTGCCAGTATAGATCTGCTTCACTATTACAAGCTCGATTACAAGTAACTTTTACTTGACTAAGCGCCCCAGGACTAATAGTTTCAGTATTTGATACCTTAAAGTTTTTTACTTGGAATGTCAAGCCTCTCAGAAAAAAATGCTGTCTTAAAATTTCAGCATTGAATTCAGCTAAAAATAAAACGAATCGTAATCGACATAGCTAAGTACATTTAAGGTTTTTTAAGCTTCGAAACTGTTTAAGAGGCATTTCTACCACTCAAGTTACTATTTACCTGTAAATTGTATATCAAATAATAAATTAACGAACAAAGTAATAAAACTTAACGCATTTAGAGGAAAACGTCCTGGTAAAATTCGCCAATTCGTTGAGAAACATCGGCAATACAACAAAAAGAAGCCACACTTACAAACTCAAAAGTTTGGTTAAGTTAATTTAACTGCATAGAAAGACGTCCGAATAGTGTCGGATTTTTACGACGTAAGCAAGCGCGAAATTTAAATCGGTAGCGGATAATAATAATTAACCTTACAATCACAGAACAAAAAAATGTCCAAGTTTGAAAAAGGTCTAATTTAATTATTTTTTATTAGTAATTTAGTTTTACATAAGGTAAAACATTGTTACATTATGTAATAAAACATACCTACATAACAACGTATCATCCCAACCGTTTTTTAGACGTTGGTACATTTAAGGATGATACATTGTACGTACAATCAAGAATGATCGTTGTACATACATAATATGTCAGAGAAAATACGTACTTAAAATGTACATTTTACTTACTGTACGTACGGGACATAAAACGAACACAATAAGTACGTCTTTAGTACGTAGGGTGTTTGTTGGGTTTTTTCATTGATAGTGCTTGGTTTTCAAGTAAGAAAAATAAAAAAAACACACCAGAAAATCACGAAAACAGACTCGTTTCAATTTTTGTGTAATTTTAACCATCTTAGGTAGTGATGAATTTACTTTTCTTGTAAACAGGTAGTTCTAGTTAGGCGACCCGAGCTAAGCTCGCTCGGGAGGGGGGGGAGGGGGGCGGCAGCCCCCCCCCCCTTGGTTGCGCCACTGGATTCAATTAAACTGAGGATTACAAAAAATAACATCTATTTGCAAAATATAACACGGCACTTGTAAACTTTATACAACTTAACTTATGCTTGTAGGTAGGTACACTTGATGAATAAAGCATAATCTCTAACTTTAGAACACACTGCACTTTACTGATCTTTAGGATTTACTTTCATAACGGAAAAACACATTTTCTGTTAGCAGCGGGGACTTTTGAGGGTCAGCAGTGCCGACCCATAGTGTCAAGCAGACAGTATATAACATTATTTATCTACATCAATTTACATTGCAATGACTCTCAAACTGCCAGCGAGTCACTGCTCCACTTCTGAAATCGCCCGGCATGCCTGCTCTGTCGTAAGAATATCAGCAACGTAGATTAGAATCTAAGGCTAGAAGATAGGCAACACCATGTAACGAAGTTATAAAACTCGGAGTCGAAACTCTCGGTTTTTTTTTTTAAGATTAGGACCTCAGGTTAGTGTTTTTAAATTTAAATAAAATATCCTGTTTAGATATTCCGAACAATTGAGGGTAACGCACGCAACGACATGGAAAACCAAGTTGAAACTGGGGTAAAAAGTAATTTTATTCAAAGTATTTTAAATTTGAAATGTGGGCCCCTAAGATGTTGAATTTAATTACCACGGTAGAGAGCTAATAAGGGGAGCAATAGATTATTTTTAGAAAAATGATATCAAAAATATGCATGGCTTATGAGGAGTGAAACCACAGATCTATGTATTTATATAAATCTATGGTGAAACCAAAATGAAAGTGATTTGTTGGATTGTTGGCCAAGCAGTTTATTTATTAAAAATAAAATTAAAATCCGTAATGCGAACTGATTCGGGCCCTAAAAAAGCACAATATTTCCAAGAAGCATATGTCTCAGTAAACTAGAACTTGATTTATTTTATTTGGCAAACGAAACATTTACCTATTCGACTTGACTAGATCGTCACCCACATCTGTGTCAAATGAGCGTTAAAACTTATTCTTGTAATACAATTAACCAGGAACGACTGTCAAGTTTGTCACAATAATTATTGGTAAGTACTTAATAGAAAACAAAAATATTAGCAAAACCATATGACTTTTGTGCCGTAATTCACCATTTTGCAGTAAACTCACCGTACAAAATCAATTTAGCAGGTTTGGAAAACTCCAATTCTTTTTTAATGGTAGTTAATTTCTAGTTAGCGAGTGGTTGGAAGGAAAAATATACGTTAAAAAACACAAATTAAAAAAAAATACAATTTTTTTTGTCAGATTTTTATCTAAAAAAAATTCACGAATCACATAGCTCTATTTTCATTTAATTAACAGTTATGTTATCTAATGAAATACAAATAATATACCAAACAAGGTGCGGATGCAGGGGAGAGGAGAGATCATGACCAAAAATGAGAAAAGAGAAAAATGTGATACTACATAATATCATTATAATGAATAAAGAATGTGTGATTCACATTTTCTCAAACCTACCTTTTTCGCATTACCAATTGAAGAATGGAAATGCCAAAGGATCTAAGTGCCAAAAACAAAATTTTACAGGAAAAGCAATAAAGTTATATTCTCTTATAAAAGCAACAAGACGTAATTATAGTTTGTTAATTTTATTATTATTAACTTTTTATTTGTTTATAAAGTTATATATTATAAATATTGCTAATAATAATAATTAATTTAAACAAAATAACACTAACATTTAAGTATTTTTGTTATTAACAAGTTGTTGATAATTCTGCTTATGACTATCTTTCTCCATATATTATGGTATCATCTCTTGAAGATTCTTTAGTTTTTCTGCGCTGATAGGATGTTCCTTTTCTTTCGCTATCAAACACACTCTTTTAAAATCTTCGGCTGTTTTGTTCTTTTTTAGAATGTCGACTCCGCTGTATGCGTGACAGTTGCACCAAGCCAATCAAATAGTTTGCTTGTTCTTTCTCAGAGAGCCTGTAAAAATGCACGAACAAGTTCATTTTTGTGTCAGGATCCAAAACCGAACATTTATAGCGACACTTACAAATAACCTACAATGCAAGAATTAAATTAACCCAACTCGTGTGCTGTACATAATGTCAACGTTAAACTAACCTCGAACTTTGGTCGCTCCTTCGCCGTTTTTTTAACCTTTTTTCTAGTTTCATAAGCTTCCCCAGATACTCTCTTCCGTTTATTTTCAGCTCTTACACTTTCCTCGTCTTTCTTCCTTCTTTTTTTGACCAAATCTTGTGGATTTTCCATTATTAAATATATTCTTCCACGTGCACTCGGCAGCAACAGGCCAAATACTATGCAAAATTAGCGGGAGACGTCGTGAACGAGAGAACGTGTTTGTTGGCACATACACCCTTTGGCAGGGAAACAACATTTGCACTTATAACGTTGGCGACTTCTATAGGCATTTTGCGCAAGCTTAATATTACTTTGGCACTTAGATCTTTTGGTAGGGTATTGGTCATGGTACATACAACACGAATATGCGAAAAAACGATTTTTGGTAATTTTGGCACTTACATCCTTTGGCATTTCCACTCTTCAATTAGAAATTAGCACAACTATTGAATATGTTCGAGTTTTTGTTACCGCGGCTCGGCGCTCTTCAAAGAAACCTAATTTGCATATATTTGTCGTTCTCGATTTACCATAAAGATTTGTGAAGTTATGAATAGACTTGCTGATGAATTTTTTACACTTCTCGCTGTCATTCGAGAGATAAATAAACTGATTACTGAACACGTTTGCAAATAAAGAAATATTTTAGTTTACCTTGGGTTGACTTTGCTTTGCATGAATCAACGGATATTTTAAATTTTTCTCTCTTGGTACCTATGATTTTACACAAAAATTGCATGCCATACGACATAAAAATAGCGCGTGCTCTAATTTGATGCAATGCAAAGAGTCAGCAGCTGATTGCAAAGTTGCAAGCGTACAGGCCTTAGACGAGGTAAAATATCTCGTCTAAAGGTGCGTTTCCACCGAAGGAGCAAGCAAGAGCAAATATATGCTTGCCCTTTTTTAATTTGCTCGCGGCCATGCAGGCTCGCGAAGCTAAATCAATTAATCAAACGAGCGCGCAAACGTGTGCTCAGATTCGTGGATGATCCGGGTGTGGGTGCGTCCGATAAAATTGTGAGTTAAAAATGGAACAAAATAAAAATTTGGCGTTAGTAAGTGCTTCAATTATAATTCGCAAGCGACAAGAAAAAACGAAGAGGAAGGCAAGATGGTGGATGACAACTTTATTTAGAAATCGGCAATTTTATGGAGGCGACCAATTGCTGCAAGATTTGGAGGCGGAAAAGTCAGAATGATTTAAAAATGTTTGCAGAATGTCGCTAACAGACTTCCAAGCTCTTTTAAAATTAATTGAGCCAAAAATAATGAAACAAGACACAAATTACAGAACAGCAATATCGGCTAGAGAGAGATTAGCGTTAACATTACGATTTTTAGCAACGGGGGGGATTCATATAGTAGTCTAATGCATTTGTTTAAAATGTCTAAAGCAAGCATTTCCAGAATAATTCCCGAAGTTTGTGATGCCATTGTTGAAGCCAATATATAAAGGTAAGAAAAAAAGATATTTTTAAATTTAATAAGATATTTAATACAAAAACAAAATATAAAAAAAAATACGAAAACAAAACATTTATTACAAAACTATAATACCTAACACCTAAAAAAAACGAAAAAAAAGCAGACATATTTTTTGGCAGGAAGAAGGAAACTGAAAATAAGTTCTGATTGGGTTTTGAACATTGACATTTAAGTGTCATCTGCGAAAGTGCTTATATAAGTGACAATATCAGATTGTGGATATGTACCATCTACATCTGTAGATAACATTTCATTTCGTGACGACGAACATTGCAAGGGCACTATTGTTGAGTAACTTTCGTGTTGACTTTGAGGCGATTGTAATGGTATATATGTCATTGATGGTGACTGCGCTGGAGACGATACTGACTGATAGTGCGTAACCCGACCATTGTGCTGGTGAGGATGAAGCATACGTCATACTCGGAGGAACAAACGACTTCGTTGTATATTGGCGCATATCTGCCTCGAATATTATGCTGGAAAAACGGTGTTGTATTTCAGCGCATGTAGGCTTGTCGTAAGATCTTAATTTTTCAGCTATGTACTCGCCAAAAATTGTTTAGTTGTCCCGTTGCGGTTTTTGGTTGGAAAGTGTTTTTTAGGCATTGTATGCCTCCATCATCAGGCGATCTTCATTTTTCGCTTTTTAAGACGAGCTACTTTTACTTGCATGGTGTCAGAAACTCCTTTCGCTTCTGGCTTCTTTGTTCTACAGGAGTAGGAGTGTTAGAATTTACCTGTTCTTCAGTTTTGTCATTAATACCAATTGTATTATTGCTCGTAATTTCTTCTTCTATAGCTTCAGTTTCTTGTATTATTCCATCTTCCCCGTTAGTCTCATCATCCATCTTAAAAACAAATCTACATTAAGAATTTTTTTTCAGATTCCCCAATCCGAAAAAGAATGGTTACAGGTTGCAGTACGTTTTGAAGAACAGTGGAATTTCCCTCACTGCTGCGGTGTCCTTGATGGGAAATATGTAGTACTTTAAGCGCCAATTAACAGCAGCAGCGATTTTTTTAACTACAAATCTACATTTAGTATCGTGTTAATGACCTTGGTTGATGCAGATTATTGCTTCCTATATGCGGATGTCGGATGTCAAGGAAGAATTTCTGATGGTGGTGTATTCCGAAATACAAATTTTTCCACAAATTGCAACAAAATAATTTACATTTGCCTTCAGAACATATATTGAAGGGCAGGCAAAAGCCAGTGCCTTATGTATTTGTTGCCGATGAAGCTTTTGCTATGCAGTATCACATTCTTAAACCATACGCGGGAGTTCAGGAGAAAGGATCCATAGAAAGAATATTTAATTACCGGCTTTCAAGAGCCTGAAGATTAGTTGAAAATGCTTTTGGCATTTTATCTGCCGTGTTCCGGGTCTTGCGCAAACCAATGCTTTTGCAAAAGCAGAAAAAGTTGTCTTGGCTTGGGTTTACCTTCATAACTTTTTCAGAAAAAGCAAACATTCACGAAATCTTTATTCTCCACCTAAAGTAAAACAATGTATGACGATGATGTTTGATGACCTAAAAAACGTTTCAATACATAACTATCACCTATTTACCCCTTCCTCCACCCCTCTGCTACCCTCCACCCCTATTCATTCGTTGAATTTATGTATTGGATTCAGTAATCAAAAAATATAGAATTTTTGCCACAAAAAGATACGATAACCAATTTCAGCAGTAAGAAATGAATAATTACTGAATCCAATATAATATAACATAAATTCAACGAATGAATAGGGGTGGAGGGTAGCAGAGGGGTGGAGGAAGGGGTAAATAGGTGATAGTTATGTATTGAAACGTTTTTTAGGTCATCAAACATCATCGTCATACATTGTTTTACTTTTAAGTCCATTTGGAACAGCATTATTGAGCCATTATAAAAAAGTCCAAAATCAGAAAATTTTCAAAGTATGGCCAAATTGAAAATATTCGAGGAAAATGTCAGTCGTTTGTGATTTCTACTTAATTGGATGTCTAAAAATCAGGAAAAATGATTGACTGATGATTTTGGTTGAATTTCTGAAAAAGCCATGCTAAAGACTGAAAAATTGGATTTTTCGAGATTTTGTAGGTCACCCAGGGAAGAACGTCGTGAATCGATTGGTCAGTCAAGTGCATTTTTGCTGTAATTTTATCCAAACGAAGAGGTAGAAACAAATTTTGGAGGGGCTCCTTACTATGGCCAACAAAATGGCGGTCAAAAAACAAATTATAATCTTCCATTTGGCCTAATTCACGATCTAGTGGTTAGATCGCAACGAAATTTTAGATACATGATCTTGGCAAGCTACAGAACCTAATTTTCAACCTGACTGACGGGCTCCTCACTATGGCCAATCGCCCTATGTCATTATTGCCAATAAATCTTAAAGTTGATGGGTAAAAGCAAAACTTCAAGCACCAGGGTGTTCAGTGGAGTAATGGCAACGTTTTTTCAAACTCGACTGACGGGCAGCCAACTATGGCGTTTTTTGCACGCTAGCTCCTTAACTAATAGATGGGAAAATAGTCGACGGAGCTTGGCGAAAAGAAAGTAAGAACTTAACATCTTTATTGTCCTTGGAACGGATTCCTCGAAAATCGACAGCCGCCTGCTATGATAACAGAAAGGAATTTGCAGAATATTTTGCTACTGATATTGGGCGTGTTCCATGGCAGGATTTGTATGAATAATAATAATGAAAATATAGTCTATTTGTGCACATGTTTAACAAGCAATTGTATGCAATCATAACCTTTGGATAGATTTTCGGTCACGATTGTTTTAGTTATGCATTTCGACGTCATTGGTTCTGCAAAATCGTTGCTTAATAATCGATTTATGAACAAGGCCTAACTGAAAAATATGTAGAACGAGCCCCATTTTTACAAATTCATTTTGCAATATGTTGCCTCCAAGAGGAAATTTACTCTTATGTAACTTATTTCGATGATCTTAAAAGCATAAATGAGAAAATCGTGACCGAAAATCTATCATCACCCAGTCTATTATCATTTATCTGAAACTTATTTTTTAATGTTGCAATAATAAAATTTTACTTACCTCATCCGTATTTTGGGTATGCTTTGGTTTATTTTTGTCCATTAAAAAACCAAAGCTTGAAAATGCGAACCATTTTGTTTTATATATTTTCTGTTTTAAATAGTTTTGCCAAGTCCTTCTAAGCATCTTCCTTTTTATTGCGGTTTTTAAAGAAGTTATTTGTAGGATCCCATAACACAGGTCTTATGCGGTATGCGTCAATTAATTGCAGCATTTCTTCATTACTCCACTCCATAACAACAGAAATTAATTAACATAAACTTTTCAAAATTAAGTATTTTAGCGCGCGCGTTGGTTTGCTGCTAAACTCGTTTCAACCAAAACACCTGCGGGCAAAACTTCTCTTTGAAGTACCGACACCATCCCGATCACATTCGTGCACGAGCGAGAACGTAAGTCGGTTTCGACCAATCGAGCAAATATAAAGAATGCGTGCTTGCTCTTGCTCCATCGGTGGAAACGCACCTTAATAGGATCGCTCGGTGACAGGTTAAGGCAGCAGATGAACTGGGGGATTCTCTGCATTGATGTTTTAAACCGTATTACATCAAAGTCTTTGATGACAAGAAACACCACTGCAGACAAAGAGACAAACGCCATGTGGAACCAGAATATAAATACATATCTGACCGTACTTATTGACGAACTCAGCTGTTGGTTAGTGCGAGTAGGTAGATTATTATTGTTAATGGTTTAAACTTCATCTATGTTGCCTACATGGTATTCGTGTTACCGTGTTACCTTTTAAAGACGATGGACTTAAAGATCTAGTTCAAAATAAGGTAATAGCCTAACTAACGACAGCAAACTTGTTTCATCCTTTACTTTGGATGCTCAAACAAACGCCGTCAATGCTCATCTCTATAGCAGCAAGAAGTCTCACATGTCAACAAAGACCTGGAAGAAATTCTGTCTTGACGTGGCAGTAACAAAGTAAAACTTAACCTAAAGTGGCCCTTAACGGAGATACAGACTAATACAGAGCCCCAAAGGGGTACCCAGCGATTTACTTTTTTTGGTGTAACTTTTGGACCGACAAGTATAATTTAATGACATTTTAATATTTTATAGAGGCCATAAAGACTCATAAAACGATACTACAGTAGATGATTTACATCTCCAGAAAAGTCAGGAACGGACTGGCCACCACACTCGTTGGGCCAAAATCTTGACAGGTATCATTTTACAGAGCTGAAAACGGATTTTTTAATGTTCTCGTCATTCCTCCTTAAAAAGGCATTAGATTCGTTTCGATTAAATCAGCCGTTTTCGAGGAAAATAAATTCTTTGTCTAACACGTCATTGAAATAATAAATCAGAATAATACTATAAAACACCAGTCGTTTTTATTTCGTTAACAATGTGCTATTGACAACACTTTTCCAAGTTGTCTGATTTAAAAATTAAAAAAAAAATTGTTTCTCTTGAGAAGTTTACAGCCGGTTGCCAATTATGTAACATGTATGACCGCTTATTTCAGTCTCTTTCATTCCCACTTATCATACGGGATTCTAGCTTGGAGACACTCCCCGCATTCTAGCAAACTCTTCATAGAGAAAGGCCATCCGAATAATAAAGGTTACCTTTCCGTGCAGATGTCAAAAACCATTTCACTATTCTAAAAATCATGACACTACCAGTTCTGGTACTATTCCGTCGACTCACATAGAGTATTTGTCTCACAGAAACGTATATTAAGATTAATGCTAAAGCTTCCATATAGAGAGTCTTGTAGAAATTATTTTAAATCATTACAAGTGTTAACAGTTCCATGTCTCTATATATTGAATGTTTGCTTATTTGCAAAAAAAAGAATTAATGAATTTCCAAGAAATGAACATTTTTACAACAATATGATTACGAGGGGGCACAGCGGCCTTAGTATCCCCCAGCACAGAACTACAAAGTATGAGAAAAGTCCTTACTACAATTGCATTAAGTTATTCAATGCACTTCCACTTTCCACTCGATATTAAGGTTATTGCCAGTGATATATTATTTAAAAAAAAGCTAAAGACATTTTTAATAAACCATACTTTTTATTCTATTCAGGAATTTTTAAATTATAGAGAGTAGAATGGGCTTTTCTGATCAAGAATGAAAGAATAAATAAATAACTTACCATTCTGTTTTTAAATTGTAATGTAATAAATTTTGTTATATTTTGGTATTGTATAAAAAGTAATATGGGATGAACTGCTGTGTAAGTCTGTATGTAGGTATGAATGTAAATGTGTTTAGATTATGAATATTTATTCTCGATTTTATTGGTATTGTCATTATTATTCATTATTTTTTTTTTTTTTTACTTGACGTTGTAATGTTTCGAGTATGAAACTATGACAATAAAACGAATTTTTATTTTATTTATTTTATTTTACCATCAATATATATTTTCCGATGACTGCTATGGATTCATGAAAGGCAGAGTCTGTTTGATCAACATTGTAACATACATAACTATAATACAAGACATGCCTCTCTGATAGCACCTGATTTCATACGCCTAACAAGAAGTCGATACTCAGTTAACTTTTATGCCCCTCGATTATTTAACAAGGTACCTTTGCACCTAAAATGCTTATCATTTTTACAATTTAAAAACAAAATAAAGTACATATTAATAAATGAAAGTTTCTATTCAATCGATGAATTTTTTAGGGCAGATCTAAGCCATTATTAGTGTGTTGATATGTAATGTGTACTGATGTTCTTATGGTTTGTTTGTTCGTATTTTTTTTTTAATCTGTAATTTTTTTACTACTATATTAGTCTGTAGGTTGTATCATTTTGTATTGTAAACTTATTTGACGTGTATAAAATTTGTATTGATTAATGACACAAATAAACATCTATCTATCTATCTATCTATCTATTGTTTCAATGGTTCCTTTATGCGGCATACTTCGATTTGAAAATGTATCAGAATAGATTATTACACGTTTTTTTTTAAAGAGAAATGACCACAGTACCTACTTAAAAAAATTACTTTCCAGCTCTGCAAAATGACAACTGTCAAAATTTGTGTCCAACGAGTGTGGTGCCAAGTCCGTTCCTTCCGTAAAGTTAACAGAATATTGATAATTTGGACCATAATCAGACATTATTATATACAAATACTAATTAATTAAAATAATATAAAACTTGTTAAAAGTAAAAGAGTGTGATAGAGCAAACTATTTGTCAATCAAGCCTATGCAAATTAATTTAATTTAATTAGCAATTGCTTAAACGATCTGTTATTAACCGCACATTTAAATCTATCCACTTCCCCTGGTTCCTTATGCCAGAGAATCACACTACATGGAAAGGTCATTCCAGAGCAGAATAAGGGAACATAAAGTTAGTTTTTTAAAGAAAAAATAAAATTCCAATTATGCTAAACATTTATTAAGCGAAAACCATAAGACTTTAGAATTTAATACTAAATGAACAGTTGGATTAAGGCAATTTCACGCTATTAAACCTTTTTCATTATTATAATTTTATTACATATTAAACGACTAAATTCTTGGTTATTAAATCTTGATTATTAACTCCATTGTATATAATTTCTAATTAGGCACTTAGGGTGGTATAATATACTTTGGTGTTATATTCATTTGGTTATAAACATCTGAAGAAGCCACAGTGTTGGCGAAAGAATTGTCATATTTTAAATAAAAGTTAGTGAAATTCTGGAAGTGTTTCATTCTATAAATTTTACATATTAACTTCCTCTGGATCTTGAAGTCGGAGAAGGTGCCTCTTTATATCACCTTTCTGAATGCTTTGATAATCACACTGACTACATTTAAACATAATAACTTCCTCTGGCTCCTTATGTCGGAGAAGGTGCGCCTTTAAACTACCATTGTGAATGCTTTGATAATCACACTGACTACATTTAAACATATTAATTTCCTTTGGATCCTTATGTCGGAGAAGATGCGTCTTTAAATGACTTTTCTGAATGCTTTGATAATCACACTGACTACATTTAAACATATTAACTTCCTCTGGATCCTTATGTCGGAGAAGGTGCCTCTTTAAATGACCTTTCCGAATGCTTCGATAATCACACTGACCACATTTAAACCTAACTTTTCCTAAACCCTTACTAAGGCGGTGTCTGAATACCTTTCTTTGCCGAAATATCCCCAACTCACTCTCAACGTTCCTCTTAAGTTTCTGATTAACCCGACTATCCCGCTGCTGTTGGATCTGGATTGTGCAATCTTGATGTTCGTCAATGCTGCAATAGAGAAAAACATTGTTAAGTTATATTAATCGTACCAGTTAATTTACCAGCAATATTACCATATACAGGAACAATTATTTAAATGTCTAACCGCATAGGCGTTTTTCCTTGAATCAGCTACATAACAAAAAATTAAACATGCACAATGACCGCCAAGAAATACCTGATTTTCTTTGAGGAGACGAAACGCGATTTACAAATATTAAAATATTCAATAAACACTACTGAAGTAGAGACAATTTGCATAATTTAGGAGAAGGGCGATTGAAAACAAGATTTGGATCTAATGTGAGGTGTGGCATTACAGGTAATTTGGAATAAATCCTCAGATTACTAGTCTCACAAATAAATAAACCTTGAATTTTTGGTTTTAGACAACCATTTGATTGGGCTCCTCAATTTCGAAGAAAATCTAACGAGAACTGTTTCAAACGCAAATTATTCCAGCAAAAGAACAGAGTGGTGATGGATATTCTTAGAGACACTTAAAAAAACATCCATTGAAACGGATTGTATTAACAAAATTAATGAAGTATAATTTTTTTCTTTAGAAATGACCATTTTATTATAAATTTTAATCAGACTACAATAAAGTTACGCGCAAAAAATTTTGGGCGTGATGTAGTAAGAGTGTAGGGTGTAACTAGCGCCCTCTACAAGTTATGTGAAAAACAGGGATAGTTTCGTGTTACATGCCCTGAAAAGACCCCAATTACAAGTTTTCATGTTTATATTTTAAAAACAGCTCGAGATATGAAAAGAAAATTAATTTAGAAATTAAATTATCTCCTTAACGACCAACATTTTAGTAAGGCATGTTTAGCTGAAACCTATTATTTTCATGTGTTACTCTATGGCGCATTCATTACAGACCACCCTGTATAATACTTTTTTCAATTCAATTCAAATTTGTGCGAAAAATTTGAAGAGGTTAGTCTCAAGAGCGCATTTACAGGGAGGGGCGCGAATGGGGGTAATTACCCCCCATATGACCTTTCATTTTTACACTAGCAAAAAGCAATTTGTTTGTGCATGAATGCTTCTTGCTATTGCCCAGGCAGAATAATAATATAATGAAATTGGCTGGTAATGCTTAGTGTTTAAAATACAGGGTGTCCGGTAAGTACCACGTAATTTCTGGGGAGCATACAGAGGAGGTCAAAATAACCCTAATTTGGATTAACGGAGACACAGAGCCCCAAATAGGTTACCCAGCGATTTACTTCTTTGGCTCTAACTTTTGAACCGACTAGTATAATTTAGGCCATAAGTCACCTGTAAAATGTCAACTTGAGACAGAACACAATCATGCAGGTATTATCAAACCTCGCATGATATTCCTTTTTTTTTTACGGCAAAGCACTACAGGATTAATCCTTTATGGCGCTCTGCGAGCGGTGCGTGTGCGAAGGAAACGATTCACGCTGTTCTCGAGTTTATGGAGATCATACTTGTTGGGGAATACGGCATCAGGGAGGTCGCTCCAGAGTGATGACGTTCTCCAGATGAAATAATTTTTAAACGGTGTCGTCCGAGGGGCACAAAGCTGAACCACGTACGGGTGGGCTGCAGTAGCTCGTCGTGTATTTCAACCAAGCACCGCTCTGGGTGGAATCAAGCGGAAAATATCAGTTGAGCACCTGCGATGAAAATAATTGTAAAATAGACTCAAGTCGCCAACCTGCCTTCGATGTTCAAGGCTTTCCAGGTTGTTTGTCTTGGCTCTTCTTTAAATGGAATCTAGCAATCTCAGGGTATGTTTAGGAGCAGAGCCTCAAATATGCGAACAGTACTCTAGCGATGGTCGAATTTGGGCTTTATAGAGCATCAAAAGTTGTTGGGGTGTATAGAGGTTCTTAGTTCGGAAAAGTATCCCAAGCTTATGGGAGGCTGTCTTAGCAATGGCCGCAACGTGACTGCCAATAAATGAATTGATGAAGCCAAGGGAATCGAGTGTCCCGCCATATCCGGTTTTTCAACATTAACTCTTTTAAAAAAAAATGTGTGGGGAATCTCAAGCTAGTGCTAGTACTTGGCTGGTAATTTTCATTTTCTTTTCTATATTGATATTTATGGTTGCATTTCTATCTTCCTCGACAAAAAATTCTCTAATAGGGTCATCCCTCAGATTATTTTCATAATTAGAAGGACTTACTTGAGACGTAAGACTAGTTCTTTGTCATTATTATTTATTTCTTCATTTTATTCTTCCGAAATTTAGTTCAATATATTGAACCACATATTGTAAAAAATAAAGCCTTCTCTCATCAAACATGCGGCCATTTTAGAAGATATTTAAAGGCTGCGATTTCTTTTCCCTTGTTTGCATGCATGCTCCCCCAATCTAGCGAAATGGATCAAACCCATATGCACACCAAATATGATTGGACAATGAAACCACATGTCAATATTTAACACCATACAAATAAATGGCCAAAGGGTACTCGCAATAAGTGGTGCCTCTGTACTACTTGTACTTGTTGTATTTTGTTTGCCGCAACTCATAAAATTTCTAGGTTTTAGTAACCAAAAAAAAAAGGGCGTGACACCCAAAAATGTTTTTTACTTCCGGGGCATTTTTTATAACTGGGGTGTAATCTCCAGTTATTAATTGGACAAAAGATGGTCACCCTGCTACGACATCCCTTTTACCGGGAAAGAAAATGATATTAAATTTAATTGTTGGAATAATTAAAGGTCAGGTGGCTCTTAAGAGGTATGATTGTTGTTCTGTAGGGCAACGACCGGCTAGTGGCTAGCTCTACTGCCGGAGAGTGGAGTGGGTCAAGGTTGCGCCACCTGTTTTGGGGCCCTTCGGTTAGAACAACAACCCTGTTAACTTAAAATGGACAGATAAAACAGGAAACGTTAAGACACTAAAGAAAACACCTGTTAACCTTCAGATCACTTTAATAATAAATTAGGCTGACAAACTAACATAATGTAATGGTATTGAAAAGTGGCTGCGCCACCGCAGAGCCGCAACAACGTCACTATGCGAATATACCGCGGATTCGCAGGACCGCAAGGGCCTGCCGCGACCTGCGTTTGGGCGGACGGACCTTTACGGGCGTGATCTTATCAGTAGGCACTAGCGTGACATATGGAAAATGTCAGATCCAATTATTAATAAAATTATTAAACCTAAGTAAACAATAATATTAGGTTAATTAACTAAATATATGTATGTTTTTCGGTCTGAGGGACCCTAAAAAGTAACAATTAGTTTAATCCAGCCTCACAACTTGGGTGAATGACAAATTAAATGAATAATTTAGAAGATTACGTGTATTTCGGTCTGAAGGACCCTAAGAGGTAGGAATTAGTGTTCAGTTCCCACAGGTTGGAGAGGGTGTACCTTGTATACGTATACCTGGCTTACAATGTTTATGTGGGTGTATATTGGGATACCCCAACACAGTATGACTGCCTACTAAAGTAATGCACACGTTAATTTGATTACAACGCGACTTATCTATTGCTTACTGCTACGTTGTGCTACAACCCGTGTGATAATAAGTTATATAATATAAGTAGAATTAAGCTGACATAACGTGCGATGATGACTGACAAATAGTGGTTCCGAAGTATGTACGAGGCGCTCTGGCCAAGGTAAGCAGTAACAGCCTTATACCCAAAAGAATTAATAAATAATAAAATGGATTGGACTTGCCCGATTCCAGGTTAAAAAGAGGTCCAGTCACTGGAGGTCCGAGTACCATCTAGTAGCGACAGGCTGGCAGTGGCTTTCACAAGTCAAGTTTCATGCCCTAGATGACTTGGTGTAGCTGCTATATCACCTATGTGGGACACTCCCAGTAAACCATGCACCAATAATTAGTAACTCATGCAGCGAAGCTATTCCCAAAGATGGTATGAGAGTAGAAAGCAGAAGAAGAGTAGAACGATAGAAGAAATAAAGATAAGCAAGAAGGTAAGTAGAAAGGAAGAAGCCTAAAACAAAAAGAGAATAAATAGTCTACCAGTTTGCCAAAAGTATACCTTGCCTAGTAATGTGCATGATATTTATTTTACCTTAGGTGGTGTGTGGCTTCTCCGATTTATAAATTAGTTTGGCCCAAATTCCAGCAATCCGTATTAAATCCCCAATCAATGGGATGGAATCACCTAGACAGGATTATCTTCCATAAAATGCTAACTCGGACAGCGGTAGGCTCAACTTGATTAAATCCCCAAGCAAAAACTATGGGACATGGTTCGTCTTCAAGAACCTAAAACATGTGTCTAGAACCTCCTGAAGGCGGGAGAATCCCCTCCAGGATAAAAAAAAACGGAAACGGAAATGCCTCCTTAGGTAGATTTTGAAATTTAGTGTTGGCAAGACTTAAAAGTACGGGCAAGTTATATATGGGCTAGAGTTCCATCAAAGGTTTCCTGACTGAAACAGCTTATGCTACTCATACCAATGTAGACAAAGTGAAGAAGATTTACCTGAAGTTGATGACCTTTCAACTTAACCTGGCCATGACCATGACCATGACCTAACCTTAATATCTTTGTTTTGATTTGAGACCCAGGAATGCATAACCTAGAAGTGTAAACAAATCCATCAACTAAAACAGAAATCCCAAATTTTATTACCCAGAATACAAATGCTTAACCTTAATTATTTGAAACGAGAAATATATAGAGATGCTAAACACCCATGAGGTAAGTCATAATTTAATTCATACTGAGTACCCATATTTCGATCGGAACCAAATAAAACTGTAACAACGCCCCTCTTTCCCGGGGAAAAGTTTTACCCAAAACTTTATTTACAGTAAGAGGCCTACGTCTGCCAGGCAAATAAATTGTACCAATTACATGGTTCTTAATTTTAAATGTAGAAAAAAAAATAAAAATTCTAACTGCTTGCCATTAGGCAAGACGAAGGTCAAAATGGATTAATACTAGAGTAATTTATTATAATAAGGAAAGGATGCTTGGGGAGGAGAAAAGAGGATAAAGGATGGTTAGATAGAATCATCGGGAGGATGAGCTTTCAAATCTTTGGCGTGCCAGACGCCCACGTTACGACCAGAGAGCTCGCTAAGTTGATAAGACCATGGAGAAAGCATTTTTGAGATAACGAAAGGTCCGGTAAATTTGGGTGCGAGTTTAGCCGTGAAATTTCGCGAAGCGTCAGAAATAATATAGTTTTTCTTCCAGACCTTTTGACCCAGTTGAAAGCGTTCCGGCCTACGTCGAAGATTATAGGCATTCTTAGTCCTTTCATAAGCTTGGGCTAGCCGTTTTCGGACGTCCTCAAACACTTGAGAGAGTGTTTGGGAACGAGCAGTAGCGTCGAATGGTCGGTCAGCACGAGGTCTATCATGCAATGGTTGTTCGGTAACAGTTAGCTCTCTACCGAATACAATGAAATTAGGTGTTAGACCGGTTATCTCGTGAGCCGCAGAACGTATAGCCGATGCGACTTTCCCTAGGTATTGATCCCATTTCTTGTGGTCAGACGTCACGTAAGAAGAGAGGGTAGTTTTCAGCACACGATGTACCCTTTCCACTGGATTAGCTTGAGGGTGATAATTGGCCGTGTATCGGACTGTAATAGCGTATTTGTCCATCAATTCACGAAATACTTTACCGCGAAATTGCGCTCCGTTATCAGCAATTAGTTTATCCGGTCGTCCGAAGACTAGTATGACATGGTCCTCAATCCAGCGGACCATACTTTGAGCTGTAGCCTTCCTGAGTGGGAAAAACAAGGTAAATTTACTGAAAAGATCATGGACCGATAGGACATAACTATAACCCATTGATGAACGCGGAAGCGGCCCTACTAAGTCAACGCTGATAATCTGCCAGGGGCGGGAAACGGTTGGTTGTTGACTCAACATCTGACCTATGGGTGCCTTTTGTTCCGGTTTCATCTGGAGACAGACTACACACCTCCTGATATATTGGCTAATATCTGCTCGCATTTTAGGCCAATAATAATTTCGAGCTATGCGCGAGAAGGTCTTGTATGCGCCTAGATGTCCGCAAGTCGGTGGGTCATGATTAGCTTTGATAATCTCTGCTCGCTTCTCTCGAGGGACGACTACTAGCCATTCCGTCTCAGGATCTGCCAATGCTGGGTAAGCTTGATTCGCATGCTTAAACAGACTACCATTCTCAAGCCACCACTTCGAATACTTCGTTGGGTGTTTCTCCACCTTCCGACACATCTCTCGGTACCAACGATCAGGGGACTGATCAGATATAGCATCAATGACAGGCACCGCCCTAGAAAGTGCATCAGGTACCACATTATCTTTCCCTTTTCTATGCACGATGTCAAAGTCGTACTGTTGTAGTCTGATTGCCCAATGAGCGATTCGACCGACAGGATCTTTTATAGAGTTTAACCACTTCAGGCTATAATGATCCGTTATCACAGTGAAATGCGTCCCCTCCAAATAGGGTCTTAATTTCTCAATAGCGAAGAGAACAGCGAGGCACTCCTTTTCCGTTACACTGTACTTTCTCTCCATCTTTGACAGAGATCGGCTGAGGTAGCAAATTACGTGCTCTTCATCGTCTTGTTTTTGCAACAGCACGGCACCCAACCCATAGTCCGAAGCATCACACTGTACAAAGAAGGGTTCATCAAAGTTTGGGCAAGATAACACAGGAGCTTTGACTAGGTTTTCTTTAATGGTATTAAAGGCCGTCTCGCAACTGTCATCCCATAGGAACTTGGCATTCTTTTTGGTGAGAGAAGTTAATGGAGCAACAATGGTTGAAAAATTGGGAACAAATCTCCGATACCAGGACGCTACGCCCACTATTCGTCGAATTTCCGTTACGTTCTTCGGAGTAGGTATCTGTAGAATGGCTTCGACCTTTTCAGGGTCTACGAGGAGACCGGAAGCGTTTACTACGTAGCCCAAGTATTTGAGTTCAGGTTTGCAAAATTCGCACTTGTCTCTATTGAGGGTTAATCCAGCGTGCCGAATGCGTTCAATCACTTCGCGGAGGACTTCTATGTGTTGCTCAAAAGTAGGTGTGCATATGATGACGTCATCAAGGTAAACGAAGACGTGAGATTCAAGATCAACCCCCACCACCGTGTCAATGAGACGTTGCCACACCGCAGGGGCATTAGTCAGTCCAAACGGCATCCGTGTGAACTGATACAACCCGCGATTGGGCACAGTAAAAGCGGTAAGGGGTCTAGAAGTCTTGGCAATTGGGATTTGCCAGTATGCCGACTTAATGTCAAGTGTACTTAAATACCTTGCATTCCGCAATTTGTCAAGAGTGGCGCTGATATAAGGTATAGGGTAAGCATCTGGGACAGTCACTTTGTTCAAAACACGGTAGTCGACGCAGAACCTCCACTCGCCTGACTTTTTCTTCACCATTACTATGGGCGAAGACCAGGGGGAATTTGATGGTTCAACAATTCCATTGGAAATCATCTCTTCCAGCTCTATATGCACTTGTTTTTGCAAGGCCGGCGATAAGGGATAGTAGCGCTGTTTGACCGGTGCAGCCGTCGTCTCGATAACAAGCTCCACCAGATTCGTACAACCCAAAGTCGATCCCATGATGGCAAAAGCATCATCTATCACGCGATTCATGACGATCCTTTGTTCGGAAGAAAGAGATTCAACTGATTGAATGGCAGCAAGGTTAGCTGTTTGAGGTGCGTTTTCTGACTTAAAGGTCCATTCCCCTGCGTATAAATCGGGTATAAGGCCCATTCCTGACCAAAAGTCGATGCCCAAAATCATGGTATGATGAAGTTCCGGGATCACTAAAACATCCAACAACCGTACTCGATCACGTAATTGAATTGGCAGTGAAATGGTTCCAATACTCTTACAAGTATTTCCATTAGCCACCGTACACTCTATACCAGATGTAGCATTCAGACGACAAAGGCCCTTCAGAATTTCCCAACCAGGGTATCCCACAATCGTCCTAGAAGATCCACTGTCTAATAAACCAAGAATATGTTTACCATATACCGACACCTCAAGGTAAGGTCGTTCGTCGTTTTTCGCATGAGCAAGAATGAAATCCAAAACAACACGATTGTCGGCCCAATAAGACCTGTGCAGGAGAGGTTGGTGGCCTACAGCCTCCCTGCGCTGTCGTTTTTTGAACAGCGAGGACAAGATCTTGATGTCGCCCCATCTTGGCCACATCTGAAACAAAACCGACGCATTGGCTGCGTACATTGTCTAAAAGAATGTCCACTTTGTTTGCAGTTCCAACAAAGAGGTAGGTGTGACGGAGTGGTTATAATAGCATCCACGTCTAAACTTTCAGGTCGCGAATCAGGGTTCGATTCATCAATCGCCGATATTGGACAGGCTTGTGGCCTTCTATACGCCAAATCCGGTTCAACAAGATATCTGTAATTTGTCGGAGGTGGTTGAAACCTTTGGACACGCGTTTCCGTTTCCTCGATTGCTCTGCTAAGGCGCAGCAGCTCGGTCAACGAATCTACTTGACACGTCGCCAGACCACTTTGGATGTGTGGCAACAAATTGCGTCTGATAATCCGAAGTTTATTCTGATTAGATGGAGGATCAGAAAGTCTGCGAAACAGATTCTCCATTGCCACCACAAAGGACAGAACACGTTCCTGGGCACCTTGTGTTCTTCTTCGAATTTCATCCCATAGGGAATAGTTATAATCATATGGCTGAAATGCCTCTCGCAATTGCGAGACCAAATCATCCCAGCTACTGAATGTGCATGTCCTATACCACAAAAGAGCATCCTGTGTGAAAATTTCAGGAGCAGACCGTAGAAGTTGTTCCTTTGAAACCCCTCGTGACAGACGGATCTCCTCAACTCGCTCAAGAAAATCGTTCACACTTGTTCGCCCACTGAACTTTACGTCCCAACGACTCACGTCAAAATATCGGTTCGATCCGGAGTAAGTATTATTACCTCGCAGTGGAGAAAATTGAAAGTTGTCCAACATGTTGGCCAAATTCACGTATGGATTAGGATGAGATACTTGTTCACCGTCTCTAATCGAATTTGCGTTCGCGATTCGGGAAAAATTATCTTCGTCTGAGAATTTTACATGAGAATTACGTCTCGTAGGTGAAGAACTCGTAGCGGCTCGAGTCAAGTAATCCTCTGGGTCTGCTGATTTATTGGCATCTCTGATATCCGCTCTGCATCGGTTTCGAGGTAACGATTCAACGTAATTGTCAACACGTGACAAACGCAAAGGAGCCGAAGCTGTTTGGTTATCTCTCAACGGTAAGTACTCGGGTGACGGCCGAAAAATCTCACTCATCGGCAGTCCTCGAGGTTGAGTTTGTGTCGAGCGGCAGCCACTGGATTGGGATGTGTTTGGAAAGTTAATAGGGGCTGATGAATGATGAGTTTCTGGAGGCACGCGCAATGCTGAGTCTGTGTCCCGATCCATATTTGATGGTACTGGGTGAGAAGCTCTATGCGTTTCAGTTGGATTTTCCATACTTATCATTCGCCTCGGGGGCCTGATCTGAGTATCCGATATAATATTGACACGCGACGACGTCTTGCTAGGTACGTCATCATCGATCTGTGCGAGGTCATAAGAAATTGACCCTCTGTCCTGTTCGGTTGGTACACGCCTAACAGCAGTATGTTCAGGAGCATAATCACTAGTCAATAGGTCCAACCTACTGGAAGGAAAGGAATCCGCGGGACCACCGCGCGCTTCTGAGTGTAAGGACACTGTAGTGGGCAAGTTGGCGTAAGCCAAATTTAAGTCGGCGACAAGCTGCGAGCACTTAGACTGTAATTCGTTTAAGAGATTGTCGTCTATCCCCTCACAGTCAACTATTCGGTCAAGTCGAAGTCTTAGTTGCATCAGACGCGATGAGATTCTTTTATATTCGTTTTCACGCCTCTCATGATCGAATCCTCCAATTTCGTTCCCCAACTGGAAAAGTTTGGCTCTGCATGTACAGAGTTCCGACACCACATCCAAATTTGTAGACGTTGGTGCTTGTAGCAACCCTTCGCGTTCCATTCGGAAAACATCGCGAACAGCCTCACGCTTATCCGTAACTCTCCGCGGAATTGGCAAGCCGCGAATTCTAAGCTCATAATCAAGGTCGTCACTTTCTAGCCGATTGATTTCCATCTTAACCAGAATAATCGGGATAAATTTAGAAAGGAAATTTGGAAAAGAAAATTTTTTTCTTAATTAGTTTTAATTTACTTGTTTAATTCTTAATTAATTAAGAATAATCAGCATAATTTTAAAAAGAAAACTTAAAAAGAATTTGAGTTTACTTATTTAACTTTTATTCAGTTAAGAATAATCAAGATAACCTTAAAAAATATTTTTTTTTTTTTTTTTTTTTTTTTTTTTTTAATTAATTTTAATTTAACCAATTAACCTTCAATCAATTAGGAGTAATCAGAATAACTTTGAAGATAAAATAAAAAAAAAAATTATTTATTTATTTACCTATTTATTTTTTTTTCTTTTTTTTTTTTATTAATTTTAATTTAATTATTTAACACTTAATTAGTTAAGAATAATCAGGATAACCAGAAAAAAGGAAATTTGAAAAGAAAAATATTTTTATAAATTTTTTTTTTTTCTCTTGCTCTATTTTGTAATACTTATCCATCAAACCTGAACTGGTCTAATGCAAAAACTTTTGTATGTTTCGTGTAAAGACACGACCCCGCCCTGTACTAAATAAACAAAAAAAACAAAATAAAAAAAAAGAATAAATCCTGCAGGGAAAACAAATTAAAAATCACGATCGAATCGTGCAGAACTACCTAAAAGCAAAATAGTAAAGTTTCAAATGAAGCAACGCTTCAAACAGGCAAAGCTTCCAATAACCAAAGCTGCAAATAAGCAAAGCTTCAAACAACTACAGCTCCAAATAAGCAAAGCTTTAAATACCCACAGCTCCAGATAAGCAAAACTCTAAAAAAAGCAAGTTTTTAAATAAGCAAAAAAAAAAATATATATACAAACCAATCAACACGTTTAACCACTTATTTATACTCAAAGGTCATCATCACGAAAAGTAAACTGAATTAAAAAGAAATTATCAACACGTTTAGGGCGCCATTTGCTACGACATCCCTTTTACCGGGAAAGAAAATGATATTAAATTTAATTGTTGGAATAATTAAAGGTCAGGTGGCTCTTAAGAGGTATGATTGTTGTTCTGTAGGGCAACGACCGGCTAGTGGCTAGCTCTACTGCCGGAGAGTGGAGTGGGTCAAGGTTGCGCCACCTGTTTTGGGGCCCTTCGGTTAGAACAACAACCCTGTTAACTTAAAATGGACAGATAAAACAGGAAACGTTAAGACACTAAAGAAAACACCTGTTAACCTTCAGATCACTTTAATAATAAATTAGGCTGACAAACTAACATAATGTAATGGTATTGAAAAGTGGCTGCGCCACCGCAGAGCCGCAACAACGTCACTATGCGAATATACCGCGGATTCGCAGGACCGCAAGGGCCTGCCGCGACCTGCGTTTGGGCGGACGGACCTTTACGGGCGTGATCTTATCAGTAGGCACTAGCGTGACATATGGAAAATGTCAGATCCAATTATTAATAAAATTATTAAACCTAAGTAAACAATAATATTAGGTTAATTAACTAAATATATGTATGTTTTTCGGTCTGAGGGACCCTAAAAAGTAACAATTAGTTTAATCCAGCCTCACAACTTGGGTGAATGACAAATTAAATGAATAATTTAGAAGATTACGTGTATTTCGGTCTGAAGGACCCTAAGAGGTAGGAATTAGTGTTCAGTTCCCACAGGTTGGAGAGGGTGTACCTTGTATACGTATACCTGGCTTACAATGTTTATGTGGGTGTATATTGGGATACCCCAACACAGTATGACTGCCTACTAAAGTAATGCACACGTTAATTTGATTACAACGCGACTTATCTATTGCTTACTGCTACGTTGTGCTACAACCCGTGTGATAATAAGTTATATAATATAAGTAGAATTAAGCTGACATAACGTGCGATGATGACTGACAAATAGTGGTTCCGAAGTATGTACGAGGCGCTCTGGCCAAGGTAAGCAGTAACAGCCTTATACCCAAAAGAATTAATAAATAATAAAATGGATTGGACTTGCCCGATTCCAGGTTAAAAAGAGGTCCAGTCACTGGAGGTCCGAGTACCATCTAGTAGCGACAGGCTGGCAGTGGCTTTCACAAGTCAAGTTTCATGCCCTAGATGACTTGGTGTAGCTGCTATATCACCTATGTGGGACACTCCCAGTAAACCATGCACCAATAATTAGTAACTCATGCAGCGAAGCTATTCCCAAAGATGGTATGAGAGTAGAAAGCAGAAGAAGAGTAGAACGATAGAAGAAATAAAGATAAGCAAGAAGGTAAGTAGAAAGGAAGAAGCCTAAAACAAAAAGAGAATAAATAGTCTACCAGTTTGCCAAAAGTATACCTTGCCTAGTAATGTGCATGATATTTATTTTACCTTAGGTGGTGTGTGGCTTCTCCGATTTATAAATTAGTTTGGCCCAAATTCCAGCAATCCGTATTAAATCCCCAATCAATGGGATGGAATCACCTAGACAGGATTATCTTCCATAAAATGCTAACTCGGACAGCGGTAGGCTCAACTTGATTAAATCCCCAAGCAAAAACTATGGGACATGGTTCGTCTTCAAGAACCTAAAACCATGTGTCTAGAACCTCCTGAAGGCGGGAGAATCCCCTCCAGGATAAAAAAAAACGGAAACGGAAATGCCTCCTTAGGTAGATTTTGAAATTTAGTGTTGGCAAGACTTAAAAGTACGGGCAAGTTATATATGGGCTAGAGTTCCATCAAAGGTTTCCTGACTGAAACAGCTTATGCTACTCATACCAATGTAGACAAAGTGAAGAAGATTTACCTGAAGTTGATGACCTTTCAACTTAACCTGGCCATGACCATGACCATGACCTAACCTTAATATCTTTGTTTTGATTTGAGACCCAGGAATGCATAACCTAGAAGTGTAAACAAATCCATCAACTAAAACAGAAATCCCAAATTTTATTACCCAGAATACAAATGCTTAACCTTAATTATTTGAAACGAGAAATATATAGAGATGCTAAACACCCATGAGGTAAGTCATAATTTAATTCATACTGAGTACCCATATTTCGATCGGAACCAAATAAAACTGTAACAACCCTGGTTCCAATTAGAAAATTACTGTCCCAGTATACAACAGTTTCCCCTATACCTAAGCTTAAGCAAAGTATACCTGTTTTCATTTGTTTCGGATTCATCCAACTTGATGTCTAGTTCTTCGTTTTTCAATTTCCACTCTGTGGAGTTCACATTAAACATTTGATCGCAGCCATTTACTGCTTCACTCTCCTCAACTTCAACCCCTGGTTCTGTTTGGTATGGAAATATTTGTCTGCCCCTGCAAAACATAAAATGGTAATTGTTTGGATTACCGTATACAGCGAATTTTTTGCTAATTCTCGTCTTATAACCTAATTTGAGGTCACTGATTACATATCTAAAGTTTTTTTTTTATGTTACAACCGGCTTCCTGAAAGTTTAAAAAGCATAATAACCTTAGATTGTTTGTAACATAATGAAAACTTCGCTTAGGCATACATTAATTGGTTTGTAAGTAATCCACTGTAGATACTGAAAATGGTGGTAACTGTGCAATTACTCCCGATGCCAGAGTTAAAATAACCACAGTTTAGAATTTATAATTTAAAAACTGTAATTATTTATTTAAAAAGAAATAAAGTTTTAAAAAAAATTAAAAGACACCCTCCACCCCCTAATTGTGAGGGTACCTAACACGAACTACCAGAAACTTGGAATTAGGTAGAAGTATCGTGATACTGAACAATACTAAAAAATTATACGTGATGAAGTCAAGATGCACAACTTACTAATTCTTGCGCAGCCCTCAGCTTACTCGGTGCTAAAACTAAGGTCCTCACTACATTCATAAAGTATTGTTGTATAAACTATTTTAAAATATTTATTTTGGGTGCATTTTTATATATTGTTATAAAACAATTTATTTATTCTGCTAATATATCAGTTAGTTTTATAGACTTTTATATCATGTTTCATTATTTAATTTTTAGTATTTCAGACATTTTACCCTCCTCAGGAAGCATCTTAATTCATTTTTCTTGATACAATGAGCAAAGATGTAATTAAATGCATTTTCTAGCAGTAATAACGATATTTCTCTCTCTCCCCCATTTCCGTCAACAAAAAATTAGTTCAGCAGCCACCAGCAATTGGAGCGCTGGCATCGAAACAGATAATTTGAAATGTCTTTATGTTGTATTTCTCTTTATATCGAAACCGCTCTTTTCTGATTTTCGAGTTGTGTCTCCTCCAGTCTGCTGCGGCGGCGTCGCGCGCGCTCGTGCAGCGTCGAAGGTTTTGCGCAATGCTTGCGGCTGGCCGTACTACGGTCGCGGTGAATATATACGCCGACAGTCAGTAAAAATGTGAAAAACCTTATTCCTAGTTTTCGCGGCGGAAATTACTAATAATTCGGAATAAATGGGTTGAGGTATGTAGATACGAAAAAGAACCGGATTTCTAGCGCCGAAAATAAGAGAGTTGTAAAAATAGTAGTAACTTAGCTAGAAAATTTTTGGTTATAAAATAATTTCTAATAATGGTACTTTTACTTGGCCGGCGAGGTCACCAGACCTTACACCTCCAAATGTTTATTCATGAGGATACGCAAAAAATAGGTACATGAATTCTTTCCTCTAGAAAATCGAGATGTTCTTACCAGAATCAACACCTTAAGAAGAGTAACCCATGTAAAAAATGTGTGATAAATGAAGGGAGATATGTGCTGTAAGCTATTTGTGTCTTTATTTATTGTATTACTATGTAAGCAAAATAACATACAAAATATTTTGATTTAGACCCAGATAACACTTACCCATTTGAAGCTGTACATGGAATTTGATATAGATTATTATCGATGATAAGTTCTCCATTTATTTCAAATAATATCGTAATTTTATTGTTTAGTATTTGTCGATAGGTATTCCAATTAATGTCTTTTAGTAAAATTGTATACCTATTGAATATATACATATTGTTTTTGACTCTGAATATCTTGCAATTGTTTTGGTAACTTATTCTACAGCTTTACACACCTATGTTCTCGCTCTTCTTGTAGAGTTGAATGGGATGTATAGGGTAACTAAGATGATCTGATCTGTTAAAACACTAGTTATTAGTAGGTACTGCTTAATTCAAATACATATATTTTTGTTCCTATAAATAAGCATAAGACCTGTAAAAATTTACATGGTATATACAGTCATAATCCCCATAGATTTAAAGATGGTATTGCATGTCTGATTAAATTCCAAGTTCTTTGTGATCCGTTTCTAGCTAATAAACCTGTATTGTATGACACCAAACAATAATTCCATACATTTAAATTAACGCAAAATTAGCAGAGTATAAAATTTTCAATGTTAAATATAATATAATATACAATATAAATGATGTACAAACACTGGACCATGAACTTGAAACTGCAAACCCGGTGGAGAGAGGACATTGTCATACCTTTATTAAAGCCCAACAAGGACCCTAAACAACCTGACTCGTACAGACCAATCGCAGTTACCAACACACTTTCGAAAATTGCAGAAAAAGCGATACTGCTTAAACTCAAAAAACAGAAACTATTTGAAAAAATACCAGACGAACAATTCGGTTTTAGACCAGGACATGGGACTGTTCAGAAAATGACAAAGGTGCTGACTGATGTCAAAAATAAATTTAATAACAAGCAAAATACAGTGCTGCTATCACTGGACATCAGTCGTGCCTTTGATACTGTCTGGCACCAAGGACTCTTATTCAAACTACTAACGTTACATAATTTCCCTTTACATATAATAACATTATTACATTTATACCTACAAGACAGAATCTTTTATGTCAGAGTAGAAGGTGCATTGTCTGTCCCAAGGGTAGTTAATGCGGGGGTACCTCAGGGAACTGTGCTGTCGCCCCAATTATATAACTTGTACACAGCGGACTTCCCGAGATATCCCCTCACGAAACTCGCACTATACGCAGATGATGCACTAATATATGCACAGTCATTTTATGCGGAAGCTGCAAAGCGACAGATCCAGTCGCACATAAACATCCTGGATCCTTACTTTAAAAAATGGAAGATTGCGGTAAATCCGAGTAAAACGGTATGTGCAACTCTGACTAAAAAGTTCACAAACAACCGAATATTTGTACCTTTAAAAATCGACGGAACGGAGATCAAATCCCAAAAACGTATTAAATACCTAGGACTGACAATCGATGAGCGATTATCCTTTAAACCGCACATTTCAGAAACCTTGAAAAAAGGCTTTGCAGCAATGCAAAGCCTTTATCCTATTCTATCCAAAAACTCCTCACTCTCCCCTAACAATAAATTGCTCATCTATAGACAGATAATTAGACCAGTATTGACGTACGGTGCCCCCGTATGGTGCAGTGCCTCGGATACTCAGCAGCAAAGGCTGCTGAGACTCGAGAATAAAATCCTGCGATGCGTGACGTCATCTGACAGATACGTCAGGATCGCGGATCCGCACTATATGGCGGGCATAAACAACATAACTGACCACATACGGGCCATTTCAAACAACTTTTACACTTACAAACTGAATAACTCACCACTGATAAGAAACGTCACAAACAGACGATTTAACAATAACGAAAACACGACACATAAACCACTATACTATCTACCATTGACAAATGACCAACAAGAACAATAATAAAAAGACATAGACAATAAATAAAATCCATAAATTCATAAAAATTCAAAATAAATTAATAACATAAATAAAGTGTGCACTAAGGCTGGAGCCGCGCCGAGTTCTCACCAAACTTGGCGTAGATCCGGCCTGAAATGCACACCCACAGACTCTGACAATGCCGGTGTATACGATGTTAAATATTTATCATTTTAAATACTTTTAAATCAATAAGATTTGCCCCTAACAAATATCAATATAAAATCAAATATTAAGTTATAACACCATGAAATACGTAATAGCATGTACACATAATGGTTTTATTTCTTACATTTCTTCTGGTTTCGGTGGTAGAAGTACTGACAAAATGATAGTAATTAAGAGACTTTAAGCATCTCGAAGACCAACTTGCAGCCATAATAATCAACTTGTTAGACCACCATTTGTCTCATCCAGCCAAAATAATTCGAAGCAAGAAATTAAGGATTCAAAAATAATTGCAAACTTAAGAATACATGTATGCTTCATTCCACAATAATTCGTTGATTTCTCGACCGCAATAAAATTTAAATGACAACCCTCAGTCGTAATCCCAACCATAAATAACTTGCCTGGCAAATATCTATTGTGTAGGCACTGGACCTTTTGAAAGGGTACAGGTCCTGATTACCTACTAATTTCAATAGTTTATGTTAGCTATTTTCAACAAAACAACAAATATAAAATAATAGGTAAGTATCTTTATTCTAATTATGTCATTGAATAGCTATTATACGAGACTCTGACCGACCCACTTACTAGGACAACCATCAAAAACATGGCCGCTCTCCACCGTCGTGACCGTTGGGCAGGGTACATCCGCTGCTGTGCTTCGAATTACCCGCTACGGGCGAGTATAAACTGTTGTACCTGAAATATTTTGACTGAGTTTTTTAGTATTTTTACCAGAATGCTCTTTCATTGGTATACCGATTGACTCGAAAAAGTGTAAGTAAATTGTATGCGCTAAAATGACGATCCGTACCTAAGAATACCGGTTAAGGCACCGCCGGAACGTGAGTGACTTAATCAGTACTTCAATGTCGGCACTAACCCAATAGGCCATAATAACGGCCGCCGTGCATATCCGGTCACATATGCGCCCAAAACTTGTTAATTAGTCTTAGCTAGAATAAGTAATTAGGATAGTTAGACTAATTAGGTTTAAGTTGGCATTATAACCAATAGGGAAATAAAACGGATTTAAAAGTAAGTATTGCAGTTGAAGCAAGGAATGTGCTGGAACATCGCCGCCAAGTACAAGATGGATGGCGGCAAGTTCCAGCCGTGGAGAATATGGCACAGGAAAGTACAATCGGTACAACTGTTCCACACCCCACCGATCCATCAAAGCCGGAAGAAATGTAATGTTGTTATTGATAAATTCCACCTTACTATTGATATTACTGAGGTCAAAAATATTTCTCCAGGGAATTAATTGAAGATCTGCCAGAAACTGTGGGAGGTTAATGTTTTTAATATCCCTGTATTCCTTGAAAGTCACTTTTTTTTATTTTGTTAGGCAAAGTAACTTCACAAATAATACATTCGTGATCTGACATCGACGGACCGGGCAAAGTGTCACAGTGTTTTACTCAATCGGAATTAGAGATTAAATAGGGATTAATCAATGAGGCAGAAGTAGAAGAGATTTCTAGTAGGATTATTAATTAATTGAGTCAGACCTACAGACTCTAGTAGAGAATTGAGTTGTGTTATATCAGAGGAGAGAATATCCAAAACGTTTATGTTAAAGTCTCCTGTACATAACATTTCATTACTCAGTGGCACCAGTGTACTTTCAAAATTAGACAAAAAATCGTAAGCTTTATACAAAGGTGGCCTTTATACGCACCTGAAAATCAAAGAAAAGGTGTTTATCGTAATTTTATTCCAGATTTGCTCATAATAATTGTCATTTCTTGTAAATTCATTATCTAATAATATAGAGAATTTAAGAATATTTTTGATAGAGCCCGACACCACCACCCCTACTCACCTTGTCCTGTCTCACAAATCGGAATCCCAGAGTTTTGACGTCCTTAGATTTTATTCCTTTTGTTAACCATGTCTCGGTAACACCGATCACATCAAGCCCTCACCACACACAAATTCTTTAAAAATTTCAAAACTCGACGATAGCGACCTAATGTTTATTTGAGCAGTCTTTAAGGTTTGATTCTTCATGATTTTAATAAAAGGCAGATAATTTCCTTTAGTTTAGATGAAAAATAAAATAGAGAAAAAACATAAACCAAACCAAACAAACATATATGTATCTCTTCAGTTTCCCCTTATTGCAATAATCCTCCCTTAGCTAATCCTAGACTAATATTAAGAGAACAAAAATTAGAATACCTTATTTCTTTCCCTCATGAATAGAACTTAAGTTGTGTTAATATGATTACATTTTTTTTACACAACGAAAATATCAAGAAAAAAAGAAACAATTGCCTACTAGATAGCAAAATAGAATATAGTGTTCACTGACTCTGCAATTCGCATTAGAATAAGATTATATTTTGACGATTCCTTTAGTCTTGTAGGTCTTTGACGAAGGTTTTTTATTACTGTTTAATACATAAACATAACCGCGCACTGTCCAGGTGTTGCTTTTAAAAATTTCACGTGCTTTTAAAAATAGATCATAATTAGTAGTTGTTAACACTTCACATATTATAACCGAACTATTTCTAAGTGCCTTTTTAGCGTAGAATGTTTCATCTCGTTTCTCCGTAAACTCCGTAAACTCCACGACCGAACTAAATGTTTATTAATTTTAGGATTCTTGTTTGGTCCGTTTTTTTATTAGGGCGATAAAAGGAACTGATTTCGTGTTTAGATATATTAACATCAATTTTGTTAGCGATGGCGTCACAAAGGGTAAGTACCCAAAGGAGTTTCTGGGCTTTTTTCTGACTTGAACTTAAAACACACAGTTGAAGACTTTAAAACAGTAAACATTTCAGGGAGTCGCGAGCCTTGTGTGCTCACTCGTAAAGCGCCATCTACTATATATGTACGAGTACTGCTCGGAAGAACATGACATTATTCGATTAGTTACTGCGTGTTAAAATAACTTATTTATTAAAATTATAAATTAAATCAAGGCTTAAACGTGTTATACAAAAAATTTATTTTCTTCGAAAACTGTAACACTTTTTCATAATATTATAATTCTCGGGTACCAGTATGCACCTTAGGGTAACCTAAAATATACTGCAAGAAGGCAACCTATACACCCTTACTCTGGCAACCCTGCGCCCTGGAGGATGTACTTCAGACAACAGTCCCTAAAAATGTACCATTTTGTGCTGCCTGAAAACTCACCCCTTAGCTAGCTCAACTCAGGGTAGGTTCGCTATTTTCTTTCTGGATGGAAAGGTTTAGCTCTCTTCTATAAGTAAAGTTAAAGTCAAATCCTGAAGGCGCCACCTTAGTTTTATTTTACTTAAAAGCCTTTAAATGTTCTAGTGTTTGGCATCAGAGAAAAACAAACTAGGAAAAAAAACAAATATGTGACAATCGGTAAACCATAGCTTCTTATAAGCTCTCATTTACTCAAGTCCCTCAAAGTCACTCTATTTAAAATGAAAGCCAAATTCTAGTAGAGGCCATCACAAATATTTATTCTTAAGTCGTGTTAGGCCCTTGGCTACTTGGATTTATAAATGCAAGCTCCTCTTACTTTGGTGGACAATCGGTAATTAAACTTAAAAGATAGCTAAGTGAAATGTAATAACAAAATGGTAGTATTTGGTTTGACATAAAAGCTCTGAAGGTTTAAATTACAAAGCTATCATCAAAAGAATAGGTAAAGGTCAAACCCTGTTAACTAAATTTACCATAAGAGCATTCTTAAAGTACAATACAAAATCTTACGAGTACCTGTGGTTACTCGATAAGCATACTAGCAACTCTGGCGTGGATAAGTTAAAATGTTAAAGTTACAAGTATTAAATTTAGAAGAAACAAATGGCCTTTAGCCGGGAAACAAAAATACTTACTTTATAATAATAAATTGTAACTAAATTTACAACAAAATTAGCTGTAACAGACCACCTACTAGAGACTCTTGTGAGGTCTTAACGCTATGTCGACATACGCTACACGTTTACAATGCACAAGCTCTGTACATACATAACATAGGCGCAAAACTTTATCGAAACATATAAATATGCAAATGCAAAATATTAAGATTTTAAGGTGTTACTATGTTACAACATACTCAATAAAAATGGTACTTAGCTGTAACTTTACGTGCTACCCATGGTTCATGAAGACTCAATCTTCAGTAAAACACACACACATGGTCCCTCAAACAGCTAACGTGGATACTGCTACACAGCTAGTCTCCAAAAGTTCAAATGGTACATGGCGACTGGCACGTCCCGCATCCAGGCAACTTCAATAAAAAAACTAGTACTCCAGCTTGAGCTTTTAGCCATCATCAAAAAAATACCCTAAAATCGAATTTTAGATATACAACATGAAAGAGAAATCTTTCATAACACCCAACGAGGGTCATTCAGATACTAAAGTTTAAACCTACCTCAAATAACTAACGAGGGTTCCAATTTACCAAATGACGTCTAGGACCGCTTGTTGAAGTTCATGACAAAGCATTTTAAATCGGCATTCCGCTCAAAGAATAGGCAAACTACAAAGCCATACCCTCTTTTTAATACATTTGTGGATGTTTTATCGGCACTACATAGCCTTCCCTGCCCAACAAAACTAAAATTCGGGAGCTACATCCACAAACGTGCTTTCCCTCAAGCGTCTATTGTCGAAAAGGGCCGGATGTTGTTTCGTCTCCAACGTACATAGTTACCAAAACAAAAAGTAGACCATTAGTCAACCCTATCTATGAAAACTAACCTCTTTAATAACAAAACCTTGACAAACCGCGTCAACCACTAAAATATGCCTAGATTAACACAAGATTTTTAAATTAACCAGAGATGATCGTGAAAATGCACAGAACTGTCAGTCTGCCACTGACCTGCGTGACAAATTATCGATTTTCTTAAAACAGCTGATTTACAACAGCCGAGCCATCCAACCTACATCTTTAATACAAGGTTACGAAATTATTATCTACTCTTGACAACTTGAATTGACTAATTACTAATTACTAATCAATTAAAACAAGGATTTGAAACAAGACCTGTCCACAAGTAGTATAAAACAAAGAACAGAAGAAATCAATCCACTTGGCTATGTCTTACAAGATACAAAATATTCCTGGAATATAAATATAAATAAAGGTTTGAAACTAAACATAGTGACATTATTGACTATCAACATGTAATTAAATTATTAATTAAGTCTAAGGTTAGAGTCTACATAGGTACTTTAACAATTTAAAACCGAAAACTTAACATAGATAACCAAACTTATGAAATGCAATTTTTGAACTGTAACGAAACGGCTAATTTTATCGAAAAAATAAAATCCTAAGTGTGATAGTGTTATCACATTATTTGTCAATCGAGCTCATGCAAATTAATTTAATCTAACTAGCAATTGCTTTAGCGACCTCAGATTTTAACAACACACTTAAACTTATCGACTGCTCCTGGATCCGCGTGCAGGAAAAAGTGCGTCTTTAAATTACTTTTCTGAATGCTTTAATAATCACACTAACTACATTTAAATTTATTAATGTTTTCTGGATCCTTATGCCGGAGAAGATGCCTCATTAAATTACCTTTCTGTATGCTTTCATAATTACACTGACTACATTTAAACATATTAACAACATCTGGATTCTTATGTCGGAGATGGTGCCTCTTAAAATCACCTTTCCGAATGCTTTGATAATCACACTGACTACATTTAAACATATTAAAATCCTCTGGATCCTTATGTCGGCGAAGGTGCTGCGATAAATCACCTTTTCGAATGCTTTGATAATCACACTGACTACACTTAAACATATTAACTTCCTCTGGATCCTTATGTCGGAGAAGGTGCCTCTTTAAAGTACATCTTCGAATGCTTCGGTAATCACACTGATCGCATTTAAACATATTAACATCCTCTGGATCCATATGTCGGAGAAGGTGCTTCTTTAAAGCATCTTTCCGAATGCTTTGAAAATCACACTGACTACATTTAAAAATATTAATTTCCTTTGGATCCTTATGTAGGAGAAGATGTGTCTTTAAATGACTTTTCTGAATGCTTTGATAATCACACTGACTACATTTAAACATATTTACTTCCTCTGGATCCATATGTCGGAGAAGGTGCGCCTTTAAATTACTTTTCCAAATGTTTTGATAATTACACTGATAACATTTAAACATATTAACTTCCTCTGGATCCTTATGTCGAAGAAGATGCTTCTTTAAATTATCTTTCCAAATGCTTTGATAATCACACTGACCACATTTAAACATATTAATTTCCTTTGGATCCTTATGTCGGAGAAGATGGGTCTTTAAATGACCTTTCTGAATGCTTTGATAATCACACTGACTACATTTAAACATATTTACTTCATCTGGATCCATATGTCGGAGAAGGTGCATCTTTAAAGTACCTTTCTGAATGCTTCGGTAATCACACTGATCACATTTAAACATATTAACTTCTTCTGGATCCTTATGTCGGAGAAGATGCCTCTTTAAATGACCTTTCCAAATGCTTTGATAATCACACTGACTACATTTAAACATATTAATTGCCTTTGAATCCTTATGTCGGAGAAGATGCGTCTTTAAATTACTTTTCTGAATGCTTTGATAATCACACTGACTACATTTAAACATATTGACTTCCTCTGGATCCTTATGTCGGAGAAGATGCTTCTTTAAATTATCTTTCCAAATGCTTTGATAATCACACTGACTACATTTAAACATATTAATTTCCTCTGGATCCCTATGTTGGAGAAGATGCGTCTTTAAGTGATCTTTCCGAATGCTTCGATAATCACATTGATCACATTTAAACTTAACTTTCCCTGAACCCTTACTAAGGCGGTGATTGTATACATTTCTTGGACAAAATATCCCAAAGTCATTCTGAACTTTCACCTTAAGTTTTTGACTAACCCAACAATCCCGCTGCTGTTGGATCTGGAGTATGCAATCTTGATGTTCGTTAATGCTGTAATAGAGAAAAACATTGTTAACTTATATTAATCGTACCAGTTAATTTATCAAGAATATTTCCATATACAGGAACGTTTCTTTAAATGTCTAACCGAATAGGCGATTTTTCTCTGATCAGCTACATAACAAAAAATTAGACATTCAGAATGAGCGCCAAGAAATACCTGACTTTCAATCTAAAGTTCTTTGGACAGACGAAACGCGATTTACGAATAGTAGAATATTCAATAAACATAACCGTCACTAATGGAGTAGAGAAAATTCGCATAGTTTAGGAGAAGGGCGATTGCAAACAAGATTTGGATCTAATGTGAGGTGTGGCATTATAGCTCATTTGGAGTCAATCCTCAAATTACTAGTCTCACAAATGAATAAAACTTAAATTTTTGTTTTAAACAACCATTTGATTGGGCTCCTCAATTTCGAAGAAAATCGAACTAGAACTGTTTCAAACACAGATTATTCCAGCAATTGAATTGTGCAACACTTGGTTTCTACAAGATTATTGTCCAGCCCACAATATCAGAGTGGTGATGGAGATTCTTAAATACACTGTAAACGGATCTATTACGTATAGTTGGTGTCGGCGTGACGTCCACCTCTTCTTAGAACGGTTTTTGGTCGTCTCGGGCGCCACCCTAAGCTATTTTGAGTGGTTAGGGTCCACCATTGCCTGTCGAGTGAGCCTTTATACAGCGGAGAAAATCATTCCAGGTATTCAGGTCGGTGGGCACATAGTCCAAATAAAACAAAGGAATATTGTAAAAAAAACAGGCAATTGGTCGTGTCTATCACAACCAGTTTAAATTTAAAGTATAGGTACCTAAGGGTAATACATCCTAAAACTAAAAGATACTAGACCAAACCCTCCAAATCAACGGGGCTGTGATTCGGCGTGATCGTCAAAAATATATTATTTTCTTTTTAATAGTTCTACGTACGCGACTGGGAAAAATTATTGTACGGTATCGGTATCGACTACGGTCTAGGTCCCTCAAACACCCGGTATAAGTAACGCTCTCGGTGGTACCAACGGTAACGGGATTGTTGCACTTCCCAGTTACAGCGGTGAGCATATACAAGTAATGTGTGTGAGTGGGAGAGGCTGTTAGGCAGATCCCACGGTACAAATAAACAAGGTATGACATCTAGCCGTTTAAATTCCGTACGGCGCACGCAGTGACGTTATCGCGTGAGAGATATTTTAAACTGCTTATGAAGGTGCATGTTGCTATTAGCTCTTGGACGTTATTTTTACCAAGTAAAAGTATGCTATACATAGTATTATTTGCTGTTAAAACGGCTTGTTGGCGAAATGAAAAATTAATATCATAGTATTTATATTTATTTTATATAAAACATAGATTTAAGCTTAAATAGTTTATAAAAAAATAAAAGTTACAACATTGTATAGTACAGGCCGTTTCCAAATATGTGCGAAAAATTTGAAGAGGTTAGTTTTAAGAGCGCATTTACGGGGAGGGGCGATAATGGGGGTAATTTTCACCCTTATGACTTTTGATGTTTACACTAGCAAAAAGTAATTTGTTTGTGCATGCATGTTTGTTGCTCGTGTCAGGCAGAATAATAATACGATGAAATTGGCTGATAATGCTTAGTTTTTAAAATACAGGGTGTCCGGTAAGTACCTCCTAATTTCTGGGGAGCATACAGAGGAGGTCAAAATAACCCTAATTTGGATTAGCAGAGATACCCCAAAGGGGTATCAAGCGATTTATTTGTTTGGCTCTAACTTTTGAACCGACTAGTATAATTTAATGAAATTTTAATATTTTATAGAGGCCATAAAGAGTCATTAAACCATGCTAGAGTAGATGTTTTACATCGTCAGGGAAGTCGCAGGAACGGACTTGCCACCACACTTGTTAGTTTAAAATTTTGACAGGTGTCACTTGACAGAGTTGAAAACTAAATTTTTAGATACTCTGGTCATTTCTGCTCAAAATAGGTAACCCTAATTTATTTCGATAAAACTGGCGGTTTTCGAGATATAACGGTTTTTATGCAAAACACACAAAAGTTACTAATGTTAAACACAACCAGGTAAAAATAAAATACACAGGGTATGCTGATGTGCATTTAATTTTTTGGAAGCGCTTTCCAACTCTCAGAAGGCAAAAAGACTTTATGCTGAAAGATTTCCATCTCAGACATTGTCAAGTCCAATAACCTGTCAAGGAGTTGATCGGAGCTTAATTAATATTAATTACAATGTTATTAAAATACAAAAATAATGGAAACTTTTAAATGTTATTTCGGCGAATGGTCAATATGGGCTCCACGTACTTCACTACATTTTCTTAGTCTTCGAATATTTTCCCGCTGCACTGCAAATTTCGGCAATATTACGGACTTCGTTAGAATGCTGTATTATTTTCGCTAATAGTTCTTCTCTAGTATTTACTCGTGTTAAATAAACTAGTTCTTTTAGATGTTCCCAGAAGTAAAAGTCTAAGGTATTTAGATCTGGAGACCTTGGTGGCCATAAAACAGGTCCACCTCGACCTATAAGGATATTTCCAATAATGCCAGCCCACACATCTATCATAAACCTTTGTTGGTGTTATGGCGTGCGGATTTTCATCAGCCCAAAAATGTAAATTGTGTGAGTTTATTATGCCATCTCTTGTAAAACCGGCTTCATCGGTAAACAAAGTCAAGTTAGAACAATTTAGATTTACGGTATGTTGCTGTATAAACCAGTTGGAGTATTAAAGTCTTGCTGGATAATCATCCGGAGACAGCGTGTACTTTTTGAACATGGTACGGGTGAAGTAACTGTTCTTTTAGAGTTTCATGTACAACCCATTTTATAACATTGTTTTGTGTCGCGATCTTTCACGTGCTGTTTAAAGGGTTTTCAGTAATATCTTGTAAAATTTGTTCCTCTATGTGAGGGTCTCGTGCTCTCCTGGGAGATCCCTCACCGCCACGTCGCGGCAAAAACGACCCTGAATAAAAAAATTTAAAAAATTAATTCTTAAGCTCCAATAATTACTTTCTAATAATCTGTTACCTGTTTCCCTTAGGCTCTGACCAACCCTTTGAAAGGTTTTTGGACTAGGCAATGTTCAGGCTGGAAATATTTCGGAACGAAGTCTTTTTGCCTTCGAAGAGTTGGAAAGCGCTCCCCAAAAATTAAATGCACATTAGCATACCCTGCGATTTTATATTTACCTGTTTGTGTTCAGCATTACTAACTTTTAAGTGTTTCGCATAAAAACCGATTTATCTCGAAAACCGCCAGCTTTATCGAAATAAATTAGGAACACCATTTTTAAGGAGGAATTACCAGAGTATTTAAAAAATCAGTTTGCAGCTCTGTAAAATGACACCGGTCAAAATTTTAGACCAAGTGTGGTGGCAAGTCCGTTCCTGACTTTCCTGGCGATGTAAAACGTCTACTCTAGTATGATTGAATGGCTCTTTATGGCCTCTATAAAATATTAAAGTTTAATTAGATTATACAAGTCGGTTCAAAAGTTAGAGCCAAAAAAGTAGATCGCTGGGTACTCCTTTGGGGCTTTGAATCTCAGTTAGGGGTCACCTTAGGAATTTTTTTCTAAAACAAATTAGGGATCTCTCTTTTGTATGCTTTCCAGAAATTAGGAGATACTTACCGGACACCCTGTATAGGGTGTTCAAAACTTATTGCTTTTAATTATCTTATTTGTTTTTAAAAATAACTAGGTGAAATTTGGTGCACGTAAGATTTTTGTAGTTCCCATAAAACCAATTTTATATTAACTTGAATGCTTAAATTAGCTGACGATTAACCCCCTTAAAACTTTTTTTAGACACGTATACCTATATTTGTTAACTAATTTTAAAGCAAAAAAATATGTTTTATAAGAAGAAATAAATCTATATGAAAATAAATTTAACTTTTTGTAATTGTTTTTGATAACTTTCTCTTTCCAAGTAGCTCGTGTTCTAAATTTCGCACATAATCATCTGCATTAAAATGTATTGAGCATATTCCTGCGATAGTAACGTTAAATGTATCTTTACGTTTAGACGAACGTATTCATTCTAATTTTGTGAAAAATTGTTGCAATTTTTAGGAGTCCTGTAGTCCTGTGATTTTTACTATTTCACTCCTTAACACTTAGATAACAAGACCAGGAATTTCCGGAAGACAACACCTGTATTAAGTTTGTAAGTTCTTTGACCGGTATTCTGTACTGTTGCGTGATGTCTAAAAGTTAAGGCACTCCACGTATATTTTTTTTTAAATGCAAGTGTTTGGTAAGTACTCCTGCTTAGCGGTTAGTATTTCCCATGTATCTGCTTCAGCGCTTTTATATTAACAATCGTTTTCTAAAAATGACTGACCTTGCTGCTGCTGCATTTCTTACACAAAAAAAAAATTAGCTGCAAGGATCGCTTGTGTCAAAGTTCTTATTATGTAGAAACGAAAAATAAGTGTCGTCTGAGGGACACTAAGCTGAACCACGTACGGGTGGGCTGCAGTGGCTCGTCGTGTATTTCAACCATACACTTGCCATGAAAATATTTGTAAAATAGACTCAAGTCGCCAACCTGCCTTCGATGTTCAAGGCTCTCCTGGTTGTTTCTCTTGGCTCTTCTATAAATGGAATCTAGCAATCTTAGGGTATGTTTAGCAGCAGAGCCCGAAATATGCGAACAGTACTCCAGCGATGGTCGAATTTGGGCTCTATAGAGCATCAGAAGTTGTTGGGGTGTATAGAGGTTCTTAGTTCGGAAAAGTATTCCAAGCTTCTGCGAGGCTGCCTTAGAAATGGCCGCAACATGACTATACCAAGACATATGACTATCCAAATTAACGCCCAATAAATGAATTGATGAAGCTAAGGGAATCGACTGTCCCGCCGTGACTATTCCGGTTCTTCAACATTAACTTTTTTATAAAAAAATTGTGTGGGGAATGTCAAGCTAGTGCTAGTACTTATTTATTTATTTATTTATTTATTACATTCGGGATGCAGACAGAACTAGAAGTTCCAAAGAAGCATCCACTATATACAATAAACAGTTTATGCGGAAACATTTTACTGATTTACATAACAATATGCACTTAACCTAGCTAACTCTACCTACAGCTATCCAAATACTTGTTGGACAAAATATCCTTTTAAAAGTATTTTAATACTAGACAAGGTTGCACTGAAAATGTCAAATTCGTGGCAGTATAAATTAAAAGTTTTTTGCAGTCTATCCAATGGTATATTTAAACCCAAGTTAGTGCGTCTATAAGGTAAATTAAATAAGGTTGTATGTCTTAATTCTCTGTTGGGAATATTAAAACTTAGTGCTGATAATAGTTCTGGGACGTTTAAATTCGAGTTAATTATTTTATATAGAAAATATATGTCAGAAATTTTTCTGCGGTCGGACAGAGGAATAAATTTATATTTTTCTTTTACAAGATCTATTGTGCAATGCGCTTTAAATGCAATAGTTTTGAGAAACCTGTTTTGTACTGCTTCTAGTCTATTAATATATGTGACGTATTGAGGATTCCAGATGACAGAGGCAAAAGAGAGCTTACTATGAACGAAAGCAAAATATAGTTGGATCATTGTTTTGGGATTTCGAAAGTCTTTACAGATTCTAGTAATGAAGCCTAGCATTTTGTTTGACTCGGTAATTATTTTATTAAAATGTTCTTGAAATAACCATTTGGTGTCCAGAATGACTCCTAAATCCTTTGTTTGATTTGAATTATTGATACTATATGAGTATTCCCAAGTATAAATATTTTTGGTAAATGTTATAAAACAACACTTTGTTACGTTCAAGAAAACACGATTCCTGTCACAGTATTCGGACAATCGGTTGAGATCCGCTTGTATTTTCAGGCAGTCATGCAGCTCCCTTAATTTGTATATTTTTAGGTCGTCTGCATATAGTAAAAACATTGTGTGGTGAAAGCACTTTGCAATATCGTTAATATAAATTATGAAGAATAAGGGACCTAAATGACTACCCTGAGGAACCCCCGAGCTGACCGAGAAGGTTTCGGATTGATAACCGTTTACGGAAAAAATCTGGGAACGTTTTAAGGTGTAGGACCATATCCACCTGAGCAGAAGCTGGCAGACACCAACCTCAGCAAGTCTCTCAATCAACCGCTTATGGTTTATCTTGTCAAAAGCCTTACTGAAGTCGGTGTATACAGAGTCTACCTGAATGCCACGATCTATTAGGCTGCAAATATTTTGAGAGTAACACATTAAATTTGTTTCTAGAGACCTGCCAGGAAAAAATCCGTGTTGTTGATCAATAATGGTAGTTTTGACAGTTGACATAACATCGTTATAGACTATTTTTTCTAATATTTTGGCAAAGATGCAAATTTTACTTATTGGTCTATAGTTCGCAACGTCATCTTTTGGGCCACTTTTATATATAGGAGTTATATGAGATATTTTCCATTTTTCTGGAAATATTCCTGTTTTTAACGACGACTCATATACAGGGTTGGGCAAATGTTCCGGAACGGCTTAATTACAAGCGAACGAAAAGTGATATCGAATCGGGGTTTTGGGCAATCTATAGGACAAAAATTTTACTATTTGACTGGTATACCATATGTCAGCAATGTCACCAACTGTCAAGTGTCGACGATATTTTTTTATTTTTTTAAATGGAACACCCTGTATATTATCAGATATTCTAGATCTTCAATAAATTACAAATATTTTTCATATAGCATACCATATGATTAAATTCAACTGTTTCGGAAATACGGGCAAATGAATGTAGTACATTTTATTTAAACAAAACCAAGGTAATAACTTTAAAACACAATAATATAAAATAATGGTTATTTAATTAAATGTTCAAAATGTCGTCCTTCAGCCACCTGACAGTGTCCAATCCTGTCGGAAAATTCAGAACGCACGTTTTGCAAATGTTCACGAGAAATAACATGCACAGCATCTAAAATTCTGTTTTGAAGATCCTCCAAAGTCTTAGGTTGTGTACGATATACGACAGTCTTTAAATGACCCCAGAGGTAGAAATCTAGAGGTGTTAAATCTGGAGATCTAGGAGGCCATTCAATGGACCCTCTCCTACCTATCCACCTTCCAGGAAAAGTTTGATCTAAATAATTTCTGACATGTATACCAAAATGAGCTGGCGCCCCATCTTGCTGAAACCAAATGTCATTCGCTAGTATTTGATCGTTAACCTGATCATGATATAAATTAATCAAATTTGGTATAATTCTATTTCGAAGCAGATCTAAGTAGTAAATAGATGTCAAGTTTCCATCAAGGAAGAAAGGCCCAATAATATGGTTTCCAATTATACCTGCCCACACATTTAATTTTTGGGGGTGTTGCGTACGGTGCTCAATCATCCAATGGGGATTATGGTCTGACCAGTATCGACAGTTGTGCCTATTGACGAAACCATTAAGACAGAATGTAGCCTCGTCAGAAAATAAAATACGACTTACAAAGTTAGGTTGTAGGTCTATGTAGTCCATTATTTCTTGACAAAATTGCATACGCCTATCAGGATCGTCCTCTGATAGTTCTTGAAGCAAGCTAACTTTATAAGGAAACATTTTATTTTTTTTGAGGATTCTTCTAATTGATTTTTCGCTGTTTTCATGTGCAAGAGCAAGCTTTGGAACTGACGTCTGTGGTTCTTCTTGCAGGGCAAGCAAAACATCCAGGGATTTCTCGTCATTTGTAGCAGTTTTCGGACGACCTGTTTTTGGCAAGTTTTTTACCGTACCCGTATGCTCAAAGTTATGGAATATTCTATTAGCAGTTGATTTAGAAATGGGATCTCGAACAGGAAAACTTTGATTGAAAAGGTCGGTTGCTTCTTGAAAAGATCTCCGTCTATCCCCATATCCTATCATCATAAGCAGAGTAATCCGTTCTTGTTCAGTTAGCTGAACCATAGTTTTATCAGTTATATCAGAGGTTTAGTCGATAAATAAAAAACTCGCACAACTCACTTAATACAAATAAATAAAAATTAAATAGGAAATGTGTCAGAGTGACACTTGGGAGTCATGGAAACTAAGACTTTTATTTGGAATGTCATAATAAAAGAAATATGTTGCTTGATTTTTAAACAAAATGTAATATGGGCTTTCTAGATTCATTTGCCCGTATTTCCGAAACAGTTGAATTTAATCATATGGTATGCTATATGAAAAATATTTGTAATTTATTGAAGGTCTAGAATATCTGATAATATACAGGGTGTTCCATTTAAAAAAATAAAAAAATATCGTCGACACTTGACAGTTGGTGACATTACTGACATATGGTATACCAGTCAAATAGTAAAATTTTTGTCCTATAGATTGCCCAAAACCCCGATTCGATATCACTTTTCGTTCGCTTGTAATTAAGCCGTTCCGGAACATTTGCCCAACCCTGTATAATTCGCAGTGGATAAACCAAGTTCTCCTTGCAAGATTTTATAAAAATAGGTGGTATTCGATCAGGTCCTGCACCTTTTTTTAGCTCAAATTGATTAATAAGGTCTAAAATTATATTGTTATTAATTGTAACACTACGACCTGGGCAAGACGATACTGAGGTTGGAATATATACGCTTTTGAAAAGTTCGCGACGCTGTTCCATATATCTTGTCCAGTTCTAGCGATCTGGTCCCCATAACGAACTGTACTGGGTATGGAAGTTTGTGTTTTTCTCTTAGATGAAACGTAGTTCCAAAATCTTTTATTATTGTTTAAAATTTCTACCTCCATACCATTTACAAAATCGGTATAATCTCTCCTAATTAGTTGTTTAGAAAGAGCCCTTAACCGGGAAAAGGCGTTATAGTGTTCTGCATTGTTAAATTTTTTGTATTTCTTATCATACATATTTTTATTTTCAATTATTTTAATAGTGTCCGGCTTAAAATAGGCAGGAAAGTTACCTTTAATGGTAAAACAAGGTACATGTGCATCAATAAGTTTATCAATTACTAAGTAAAATTTGTTTATCATATTATTTGTGTCAGATGAGGTAAGAATATTTTCCCAGTTAAAATTGGCCAATTTCTCATTTATGGCCACATAATCGGCCTTTTTAAAGTTCAGAATTTTAAGTGTATTGTGACGTAGTGGAACATAAGCAGAATTGATAAAACTAAACTCTAGTGCCGGATGATGAAGGTCCTCCCTTACTAGACATTCATTACTCTTAGTCATATTCCTGATGCAATCCTGATTAAACAAAATAAGGTCTAGTATTTTATTATTATTATTTACTATATTATTGTACTGCATAAACTGAAAGTAGGAGAAAGCATCAACCATACCGGCAGACCTGACATCGACATTTGAAGGCTGAAAATAAACTTCTTTGTTAATGGAATTCCAAGAAACAGCTGAAAGATTAAAGTGTCCGATAATGGTTGCTGTCTTATCCGAAAGACAATTCTCAAGAAAATATAGTTGATTTATAAATAATGAGAAAGCAGAATTGTCACCTGGAGGGAGATAAACGCAACACAAATACAATTTTTCACTGTTCTTGGAATCGATGATACCCAAAGATCTTCAGCGTCAGACTCAAGCTCAGGACACCTCTTGCACTGTAAAACACTCTTGACTGCCACCAAAACTCCACCGCCGCCGTCCGCTTTAGAGGAGGCCGAGTCCTCTCGGTCTCTTCTAAATACATCATAAATCACTAGAAAATAGTTCATACTTGGCTGGTTAGTTTCATTTTTCTTTTATATTGATATTGAGGGCTGCATTTCTATCTTCATCGACATATTCTCTTATAAGGTCATCCCTCAGATTATCTTCATCATTAGAAGAAGTTACTTGAGACGTGAGTGATCTAACTAGTTCATTGCCATTATTATATATTTCTTCATTTTATTCTTCCGAAATTTAGTTCAATATATTGAACCACATATTGTAAAAAATAAAACATTCTCTCTCACATTCCCATTCATAAGATCTCCATTTAGTCATTTTAAACTAGGGTTCTAGTTTTGTTCCATATGTTAATATTACATCTTTATTATTTATTGCACCCAAATAAACACTTATTAAATGGCCATAAGCGGATTAGATGGTGCTGCTAATGGCCACTACACTGGCCATATGTAGAAACTTATTAACTAATTGTATATATAAACTTATATAAAACTTATTAACTAATTGTATATATAAGTAAGAAGTGCAGTAACTACAGAGGAATCTCTCTCATAAGCACTACATATAAAATTCTAGCCAACATAGTCCTGGAGCGCCTAAAACCAATTGCAGAAGACAGTATTGGAGACTATCAGTGCGGCTTCCGAAGAAGCAGATCAACAGTTGATCAAATTTTTACCATAAGGCAATTACTAGAAAAATTCTGGGAGTTCAATCGAGACGTACACCATCTTTTCGTGGACTTTAGACAAGCATACGACAGCATATTGCGTGTGAAACTATGGGATGCAATGGTGGAATAGGAATTCCTAAGAAACTTGTAAATATAACCAGGATGTGTGTAAACGGTTCCCGAAGTAGAGTGCGAATCGGTGATGTACTTTCCGACCCTTTTGAGGTAAACAGCGGGCTTCGGCAGGGGGACGCGATATCTCCAATTTTATTCAACATTGCTCTCGACAAAGTAATAAGAACCGCTGAAATAAGCGTTGAACTTTTTGGTCGGGATGGCCCAAGACTATTGCTAGCCTTTGCCGATGATATCGACGTAGTGGGTAACTCCGTACTGACAGTGAAAGACCTCTTTTCGAGAGTAGAAACCCAGGCTGAGCAAATAGGGCTCAGAATAAACGAAGAAAAAACCAAGTATATGTACACCAGCAGAACGGAGCGTAGAGATAGAGTGGGCCAGAATGTCACCATGGGGGAATACAATTTCGAGAGGGTCGCAACTTTTAAGTATTTAGGAGCCACAATTGTCCAGGATAACAATCTGACGGAGGAAATTAAGGTACGAATTCAGAGTGGAAACAAATGTCTCTATGCACTGAAGTCAGTGCTAGCATCGAAAAACATCTCGCGAAGAACAAAAATCACAATTTATAAAACCGTCATACGACCGACTGTTATGTATGCTAGCGAAACCTGGACCCTAACCAAAGACAATGAACGGAAATTGAGAGTTTTTGAAAGAAAAGTCCTACGCAAGATTTTTGGGCCGCTACATAGCCCAGTAACACAACAGTACCGGATAAGAACCAACCAGGAAATATCAGATTTATACAAAGACCCAGATATTGTCAAAGAGATAAAGGCAAGAAGGCTGCAATGGGCGGGACATGTGCAAAGACAGCCTGACACACGGATGTTAAAATTGGCTTGGGAAGGAGCACCAATGGGACGAAGGCCTTTGGGGCGCCCCCGAATGAGGTGGCGTGACAACATCAGAGCGGACCTAAGGACCATTGGAATAGAATACGACCCAGCAGTGATGGAAGATCGGCAACAATGGAGGCGAATAGTACAGTCGGCCAAGACCCACCCCGGGTTGTAGAGCCATGGAGTAAGTAAGTAAGTATATATAAGTGGTGCCTCTGCTGCTCTCTTTCATGGAGATACTGGGTGAGGGGGTACGTTTGATATCTCGGTGTAGATCTATGTTACGGATAAACCATGGGATGTCCATGGCTATGCGAACGTAACGATTTTCAAGGGATTGGAGACGGTTAAGGTTGGTTGGGGCTGCGTATCCCAAAGCTGCTGAACCGTATGCGAGGGTGCTGCGTCGATTGAGCAGTGGGTATAATTGGCTACAGAAGAGCCTCTATTCATATGCAAGGGGGATGCTTGCGAAAAGATAGCATCGCTTGGTGCGCGGTGGGTTTAACTTCTCGGAATTTGGCCTGGACGACCCATTTCCGCCCATCAGATGGTCAAAGTTACACTTTTCGACTGTTTTAACTGATTTTAAAATTTAGTTATGCAAGTAATATAATTTAAAACAAATATTTATATTCTAGCACTTATTATGCCATTTCTTTGCTAATTAATAGGCCCAGGGTTGGGACCTTTCAGTACTTGATAAATATCCCCTGAAAGAAAACATTAAGCACTTTGGTGCACAACTAGAAAAACAGGGCTATTGTTAACTTTATGAAGAAAATTTCAAACAAAAAATTTAGGTTTCCAGAAATTATCAAGACGAAAATGTTGCGTCAAAAGAAAATAATATTCTTAAACTTCCAATGTCTTTTATATCGGCTGGAACCAAAAGAGTAGCTATGCAATGTCTCTTTGATTTTAAAAGAGTAGCTATGCAATGTCTCTTTGGTTTTAATTTTGACAACATTAATATACAATAATGCAATTAAAAAAACTATTAATTTATTTAAAATATAAATAAAGAACACTGCCCCAGTCTGCAAATGCCTATGTCCCACTACACAACATGGGGTGGTTGCATACTGGGAAAAAGGCTCAGAAAATGAACTATAGTGGGACATGCAATAATTTTCTCTTATTGTGTTAGACTTTGTAAATATTATTTAATTTATTAATTAACAAGCTCACTTAAAACATTAAAAACCATTCAGAATAGACAAAAAAATTAAACAAATGTTTTGTAACAATTAGAAAATTATTGTCCCAGTATATAACAGTTTCATCTATACCTAAGCTTAAGCAAAGTAAGTACCTGTTTTCATTTGTTTCAGTATCGTCCATCTTAATGTCTAGTTCTTCATTTTTCAATTTCCACTCTGTATAGTTCAAATTATACGTTTCATCGCATCCATTTACTGCTTCACTCTCCTCAACTTTAACCTCTGGTTTTGCTTGATCAGGGAATATTTGTTTGCCCCTGCAAAACATAAAATAGTAATTGTGTGGCTACTTTTATAGCCTAATCTAAAGTCTATTTTTTTTTAATGTTATAACTTAAAGGTAATAGTAACTATAATAGTAATAATAAAATTTTTATTTCTAATTACATAGATCAACATAAAAAGAAATGACGTCAAAAAAGTGAGAGCGTTAACTCTCCATGTAATCCCTTAGTCTGTATGGTTCAAGTTGCACTAAAAGTTTTTTCAATTTTCTTTTGAACACATTCACATTTTGTTCATTGTTAAGTTCATTAGGCAGTTTATTAAAAAAGCGAACCCCTCCATAAAAAGGTCCCTTTTCAAAGATGGACTGACGGTGTGCAGGATAATTAACATCAGTTGTGCGAGTGCTAGAGATTTTTCAGTTATAAGGACAAATATGTCTGAGTTGAGCAATTCTACACACCTAAAGCAAAAACAATTTCTAAATTTAACCGTAAAATGCCGTGGAATTTGAAATCTGACCACATTTCTAAGTGACCTGTCATGTAAGTCCTGTCTAGCAGTACATAATCCCAGAGGTAAGAAGGACATCTCGATTTGTAAACTTTGAACACAAAAGTGCCGAAATGAAGCATCGCTCGATACTAATACTTCAATAGATCGTGTGTAACATAGTCAAATCTATTTATGCAATATATAAAAGGCACACAAGCATTTTGTGCCCTTTGAATCTTCCACGATATAGACCGCTGAGGTAATTGTAATAAACCACATTACAGTAGTCTAACTGTGGATAAATAAGTAATTTAATAAGCATTAGTTTAATTTTTTGTGGCAAAAGAAACTTGAATGCATACAGACTTTTTAGTTTTATATAATACTGAGGAAAATTTTCTATCAACGTGAGGTTTGAATGTAAAGAAGTCATCAAATGTCAGACCGAGATTTCTGGCCTGTTTCACAAATGGCAGTAGCAAAGTTAAATACTTGAAATTTCTGTTTAGCTGCACTAGCCCCAAAGCAGCTTTTTTTGGCATTTGGAACGTCACATTGCTAAAGTAGTAAAAAGAGCAAACTCACTCATATACCTCATTCAAAAAGCATTCAAGGACCACTCTGCCTCTACAATACTTCGCCTATATAAGTCCTACATAAGACCTACTCTTGAGTTTACTGTTTCATCTTGGAACCCATACTATGCAAAAGATATCGAGCTACTCGAACGTGTCCAACGCCGTGTTACAAAAATACCCCCCGAACTGAAAAATCTTCCCTACAAAGAGCGTTGCCTACAACTCAGTCTATCCACATTGAGAGAGCGACGACAAAGGGGAGACCTAATAATAACACACAAAATTCTAGCAGGCTACTATAATGTACCACTAAACATCTTTCAACGCAGTGAGCAAAACCATCTCAGAGGGCACAATCATAAACTCTCCAAAGAAAGGTGTTCCAAGCTCTGTCGAAGAAACTTCCTAAGCAACAGGATAGTATATGTCTGGAACGGTCTGAACCAGGCCACTGTCAGCGCCCTCTCAACAAACTCCTTTAAAAACCGAGTGGATGAAGACCTAAAAAATATCAACCGCGAACTTGTGCACTACTAACAAGCCAATGATGATAATTCTGCGATGTCTGCAGATGTGTGATCCACGGTCACATGTGTGTGTATTCTATGCTGGACCAGTGATGTAACCGACATGTGATATAAAACCAATTGTTTAATTGCCACCATAAAACTTAGCGACTCTTGAACACCTAAAACTTTAAAGTAAAAACGACAGTCTCATCGGACTATATGTCGTAGTTAATAATAATAATAATAAGCAAACCGTGACTACTCGACCATGTGAAGAACATACATTGTTAAAATAAATTTATCTTTAAAAACATTTCTACAACTTTCCCTAAATGACATTTTGTACATTATTCTAATTAATAGTTTCTGTATAACAAAAATATCTTGAATTTGTGAGTTTCCACCCCAAAATATAATCCCATATCTTGCTGTAGTCTCAAAGTTGGCAAAATATAGAATCCTCAGGGCACTTGCCGATACGTACTTTGATGTTACTCTAATACCATAACTTATACTATTAGTATAATTTGCATTGCATTGCGGCAACATCGCGTATTGCTTACATCTGATGTTCGTTATAAAAGTGATGTTCTAGCAGTGATTAAATAATATCAAATGTGATTTCTGGGTATATGGCTTGATCAGTTTTGACTGTGAATACGTGTTTGTGTTAAGTAACATCGAAACAGTTGATTTTTCCCACTCAATAGTGTACCTTCAAACGTCACCTATCTTTCGTTTTCGCGCCAAAACAACATTTGTTGCCAAGTTGTTTTGTATATCGCAGAACATACGAACTCTACTCTCCGAATTTAGTAGGGGAATGTGTGGTAGATAGGCAAATTTGGCTTAACTTGTACTCTCGCCGTTCGGTATAATTACGACCATAGCATGACAAGTCAAAATGACATAACCAACAACATCCAGCTTGAAAAAATAAAGGTACTATTGGACACAAACAGGGCTGAACTTAAATGCCTTATCCAGAACCTATCCTTGGAAATAACTGAAAGGATAAACCAAGCAACAGCTGATATCAATACCATAAAAACTCAAAATGCCGCTCTCGAAGAAAGAGTGCAGAAATTGGAAAAGCATTTGAGGAAGAACAACATTGTCGTGTATGGAATCCAAACCACGAAAGACCAGCATAACTTGCCTGAGTGGGTTGTATCACTCTTGAATGATCTGCTGGGACTGAGTCTGAAAGTTGGAGATATAAACAATGTGTACTATATTGGCGATAGTCAAAGACCAAAACGGCCCTTAATGATTGAACTGACGTCATATCTAACAAAGGTGAGCATTTTTAGAAACGTGTATAAGCTTAAGAATAAAAATATTTTCGTTGCGCATGATCTCAGCAAAAAGGATCGTGAAATAAATAAAGTATTAGTGTCGCATCTTAGGGAGGCCAGAAGTAAAAAACTGGTTGCCCGCATTAAATTAAACAAACTTTACGTCGGTGATGAGGCTTTCACATACGAACAGCTTCTGGGTAAAGAAGATGCTGAACCTACAGTAGAATCTAACTTGGACGAGGTCTTCAATCCGCCACCACCAAGACCGTCTATTAGCGCACCAGGTACCCCTACGCCCAGAGTATATGATACGGATAGTGATAAGGAATCGTATATCTTCGTACCGACGAACCCCACAACAACCGCGTTTTCGTGCCCGACACAGACAAAGACAGAATCTACTGCAAAATCTGCTGAAGTGGTGGGACTGGCTTCGTCTTCTTCGGTTGTCATTAATAACGACAACACGCTGCCGGTAAAACTTAATACTCTTCACGACAAGGTTCTGCGTCCTCGAAGCGATTCCAAAACTAAATCAACTGGCGGTGCTAAGGATGACGGCTCACCTCGGGACGGGCCTCCTAGAATCACGAGGCTATACTCCCAAAAGAGTAATAATGCAAAGTAACTAAATTGTGCTGTTAATAACTTATTATGATTTCTTAGTAGTAATCTTAGATTTATTGTCCTCACTATGTACGCATATGTACAAAACTTTCAAATTCAATCTTTGAGCACACTTATAGCAAGTACCCCTGATGAGTGTAAGGGTCTTTTATACAGTGGTGAGAAGTTGGATATCAAGATTTTTCATAAAAATATTCGAAGCCTTAATAAAAACATGGATGAACTTTCGACTCTTCTGCATGAACTAGATGAGGATTTTCACTGTATAATCTTATCTGAGACATGGTCACTAAATAGTGAGGATATATTTAAAATGAATGGTTATGATATTTTATATAATAAAGGTACGATAAAAGTAGATACTATGTCACTAACTCGTGGGAATTTGGGAGGAGCTAATTTGCATAGGGGCCGCCCCCTGCCCCTAACGCCCCGCCCCCTTTCCCCCAAGGCCCCGCCCCTTACCCCCTATAGGTACAATTTGTTATGGGGGTGGAAGGAGCTAATTTGCATAGGGGCCGCCCTCTTCCTAAGGGTCCCCCGCCCCTTCCCCCCTATAGGTACCGCCTCCAAATGGCGCTAGAGCCTATAGGCAACCAATGCTGTGGGATCTTAGGTACTGCCTCCAAAATGGTGTTAGAGCCTATAGACAACCAAGGCTGTGAGATCTAACCAGAATAATACACCCCTAAATCCCACCCCCCTAGCCTATAGGTACTGATACCAAAATGGCGTAGAGCCTATAAACTGCTGATGCTGTAAAAGCTAATCAGAATGATACCGTCCTAAACTCCAATTGGCACTACATCCCCGCATTGACGGGTGCTTAGACCACTAAGAATACCTTTGTGACGTTAAAGTCTTTACATTGGTTCAAATTCGGCCCTCCCCACTCCCCAGAATGTATGGCTCTACTTTGCCTTCAAAATGGCGTTAGAGCTTATAGACTACTGATGCTGTAAAAGCTAATCTGAATGATACCGCCCTAAACCCCGCCCCACTTACTCTCTCTCTCTCTGTAACCAATCGATAATGCGTGTATCCACTACCACTTTAAACCTTCAAGCTCACCCCTCCTAGAGCCTGCTACTTGACGGCCGCTTAGACCACTAAGAATACCTTGTGACGTTACAGTCTTTACATTGGTTCAAACTCTAACCCAGAATGTCTGACTGGTCGTCTAAAAACCAATACCTTGTGTCGTTAGACCACCCCCGATTCACCCCTGCGCGAGAAAAACGTTACAGAACCTAAAAAGAACACCCGAGCCAGCCGGGTTTTATTGCCCCCTCCACCCCCAACCCTTATAGCCTACGTTGCTGCATCTTGTCACCTTATTCCTGGTTCGTTCGTTCAGCTATCAGCATGTCAGACGAAGGAATTGAATCGGATTTGGTTCTAGATGGTTGCTGTTTTGTGTACTCTTACTACCACAGAGCGTCGTCACCT